>JAEQBH010001857.1:0-571469 GCA_016808115.1 Tetrastigma voinierianum | reverse complement strand
TGTTTACGCAGCGTCGCGACGTTGGTTCACCAGCGTTCGCGACGTTGCAGTCCACTGTTTTTATCGACTTGGCGAGTATAACTGTCATCAGAACTCAGGTTGGTGTTCTTGGTACCGTTGAAATATCTTGAGTAACTGAATCCATCGCATATATGGTTGTTGAAATAGACTCATATGTTGTCTGAAAATTCAAAATTTAGGTAGCTCTCCTGCTGAAGGTGCTGCAATGTTTGATTTTCTTCAGTTTTGAACACCTTGCTTCTTTGTTTAAACTCAATTTTGGTGTTCTTGGTATCCCTGGAAAGCTCTTGAAGTGTAGAATCCATCCATATATGCCTTGATGAAATAGAAGCTCATATGATGTCTAAAAATGTCAAATACAGTAACTCTCTCTTCCTTTTGTACTTGATTTTCCTGTTTTGCCACGAATTCCATAAATGGATGACACGATCATAAGTGTAATTTTAGTATTGAACTTATTTAACATGAAACACTAGAAAAACTAACTAGAACATAGGGATAAAATGAGTGTTGAATCTTGATTAGTGCGGCAGTATTATTTGAGGTACTGCCAGGAATGGTTTAGGTGCTTTTTGCGCACTAATCGCTAGATGACCAATTGCCATGTGCATGTCCATGGTGCTCTTGGTTTGGTTTTGAGATTGTTTTGGGTGATTTCTGGGTCTTGGAAACACAAATGGCAAGCTTGGCCTCGTATTAGTCTTTGAATGTGAGAATCCTTGGTGATTTCACAGGTTTGTGACATTAAGTATCAAGTTAGTTAAGAAGAATTGAAGCGAAAATGAGATATGCAGAAGCAATGCGAGCAACATGGAGGAATGGTGGAATGCAAAATTTTCGCAAGGATTGCGAAAATTTTGCAACTCCTCTTAATTGCAATCCTAAGCGAAATTAACTATACCTAATTATAGCTAAATGCAGAAAGTCTTGTCCTGTGAAAAGTGTTCGCTATGCCTTGTTTTTTTCGCTATGATAGCTTCATAGCGAAAATGGTTATTTGTGTTTTTGATGTTTTGATTCAGCATTAGTTTGATTAATTCTCATTTTGTCCCTTTTGTGTCTTATTTTGACATTTTGCCATTTTCACATTGAGTTGACTCTCAAAGCTCCTATAGCTTTATAACCCAACTGTACATTCAGACTTTCAGAACTGGTTTTGGAGTTTATTTTGCTCTTCTCTGTACTCTTTCTCTCTTTTTCTGGTGCCAGGCACATGAGGACGACAGCTCAAGGGATGCTTGGCAACTAAGCCTCAAAACCTTGAAAGGAGGGTTCTTGCTTGATTGTTGCAGTGGTTTGTAGGGTGTCACTCATGCTTTTAATTAATCTAGTCGCATTTATGGTTCAAACTTACCAAACCAGTTAATCTTGTTTAATGTCTTTCTTTTGGTGATACTTGTCATGCTTTAGGTTAGTGCATTCTTAATGGTAGATGCGCGATATCGCTAGATGTCATTCTGAGCCATTGAAATGAGGTTAAATGCTAGGGTTTCAAGTTGTTGGGACATTGAATGCTTAGTGTATTTGATTGGACTCAAATAGGAGTGGTTTCTAGGTTAGGTTTCATAGCTAAACAAAGATCAGGTTTGGCTTTGACTATATATCTGTTTACCCTTTACTAATGCGGAAATCTTGAGGACACCTTAATAGCTTACAGTTTTATCAAGCTGGTGATTGATTCAAGATTTTCATTTCACTTTCATTTAAACATTCAGTTATCACGGTGGTGTCCTTTCCACTGTGACAACCCATTCGAAAATCAAACAAAGTTTCACCGTTTTCAAACATAATCGAATCATTCGTGGGATGAAAACCCGTCCCAGTGTTAGGCTACTGAAATGTATGTAAGCATTCGACGGTGGGAACTATAGGAAACAAATTTTGTTGATTAAGGATTAACCGCCTAGTAGTACGAATCGGATACTCATCACACCCCGAACTTAAATTCTTGCTTGCCCCCAGAAGAGGATAAAATAAGTAAATAAAAATTAGAAAATGACATGAACTCAAAATAATGCCAAGTGATGTGTTAACGCTGATTAAGATGGAAGAATCCCTTATGAACACAAATTTGCATGATATTAACTTTTTCCTTCAAGATTTGGATCCTTGAAGCTTCAAAACTTTCTGAGAACATGTAAAAGCAGCATGGTGAGCAAGAAAATCAACCCCAGTCATGATGGCGCTTTCCCGAGAAACTAGGTGGCAGTAGTGGCATGATCTTGATTATTATGTGGGGTCCACCAGCACCCGAACTTAAGCTCGACTAACCTATTTGGAAGAAGCTAACTAAGAAAGGATAAGGAAGCAGCACCCTTTTTATTCATGCACAGAAATACATAAAAATTTCCAAATACAAAAATGAAGGAGAACTAGTGCAAAGTTTTAGATGAGTGTTTCTAGCTAAGCGGGGATCCATTGGTGACTCCACCGGGTTAGTTAAAGAACACCGGCATTAAATTCCTTCAAACTTCACCACAGGAACACTCAGCGAACTCAAGGCCACGGTTGTAGGAATGATCCATTTTACCGTCATGGCATTCGGTGCGTCGATGACTCATTGAGTGGCTTGGGCATTGACTTTGAAAGGCCCTCGGTATGCACGAGATTCCTATTGGATAATCCACTTATTCTAATTCACAAGCCTATTTTCACATTTTTTTCTTTTTCACTTTTTCTATTATGTTTAATTTTTTATTGGGCTCGTGGCAATCCTCTTTTGTTTAGGTGTCCATGCCAAGAGTGGCTAGATCCTCAGGTTAGTTGAATTCAAGGCAAGGGTCAGGGACAAGGTATACAAAGGAGACTAAAAGTTTGTGTGTGATAGATTCCTTGAGAAATAGCTTCTTGTAGCCTGATAAGAAGGTGACTAAGCTAAGTCACCCTTTGACGAAACCTTTGATTCATATCATTAAAAACCTAAGGTCTGTCACTCTTTACATGGCATTTTGAATAGTTTGTATTTCAAAATGACCTTCTATAACTAACAAAGGGATCAAACTCACTCATATGAGGTATAAAATAAATAAATAAAGTGAAAAACTTTATTATAACTAACAACTAGGCAGCTAACTAAAACGGGTAAGGAATCACGAAAGTTGGATTTTGGAATTTTTTTTTTCTTAATGATTTCTTGAATTCACCCCAAACTTGAAATGGGCGGTGTCATCAATGTGAAATAAAAGCAATAATGGATAATGAGTACTCCCTGAGGTTGATCAAAGTCTCTTGGAAGTTGCTCCGATGAATATGACTCGCTCCCAGACATAAGTGGTAATTTAAAGAGGGGTTAGACCTTAAGTCTAAATGAGAGGAGGCTTGAAAATAGGAAGCATATATGGAATGAAATGAGGGAGGATGTTGAAACTGATTTCCCTATTCAATTTTTGTTCTTTGAACCTCCAAGATACTATAAACTTCCACTTTCAAGATTCCCCACTTCCATAGCCAACTTCGAACTCAAAAAACCTGAAAAACAACACTAAGAAACACAATATAAAACAATAAAATTTATTCAAAAACAAACTCAAAAGTAAGTAAAAAAGAAAAAGGAAAAGGAAAATTATTAAACATGGGTTGCCTCCTAGAGAGCGCTCAGTTTTAAGAGTGAAGCTTGACTCATGGAACTCACAGAGCAATGATGATTCCCTCCTCCATCCATTCACAGGCATTGGTTGTGCTGATTCTTAGCAGGCACATAGTCTTCAAGATCTTTTTTATTTTTTATATTTTCTTTATTTTATTTTTTTCTTCACAAGTTCTTTGTTTGTTTATTCAGTTGAATGATGTTACTCATGTACCTCGGAAATTTGAGTGTCTTCTGTTTTTCAATCCTCATTGCAAATCCCTTTGTGAGAGTCATCTCGACATAATCTTTCACTTCATCATTTGTTTTTCATGTGATTACGGAGAAGGTGGCTCTTTTTCTCTTTAAGAAAATAAAGTCTTTCAAAGTTTGACATCATTCTCCTCTTTGAAACTCTCTGAATTCTTCTTACCTCTTGGGGTGATTCTTCTATTGTAGCTCAAGGTTTCTTCTCCTAAAGAAATTCTTGAGGTAGATGACATGACTCTCATGTTAGTAGCCAGAGGACATTGTTCTGTTATCTTGGTCCTTCATGTATTTTGCCACTAGTTCTTCTATACTCATACACTCCTCTTCTTTAGGTTGTTATTTCTCGAATGTAAGTTGAGTACCAGAAGTAGCCATTGGATCCATCTCTTCTTTCAAGCTCTTGAATGGCGTAAGCTGAATTTGAACATTAGCCCTTGTCAATTCCATGAATTGAACTTGGATATTGCGTCGGCTGAACTCTTTCAGATTGATATGACGCTCGCGTTGTCATTCTCTCTTGTGGAGTTGACATCTCGTCAGATGAAACCTAGGCAACCCGACTTGAGAGTGGTCCATTTAAACCAGTGATCTTGGAAATTCGGGTTGTGTCATGGTAGATTCGACGAGCTCTTCTTAATAAATTCATCCGTAGCTATACAGGCTGATCTCTTTTGGACTTGTGGAGTGTGCGAATGGTATAAACAGCCATTCCGCCAGAACATTTTAGGTGGTGGCTCCGTAAAAATTATGGTTCGCTGAAGTATGGTGCCTCCATGTTGAGCATAATCTATTGATACCATCATGGTTACCACATGACCACTTTACTTGAGTTGTCACTCTTCGTTGGTGCTTATAGGCTGATTGTCGCATCCTTAGTTGCTTTGCTCAAGGTGAGCGTGCATTTGTCAACTCGATGATAGGATCCATTGTGATTTTAACCTAAAAATTTATAAAGTAAGCAAAAATATCAAAACTCAAAAACCACACTAGCCATATACACCAAAAAATGTTTAAAGTAAAAAGAAGCACTTAGTATTGATATTGGCATAAAACAGATTTTCCCGACAGCAGTGCAAAAACGATGGCGGCGTGATATTGTAGAATGTATGCGCGTAATGCGCAAGTGCTAATCTACCTCCCAGTATCTCAAGTGTGCCTAAGTACGGATATCGATCCAGGAGAAGTGTGCGATTCGCGACTGCTGAAATATTATGGACTAAATCGTAATGAATTGATTAATAAAGAAAGAAAAACAATCTATATTTTCTGAAATCAATTATTAAGAAAACTGAGGTTTGCCTTCACACGCACCACGCTCGATGGATTTTAGCAAAATATATTATTCATTCATTATATTAATTGATTCTGTTGATGGAGTTGAAATCGTTGCCACCTGAATATTCTCTCGAGATATATTTGCCTCTCGCTAGTAAGTGTATTGCATCTTTCGACCACAGACTCAAAGCGCTTAAATGTTTAAACCCATATTTTTCACACTTGGGCAGGATATCTCATTAGTGGAATTGGCGAAGTGTTTTTCACATTCATTATCACGAAATTGTCATCTCGATCTGGGACTCATGGCAAAAACATGAATGTTGGCGAACGCTACCATGTAAATAAAATGCGGAGATGAAGCGAGTCGGATAAATAAATCCACATAATGAATGAAAACATGAGTAACCCCATTAATCCGTTCGAAGTAGCAAATTTCTGAAAATAAAAGCCTAGAAATAAATGCAAGAGGCAAATCATAAGTCAGAAAGAAAAGAATCAAAAGAAACAAAAAGAAAAGGATGAGAATAAGCGATTTTGAGTGAAAGAATCATCTCCTTTTCTTCAATCTCATACTGTAAACACACATATAGAGATGTAACATAGTGTCAACCACCCTAAGAGAGGCTTCTCCTTGAAAAGCTCAGTATCCTGAATCCCCATTTTCGATCCCTAGGTTAGAAACTTCAAACCTCCATTATGGGCTCAAAATGGGCTAAAAATCTAGCTGACCCACAACGTCGCGAGTGATGCGACAGCGTCGCGACGTCGGAGTTTCTACGTTTGCGCAGCGTTGCGACGTTGGTTCTCCAACATTGCGATCATTCAGCTGGGGTCCACCTGATTTTAACCAGCCGTAAGGAATATAACTTTGTCATCAGAACTCGTTTGGGTGTTCTTGGTATCGTTGGAAATATCTTGAGTGTGAATCCATATATGTGGTTATGCAATGAGGCTCATATGTTGTCTAAAAACGTCCAAGTTGTTGGCCTCTCTTCTTGAAGGTGCTTGATGTTTCTTTGATTTTCTTGAGTTTGGAACTTGCTGCTTCGCTATTCGACTCAATTTTGGTGTGCTTGGTATCTGAAGCTCTTGGAAGTGTAGAATCCATCATTTATGAGTTGAGTGCAATGAAGCTCATATGATGTGAGGAAATGTCAAATAAGTGGCCTCATATAACATACATGATAGTTTTCCATAAATTTGTCTGATTCCACGAATGGATGACAGTGTAAGTGTGAACTTTAGGCGATGGGGGCACTTATTTAACATAAAAACACTAGAAACACTAACTAAAACATAGGGATAAAATGAGTATTTAAGATACTCATCAGAATGTCATCCCTATCAGGAATGAATAAAAGCGGAGTTATTGGTGAAGGGAATGCAGATCTTGGAAGAATTAGTGGGCCCATTAGGAGGGTCGAGATGCATTGGTGCTCTGTTGGTCGAGGCGAGGTGAAGATGGTGAGGCTAGCTGGCCAGTGGGCGGGGAGGGATGGCGAGCTAGGTGGCTTTGAATCTGCCGCAGGGATGGCGTTATTCGAAAGGATGGCATTGGTGCGTACGAGATGGCAGTTCGGTACGCGTAGGCTGCGTAAACCGACATGGCGATGCGAGAAGCGGTCTTAGTTGTGAAAGTGTGGAATGAAGTCATAATGACGGAAAATCCACGGGGAGAATCTAGGAATAGTCTCGTGGAGTCTTTGCGTAAATCTGGGGCGGTGAATCGACGGGGGGCCGGGAGGCCTTTGAGAGGCTCGGATGATCTGGTAGTGGTTAGTGGTAGTGGAACGATGGATCTTTGGGATGTGGGGCTCCTCGGCGAGGGGAGTTGCGGTAGTGGTGGTCACTCTCTTTGGATCTACAGTGGGAGAGGGGGCACGACACAGGTCTGGCATCGCGTGGCAGCCAGCCTCCTGAAGCAGACGGCGCTAAATGGGGCTCGGCGGGAAAACCGAGGTGCTCGACACACGAGAAGCGTGCGTAGCTTGATGGGGGAATGGCCTCCGCCATGGTGAGGTTCTTATGAGTGTATCTTCTCCTCAAAGTGGAAAATAAAAGTCATGATGAGCTTCACAGGGTTAAACAGAAACCCTACGAAATACGAGTATAAGCGCTACTCTGTTATGGCTCTAAATGTAACAAATTCGGAAGAGGAAATCAGTTTGATCCACGGCCACATGATCGATAAAAGCATCCACATTGGACGCCTTGAAACAAAAATGGGACCGGTGAGGTGTCACAGGGAAGGATGTGGACCATCCTCCATGGTGACGGATGTGGCCTTGCGTGACGAGGTGTGGCGCAATGAGGAAGATTGAATGTGATGGCTATGTCGGATGTCGAGAATGCCTAGAGCCATCGATGGAAAGTCCGGCGCGGTGGGTTGCGATCCCCTCTGGGAGATCCACAGTTTTGTAAAATTTGACTACACCTGAATAGAGAAGAATCAATGTGGAGTCATGAAAGGGCTCTGGGGTGGTAGAAGGCTGCATAGCCTCATGGAATCGGCTCGGGGAGGGTGGAGAAAGTAGAAAGGTCGTAAAATGCTCATTGTGTGGAGTCTTTGCCCGCGTGGTCGATACCTCTGATTGGGCCACGAGTGAAAAGGGCATTGATCATGGATCCGGACAGTGGACTGAGGAGGCGTGACAGTGGGCTGAGGAGGTGGAGACTAAGGGGCTCCTGCTGTGAGCAGGAGGATCGTCGGGGCTGAGTGGGAGCCCTCTTGCTGGAGTGGGGGCTGCGAGCACGACCACCCGCTGGATGTGGAGGAGAAGGAGGTATTGCCCAAGTCCTTGTCTTGTATCTGTGTAGGGTATGAGGGTAAGACAACCATTTGGGGCGGATCGTGAGGTTCTTGTGTGTGTGGGAGCGAGACTGAGGGCACAAGGGTAGGGGTCGAGGCGACTCACAGGAGTGGTCGTATGAGATTTGGAGGTGATGACCTCGCTCCAGTGTATGGGATGCCTGATGCCACCTGCGGTGCTTTTCCATGGTTGAGAGTGGAAGGAGCTGAGTTTTTGTTGAGTGAAACTAGGTTTTAGGTAGGGAGGCACACGGAGGATGGGGCTTGACTAGGATGGAGGGTCCAAAGTAGGAGTTGGGGCTCCTATTTATGGATGAGCAGACGAATGTGTGAACGGTTGATATGGGAGGATAAAACGGAGGCGAGGCTTAGGTGTAGGAGTACTGCAGCGTAGGATTTCAAGCTGGGTTAATGTTCTGGTCTGTTGAAAAGTGGAGAACCTGACAAAAGGGAGGGTGGGAACACACGTGCTACAAGTTCGCGAGGCACTGAGAAGGAAAAAAATTTGGAGAAAAGAGTTTGTGTGAAGGGTACAGAGGGTTCTGAAATTTTTGCAACCATGAAGACCTCAGCACTGCAGGAAATTGGCACACCTTGCAAAATTCCACTCTGTGAAAACTGCTTTGTAATTTGTAGTGAGTCGTAGTGTGAAAAGCAACCTCGAAATTGCCCTCTAAGCTGCCAAAAGCAACCTATCTTCTAGTACTACGAGATTCTGGAAATAACCAACCCCTTAAAAAAATAATCCCGCTTTGAAAAAGTTCTTTGCCTCACTTTTCCTTGTGGTGGCGATTCCTTGAGAATAAAGCGGCGGTTTCAAATAAAAAAGCAGAGAATTGAAAAATTAATCTACTATTAAGGTTGAATTAAAAGGGAAGAGCGAGGGAAAATAAGTAAAAATAAAATGAAATAGCATAAAAATAAAATATTAGACAAAAGAAGTAGACTTTGCGGTCTCGAAATGAGTCCACCCCCAGACCAACTCTTTAAGCGTTGGGAGCTGAGGAGGGAAAGTTCCTCCTTATCTGGTGTGAAGGGGCGCATATGGCTTGAGTCTTTGGCCATTCACTTTGAATAGTTGGTTGTACTTTGGCGAGCAGACTGTTTCTCGATGGGTAGACTTGATGGATAATGAAGGGACAAGTCCACCTCGACTTGAGTTTACTGGAAAATGTGAGCTTGGAATCATAGAGAGTAACACTTGATCTCCTTTAAATTCTTCGAAACTCTTAAATACGGTTATACCATTTTGATCTTTCTTTGAAATTTTACAGGAATTTAGGTAGGCATGATTTCAAAGTTCCTCTAACTCCATTGAGATCGAGAAACTCTTGAGGTCGTCTCTTTCTAAATCAGTCGACTTCTTGATACGCCCACCATGACTTGTATTCTATTTCCACATTGAGGTGGCATGCTTTGCCATACACGGGTGATGATCGACAAGGCGAGAATGAAATGAGCCAGTGAGGATAAGACAAGGGCGGAGTGCTTGATATCTTTGCCTCGTCGAGCATTAAAAGACATCCGATGTAGACGGGAGAATATTGCGTTAGGCAGCCATTATCTAGGACCGGTGACAAATGTCGGCCTTTCTTTCGGGTTACGAAAAAGGCCTTCCCGATTAGGGCGCACATTGCCGGGAGGCGTTCCGCGGCACTCAAAACCTGCAGGCTCTCCCCATTACGGTAAGCCAGCCGGGGAGAACTCCTCCTCTCTGTCTGGCCCAGTTTAGGACTTTGCAATAGTCGCATACAGTAGGCGGGGCGAGTGCGGCGGCTAGTCTATTGTGCGGCTGGCTGCGAGGGGAGCATAAAGGGTACCGCAAAGATGGAAAAGTTGATCTGACATTTGGTAACCACATCCAGAAACTCAGGCCTTGCTTCGAGCTCATAAAGTAGTCTGACGAATATCGGAGTAAAAGCAAATCTTTGCGCCAAACTGAAACCTCTGGAAGGGTGGTAAATGGGCTGTAGGTAGTATGAATTTGACATCGGTCTGAGCATAGGACGCAGTAAAGCGAGATTCTCATGGCGAATTCACTCTGACAGTCTACGAGCTACCGTGGCACTCGACCTCCCATTACGGAAATTATCGTCGGCCAGGCGCGCGCCCGAGCGGTGCGAGGGTTGATCACGACCTCCTCCGAGAGACGGGATAAATGAACTCGCCCTCGGTGACTTCGAGCCTCTCGATAGCAAGGTCGAATATGAAATTTGTCGCCATTTGGACTCAACCTCACCCACTTCTTAGACGAGATCCAGGCGGAGATGACGACGACTCTAGCGGTTTGTAAAACGGATAGAAGACTCTCTGAGCGGTGAGAAGATGATCTTATATCTCGAAAAAGATGCGAAATTTGCTTAAAGTTCATACGAGTTCGGTCGAACATGTACGAATTGGAGAATTCAGGCGATGCCTTGGAAGCGCGGCGGCGAGAAAGACCTAGGTAGGCCCGATACTGCTCCGAGGCACCTTCCAGAACCCTTAGTAAGCGTCGACAAAGGAGAAGTCTCCCCTGTGATGTCCGAGCCAAATTTGGATGGACCTGTCGGGATTACTTGGTAGATGGTAAGTGCAGCGACCTAAGGCATCAGGCTCGGGGCAGTTAAGCGGGTCCACGCAGATTGATCGAGGAACCCTTTATATGAGGCTTCTGCGCCCGTTCTTAAGTGCGCAGTAAGGGAAGGAAGGCCTTGACCATACTCGGGGAAGTACAGGGCATATGTGGCAACCACATTGGAGCTCGGACCTTGGCAGGGAAAACACTAAGGCGGGGTACTGCGGCCCCTGGTACTGAGATGTGATAGAGCGGATTTAGAAAATGCCAAAGCTTATCGAGGACATGCCAAGATATCGTCTCAATACGAGCATAACGTCAGTCCATGAGCTGACCTTTTCAACAATGGGCGCTAGACATGTGGGACCTCTACCATTTGGGGAAAGGGCGATCTGAATTTATCATTGTGGTAGTGGACTATTTTGCAGTGGTAGCCAGAACCCTTAGCAACAATCGCAGACGGAAGGTATGTGGCGACTTGATGCGGCGTTACCACTGTATGCCGGGTTTGGGATCAGGGTCCCACCAAGTATGCGATAATGGGAAGCAGTTAGGCAATCCCCAGTTTGAGTTTTTGCGAGCTTGGGAATCAGAACTCTTTGCTGGTAAAACTCATCAGCGATCCGATATGGGCGAGTAGAGTCCTTTATAAGGACTCTGGCGGCAGAAGCAGCTGGAAGACACAAGAAAATAGGTAGAGTACCTCCCGAGGTATTATGGGCGCGAACTACGCGCGACGGATTTCGAAACCGTTCGCTGCGGCCTTTGGCCTTTGAAGCGATGGGCCCGGTCGGTCGGACTAAAATCTGCAGAGTGAGCCTTGGAAATGTCGAACACAGCGAGAGATTATGCTTTAAACTGGATCTCTAGAGAAAAGCGTGAGCAGTCTGGCGTATGGAAGACATCACGGGATGACAACGGTATTATGACCAAAGGGTCAGAGCGGTGACTGGATTACGAAAAACTTACGCGTGAGAAGGATTCTTACGCCGGAAGCTAGGACCTGGTGGGAGAGGGCCACACTGGCGTATCTCGCATAATCGACGGCAACCTTGAGCTCCCAGAACGGAAGAGAAGGAAAACCTACATTCATGGGTAAGTGGGCCTCTCAAAGGGTTCTACCCGGTAAGACCGGAGCGTAGTGCAATGAGATCCTGTCCATTGATCTTCTTTCTTAATTATTCAACAATATCCATATGTTTAAGCTTTCATAGTTCTTGCAATAATAAAGCCGGGAGCACGGCTCAAAGGGACCTGGGTGGAAGAAGCGTAGTCCTGAGAATTGTTCTTTATTACTGAGCTGGGTTAGATTACCAAGATTTTCAATGTGGGAGTTGATATATCAGAGGAATTTCACCAAAATCACCATACATATAAAGATTGGGTTAAGCGAAAATGGTTTTCATTCAATTGATTTCTTACCATATTCAGTGAAAAACGAAAATGTAGGAAGAGAAGAAAGAGGGATGAGAAGAGAGAGTGAAGGAGGAAGAGGAAGGAAGAGAAGGAAAGAGGAAGAAAGAAAAATGGAAGTTTTCAGGGATTTTCAAATTATATTATCAGTTCTTATTGGATTCAGTGGTTGAATGTTGAGATAAACTCATAATCCATGGAAGTAGAGAAAAATATAATCTTCTGAAGCGAATGAATGTGCTGTTTATAAACGTAATCTGGATGATGGATCAGACACACGTTGTTGAGACCTGGCAGTTCATGTATTGAATCAGGTGTGCTTGAAAGGATGAGGAAGGTTGACATGTTTGATGTGGAAGGTCATTGTTGTATAAAGTTGGGGAGCAAGTGAGTGTGGATCAGTTCAAGATTCTGTATAGTCAAAGCGTTAAGCCACGCGGCTTTGCGCCGCGAGGAAGGAAGGCGAAAGGGTCTCGACGCCCGCGGGCGGTGCTTCGGTATGAAACTTAACGCTTCGAGAAAATTTAAGTAGCCGCAATGAGCCGTGTAGCTCGAGCCCGGCCGGCTCGGAGTTTGCGAGCAAACCGAAGGCCAGTAGCCATGGGGCCATGGCTCGAGGCAAGTAGCTCGGTTGCAAGCATAGCGCCGAAGAAATTTAAGTAGCGAGCCATATGGCTCGGGGAGCCCGGTAGCTCAGTTTGCGAGCTTAACGACTCGAGGCGTATACGAGCCGCGCGGCTGGGAGCGTAGCTGGTTCTGAGCTTACGGCTGAGAGCGGCCATGCGGGCCATGTAGCTCGGGAAACCACGGTAAGCAGTTCGCGAGCTCGCGGCTAAAAGGCCCGAAGTATACGCGGGCCATGCGGACTCAAGGCCCGATAACGGTTGCGGGCTTAACGCTCCGAGGCGGTAGCGCGGATCGTATAACTCGAGAGCCTAATGCGGCGCAGTTTGCCGAGAGCTTAACAACCGAAGAGCGGTAGCGCGGCCATGGCTGAGCCCGATGCTTCGATTTTGAGCATAGCTCGAGGAAGGCGAGTAGCCGGCCATGTAGCTCAGGAGCCTAGTAGCTTAGTTTGTAGAGCATAACCACTCAAGGAAGGCCAAGTAGCCACGGAGCCATGTAGCTTAGAACTGTGCTTTCGGTTTGCAGGCATACCAGCTGTGAAGGCCGAAATCTTGCGAATGTGTGGCTCCAGGGGCGCGATGCTCGGTTGAGGCATAACCTCTCGAGAGGCTGTGTAGGGCCATGTAGCTAAGGAGCCAATGGCTCGGTTGCGGGCGCATAGCGCCGAGGAAGGCCGTAGCCACGAGGCCATATGGCTCGGGGCACAGTGAAGCTGGATTGCGAGCATAGCATCGAGGAGACGGATTTGCCATGGAGCCCGATGGCGCTCGATCTGAAGCTCAACATCGCGGGGAGGTCTGGCACCTCGGAACCTAGTAGCTCACTTTCTGAGGCTTAATGATCTGGGAGGTCTTGTGGCCCGGAACCTAGTAGCTCGGCTGCGAGGCTTAGGCTCGGGGAGGGATGCCCAGGCTGGAGCTGTGTCGGTTCGCGGAGGAGGATCTTGGCTCAGGGAACCCGATGGCTCGGATCACGGAATATAACTACTATGGGAAGACCTTGTGGCAGGGGCCCGACCGGCTCTGTCAGTGAGAAACAAGAGAAAGGAATGAAGGTGTCGATGAATCTTGTGATCAACAAATAGTCAAAATGTCGGAAGCGATACAAAAATGAGCTCGTGAATACGAAAAGAGAGAGAGCTGGCGCGTGGGACTGACTTGCGAGTAGAAAGTAAGAGTAAACGAAGCGAAAAACTAGCCCCGGAGAGCAGAAATTTCAGGCAAGGAGCACGATCGAGGCTGAACACCGGCACCCGCCTCGGCTATGACCTCCCGGCGGATCGTTGACCTCCTCATCAGAAAGTGAATCTTTGAACTCAATTCTGAGCTCGAGGCTTAGAAGCGTTGAGAAAACAGCCACGAGGAAGCCATTGGGTAGGCCTCGATCTTTAAAGCTCTGCTATAACTTAGCCCTTTGGCTAGCGAGCCTCTTGCCTCATGAGGTCGTCAGAAACTCACAAGGCTCCTTTATCGAGGCATTCCATGGAGTTACGCCTCTAGAGCCTCTTGGCGGGCCGCTCGAGCGACCATCTTGACTCCCATGGAAGTCACACTTGAAGCTGTGACTCATCTTTGGCCATTGCATGACTCATCTTCGTGACCTTGTTTTTGTGCCAGGGCCTTCCCTCTTTATCCTTGGCCGTGCCCTCGCACCGGGGAGTGTGCTTAGTCGAGACACATGCTTCCACGAGTTCCTCGATCCAGTTCCTTATCGAAGCTTGAAGACCAGGAAAGCCCTCTCGAAGATGGGAGGCAAATATATGTATAAGACTTAAATGTACTGGTGGAAGCCCTCCCGTAAGGTTGGCCCTCATACCAAACCTTTTGCATAAGTAGCCATATGATATGAAAAAAAAAAACAAAAGTCATTCATGAATTAAACGATAAAGAAAAGATGTTAAACACTTGGGCGTACAAAGGGAAGTTCCACTGAAGAAGCGAGAAAAGAGCGGAGGAGCCTGTGAAGGCGAGGCACCCACCCTCCTGAGCGGTCGTGCGGGATGGAAGAAACATCCCGATGTGAAGCTCGCGCTGAAAGTAGAAGTCTCGTCCCTGCGTCAGAGCGTCGATTCCGAATCACCTCGTCGGCATTGTAGGATGGGAGCGGTGCTGCGGCGTGGGACTCCGAGCGAAATGGTGAGGAACCTCGGAGCTCGTAGCCTCCGAAGGTCTCTGACCCCAGCGGGTGGCAGAAGCGGGGGGAGAGTCCGCACAGGAGTCTTACACCAGCGGGGCGACCCTCATAGCGAGCTTAAGGTTCAGTTTGTGCTCCTCTTCTTCTTTGCCAGCACCTCCAGGCGGGATCAAAGCTCTCCTCATAGAAGGCTGATGGGGAAAACTGAAGCGAAGGTGAGGAAGATTTGGGACAAGAGGCTTCATGACGGAGAGGGGAGAGGATCTCAGAGAAAATGATCGACGGGCTGCGCGGACGATCCGGGAATATCGACTTGATAGGCTGGATGCGACGTGGGGGTACACTTCATCGACACCTTCACCTCCTAGTCCTCGGGGCGAGAGATCGACCCGAAGCACCTAAAGGCCATACGACTGCGGTGTCGAAATATCCGACTCACGAAAACGAAAACAAACCAAAGCGAAGGAGGCTCACGTAGGTTCTTGGGGGTGATCCCAGACCCGGTAGGAATGCAGTGTGTCTCTGATCAGAAGGTTGTACTCCCAATGAGCCACTAACAAAAGAATAAGCATTCCTTTGAGGAATTTTTGTGTGAAGATGGAAGGTGAGATGATCGACTTAGCTGGAGCACTTGGAGATATAAAGAAAGCAACCAGTGGCCTTCTTTACACTGAGTCACGGTAATCATGGGAACACCCATGCCTTTATCCCCCAAAATGACTAACAACCCAGAACACGAGTTGGGGAAAGTGAGAAGGCGGAGACATTGAAATATTACGGAATACTTTTTATAAAGGGTGCGAGGGACCGGAGGCGTTCTCGACGCCACCTCTAAAAACACCATCTTAGGCACTTGAACAACGTGGTGAGTTGATGATCGGAGCACAAGGCACGGATCAAATGGGGGCCCATCTTGGGACCGCAAAGATCTCAGTAAGGAGTTCGGCAGGTTGGGGCCCCGTGACCTCATCGTTTGTATGTGACCCTCGGTGTCGAGTCGCTAGGATCTGAGATTTCATTAATTTTCCCTTGATCTTATCCGAGGAAGGAGGCTCCGGAGCGACCCAGATGAACAACCACGATATTTGTCCATTCCCCGGTCCAGGCAGAACTAGCGCCAGGCGGGATTATATATCACCTTGAGAAAGCAGGAGAAGCGACCAAGACCCGTGGAGTATCTGCGACGGGGGTTAAATGGGAAGAAAGGGAAATCAAGGGAAATACGAGGCCCAGTGAGTGCATGCTAGGACCTGTGAGACTCTACGAAACCAAAGACAAAGGAGAAAGACGTACGAGACGGAGGGAAATAAGATGGGGACACGACCACAACGAAATATCGGGGACCACCAAAAGTAGTCACAGCACTAGTTGAACAAGAATAAGGAAAGTAGGATATTAGCACAAACTTGCAGAGGCAAAAAAGCTTTGAGCAGAATAAGTCTGACAGTCGAGGAATGTTTTTAAGGAAGCTAGGCCACAGCGAGATAAATGAAAATCGAGAATCACATCATATCACGAGCGTGGGACGGCGCGATACTAATCGAGCCCTTCACGATGGCGGCGCGTGGGTATCACGCTGATCAGCGATAAACCCGCACTCGCAAGCAGTAAAAAATTTGGGAGAACCGCGATGGGGTTGAAATAATAGGCGTGGCGAGCCCGAGACACAAGCCAGGCATCGGGAGTAAAAATGGACCGAGTCTTGCGACTAGGCCCTTAATGGTATCCCTAAATGTTGCCCCAACGAGGCAGCTACGCCCCTTTAAAAAGGTAGTAGCCAGATCAGTATTGGGGAAAACGCGATCTCTGTGAATGGAAGTAGGATATTTCCCGATTATTGCCCACGTAAATTATCCCTTATTAATCGGTTCACGATGGAAAATCTCTACCTAGTGGGGTGTCACTGGAGCGATTCCGGTCGAGCTGGAGTTGGCGGTCGAGGCAGGAGTTCGGGCGCTAGACTATATATTGGGACTCTTTACTTGTTTTATCAGACGTTGGTGTGTCCAAGTCTTATAACTGTATCAACATATCATATACAAATACAAAATACGAAAATAAAACTACCACGTAAAAATGGTGTTTCTGATGTCACATACATACGATCTGAGTCCATTTACATATACAAAACTATACATTTACATTTATTGATCAGTGCAAAACCTACGTTGATGAACCTAACGTGTCTTGGCCGTGAGAATGCGGAAAGAGATCATCCTCTTCTTTTTTCTACGGACAAAACGTGCTAAACTGCGCTTAGTGGGAAACATAGGTAACTATGCATATACACGAGTTATAGTAAACATAACAATAACAGTCTCCCGAAATTTGCATGCATTCATATGAACTTATACACTTACTTATACTATATGAGCTTAAGGCTTGTCGGATCTCCCATAGAACTCATACGTGTACTTGTAGCAACTTTATGTTTATTCAGATCTCCCTTAGGAGTTACAGAGCTTATTCTTATTTAGAAGTACCCATGGGTACTCTGGATCGGAAACGATACGTTTGTTTACTCTTGTTCCACATTCAGAGTTCATTATCATATATAGCCCATGGGAATACCTAGACTAAACACTAATAAATGGTAAAGACCACGACACAATAAATTGCAGGAAGGTACAATCTGATGCTAAGGTGTAGTAGCACAAGCGAATCTTGGGAAGCTAGCGAGCGAGTGTCGTAGCACTAATAAAGTCTTTGAGTACTAATCAACGTGCTGCACGTGCAGTGTCGTCTCATTTAATGCAGTCTTAGGCATTCCTACGATTATATGTCCCCGAACTTCCTAGCTTATTGGGGGCATGATTTGCCCCATCGAACTCGCTTCGCCCTGGCGGAGTACGGGACATTTCATAATTTCTTCCTTATCTATACTCCGGTGTCACGGTGTAAACAACTACATAAAAATACAAGCGGGGTTGCGGGGAACTAATTAGTAGAGTACCCTGCGTTTAGCCACAATCTTGAACCGGTGTGGAGGGTAGTATCGAGTGCACTTTAGGTGGCTCAGAATATAGTTTGCCACTACATCGGTGATGCAGGGTATGTTTGATCTTAAGTATGAGATCTTCTACCCAAATGGCAGAATTCACCATTTTCCTTCACTTTTCTTCCATAATTCTCTTCTATTACATCCTTCATCAAAAACTAACATGGAATCCCTCTAAACAACTCCACAAACACTTTTAATTAGCCAAAGAATCCAAGGATTCATACCAAAGTTCACTAAACTTTACAAAACCATCACCTCTGAGAAAAATGGTAGTGGGTGTGATTTTTCAACATCAAGATAAAGGTATATATGTTAAGGTAAGATCATTTGCACATATACTATCTATGCCAGTGTCAAGAAAGGCTAAAAGCTACATTGACATATGCATATGTTAAAGTCGAGCTTATTCTTATCAATATTGTAATGTTATTAATATGACATATGTTAATGTTTCTTTCATACATCGAGTTAGGTTCAACATATGTGAAGGTTTTACTCATTATTTTATCAAGATTATATTCAATATATGTTAAGCGGTATCCATATAGGTCGATATTATTTAATATAATTTAAATTTAATTTACATATAATAAGAATAATATTTTTTTTTATCAAGTGAAATTTTTAATATGTCTAGCATTCTTGTCATTGTGTGTCAAAGGAAATATAGTTTGTTAATGTCGAGATTCTAGCCTTTGTTTGTATATCAAGGAAGTATGTTCTTATGTAGGATTGCATATAAAGTATGTAATTAGCCCGAACTTGTAGCCAAAATGTTATGTACCTAGAATTGAACACACAGCCAATTAAATACATAATCAAAACTAAAAATCAACTTTTTCATATTATATAACAAAAATCTAAGTATCCGACTCCATTGGGTATCATCCGATATATCATGGCTATCAAACGGGAGGGCTCTTGATAACCCTCTCTGAGAACATAGTCCCAACTAGAGATTTATTTAGACTTACCTTGATTCCTTGAGCTCACATAAAAGGATCTTTTCATTCAGAGACGAAGCAATTTTGAAGGATTTTTCAATAAGATCATAAATGACACCTCTGTTCCCACGTAACAAGATCGAGAGATGGTATAAGTATTAGGAAAATGCTAATGAAGTGTTAATAGATTTCAAAATCTGACTTGGTAATACAAAATTCTTAGTATCCTCATAAAATTCCAATAGATAAATTATGGTGAAAATCAAGTGAAATGTAGAACATGTAGAACAAAAACATTAATTATCCACAATTTTGCTTGATACAGAATGAAATGTAGTAATTACTAAAACTCTTCCCTTATTTATTGGATATACACAGAAAGGAAAAGAACTATCATAGAATTAGAGCTAGAATGAGAAACAAAATAAAAATAATTTAAATCATCACAACCTATTCTTCTATACAATAACCTAAAAATGATGTAGAAAGGAAATTTTTTTATCAAACCTGTATTTAAGTATCCATTTTGAAGAAGCTTTAAGTAATCGATAAGAACAAAGATGAATAGATGAGAACTGACAATGATGTAAAAGAAATCATGGGTCATAGGCATCACAACAATTCATCATCAGTTATACTAATAGTGAATGTTCATGTTTTTTGTTGTGTTAAGGTACATGGAAGGGTCTAGGTGCAGGTGATTGTTATCACTTGTAAAATGTACAAATCATCTGGCTCTTATGATTTTACCAACACATTGGATTTTTTTTTCATCAAATTAAGTAGAGCATTAAATCTAGATAGTCTGATGATAACCATGACTTATTTTTGTCATCTGTTTATAAACATTAAATTTCAATCAAATAGAATATGGTCAGTAGTAAACTAATAAACTTATTTGTTGGAAGGTAAATGGTAACAGCTCTATGAATTTATAATATTATCAATCAAAATTAAGTAGAAAAAAGCAGAAAAGAAAATTATTCACTTCACAAACATCAAAATAAAGAATTAATCCATAGTTCTTAAAATAAATTTATATAAAAGCTAAACAAAGAATAATAGAACATACTAACAACATTTTTTAAATAGCAAACAACAAAATTTCTTCCAAATATATTGATTCCATTACTAACAAAATCTCATAAAAGTATGAAACCCATTTCTTCATCCAAATAACGTAGCCACCACCATACACTATCTTTGAAATACCCACTAAAATAATTAATTAATAAATACAGAAACACCTAAAATTCATTAACTTCTTATCAACTATGACAAATTGTTGAATGGACTCACAAATATCGACTAATTAGTATATAACTATTTGGCAACATGCAATTAGTTTATCGACCTACATTTCAAAAAGTATTAGAAGAAGAGCAATAGCATCAATGGTCTAAGTATAAGTAAAACACATTAGCCTACAACTAGAAAAGATTAGAAAAAACCTTAGCTATCAAAATTGGGTATCAAAATTAGGTCCCCATTTGCTAATCGAATAACGATTAATAAAAATAAAAAAGTTCAAATGGACATGTTAATAGCACATTACCTCTATATTCTATTATTACACATCAATGAAGTAATTTATTCAAAACAAACATTGAATTTTTACCAGTATAAATAGACAAAGGATGCAAAAAAAACATTCATATTACATTATTTTTTATTAATAAAAAAGCAAAGAATAAATGCATTAAAATTGATGTCTATAAACTTTATCCTACACATAAAAGGAAATCAAATATGAAATTCAACTTAAAAATTACAGTCATTCATTTTACAAAAATTCATATATAATAAGATTTGCATGATTACTTACCTTGAAATGAAATTTGAACATTAAATTTTCAAAAAAAATGTGTACTTGAGTTGTTTATACATAAAAATAGTAAAGTAATATATATATACTTCATGGTAGTAAAAGTAATATGTTTAAAAGCAATAGAAAAATTATTCTCTTCATGTATTCAATATTTCCCCTCCTCATGGTAGTAGCCTTGAAGAGGTCAAGTCTAATTCTAACATCTTTATTGTACAAAATTTGATTATTTTCATGGCTATGATATGTACATGCATGTGTGTCTTGTGAAAATATTTTCAATGACGACATGATGTTGCAATATTGAGTATTTTACTAAGTTATCCTATTATTCAAGGAACCCAAAATTGAAAATTTTAAGTAAAATTGAGAAATCAAGACAATTGAAATACAAGTTATTTTATGCTTTAATAGTTTTATAGTTTTAAAATATTTGAGGAATTTAACAAAGGTTGTATTATTAATTAAAATTTTTTAGCATGGTAAAAGAATGAAATGATTACTTTCATATGCTTGTTCTTTTAATGCAAACAAGACAGAGTATATGTAGGCTAGTTTGGCATTCACTTTGAGATCAAGTCAAACTATTCAAATACCCGACCTAATAATAGATAAAGCAGGCATTATAGACACCTTACCACCTCTTAAGTAATAGTTTGTTAAAAATTCCTCTTTGTAATTCGTTTTCCAACAAGGAGGGAAAAGTAAACAATGGTGTGAGAACTACTCATGTGACTGCTAAATCTATGTTAAAAGGAATGTCCTGGGAAAGGAAAATTAATGCCTTCGATACGTGACTACTAATGAGTTTCCTTTACACATAAATTTTTAGCCATCTATGCGGATAATTGACAAGCCTAAAAATTCCTACATAACACCTTGAAAGAAGAGATTTACATAACCAGAAATATGGATTGCTCTTCCTCTTTTATGCAAAGATTGAACAATTTTAAAATATATAAACCTCTAACTATTTCTAAGAATATCTAATTTTCTTTGGTAGTCGAAGAATTTAAGGAGAAATGGAAAAGTGAAAATAAGAGGAAAAGTGAAAGAAAAGAAAAGACGAAGATAGTAAGAGTAGTTGAAGCGATAAATTATTTTTATATTCTAATTTAAACTCATTTCGTTTATTTTTCCTCTTCTATAAAAATTAAACAATTTGAAAAAAAATCAAGTCTCTAACTAATTCTATTTGAATTTCCTTCATATATTTTTCATAACCAATTGAAAAATGAACATTAGTTTGCATAGCATTCTTTTCATATTTAATAACTACAAGAAGCTGAACATACTCTAGTTTCAACAATCAAAATTAGCTGCAAAATCTTATAGTGATAAATGATATAAATGAAACAGTACAACTCCTCTAGCAAATAACAAAATAAATAAATAATAACCTAATCATACGAAAAAGACACACATGATAATCAGAGTATATTTCTTGAAACAAGCATTCACCAAACATGATTAGACCGAATATATACTAGTAGAAAAAGCGATAAATACTAGCATCTTAGTACAATTTCAGGTTTTGGTTATGATAATAGAGCAGGAAAAGCTTTGTTGCATATATATGTTTTCTTGAAGGCATAACCCTTTTGGTCTTTCAGTTTACAACCAACAGTACACAAATTACATCTAGAATGAATATCCATCATCTCACATTGAATAACATCTTTATCAATAGTAAAGGCATAAAATAAAATTAGAAACAAAAGACCTAAGAAACATAGTGTCTTCAATTGATTTCTTTGCAAAATGATAAGGAAAACTAAAAACAAAACAACAGCCAAAAAAATGAAAAAAATGAAACAACATAATCCCATATCAAGAATAATACCCACAAAGTACTTAATTTACCATAAACAAAAAATTAACCAAATGTAAAACTCACATTCCCAAGTTCCATTTGCTTCAATGTTAAAACTCGATTTGTTATCTCTCTGTTTTTCTTTAGGATTACTAAACATTGATTTTGTGGGTATTTAATTTAATAAGGTTAGATCGAACCATACCTTTTATAATATACAAAATTTAAAAGAAGTTAAATCGAGATCTAGCAAACAAAGCAAAAAACAAAGATAAAGCAAATCTTAAATTCAAAATGAGATAAATGCCTATAGATAAGAAGAATAACATCCCAATTGAAATGTGGCCTTTGTATTTGTCGAATCCATGTGTGTAGGAAACTCAAATCTCTACCACTTATAGAAAGCAAAATGAAATTCGTGAAAAAGTCTAGTTTTCTCGAAACAAACACAAAAAAAAAAAAAAAAAAGTTTTCTCAGTAGTAGGGAGATAAGGGTTGAAGTAAATATTCAACATGGATGCAAAATAAGGTGCTTGGAGGCAATGAGAGAGGAAGAAAAGAATTTCTCGATAGCGGGAGATAGGGGCGATAATGTGCTATGGATGCAAATAAAGTGTAAATATTAGAAGGGAAAGAAAAGAAAGTAGAGTAGGTTGTTATCATTGAGATAAGAAAATATACTCTTGAGGTTTTGAAATAACTTGATAGAGATGAGAATTAGGAAAAATGGGCTGGTCTTCATTTCACCACATCAATTTTATCTTTAAAAGCTATTTTTTTCTATCAAACTCAACTTTGAAAATCCCAATTTTTATAATATGTTTTTATACTATTTCTAATCTTATTTATGTAAGTTTTATTTTGAGAGTTAATCATATTTTGATGATGAAGTAAGCTATCTTTGGGACTCCAGCTCCTCGAATTCTCGTAATGTCCTCTCTTTTGAAGGTTGGGCAGCTATGAAGGCCTAAATCTTATGGACATAATATCTATGTAGTGCTTAGAAAGTAAAGATAAAATTACAGAACATAATATTACATAATAATTTATAAAGTATAAGTACATTAACTTATTCAAGCTTACTCAAATGGAGTTATTTTCCAAGTAACTTGAAAAATAATTTATAAAATATAAAATTCAAAAATAATATTAAAATATTTATTTTATAATTTTATTTATATTCAATAAAAATAAGAAAAACTTGATGTAGAAATTTTAAAACTATTTTATAAACTTTTAAAAATATTTTTATTCACTATTATTGATATAAATATTTAAAAATATTCATTCACTAATATTAATGAAATAACTTTTTTGTGAAAACATATAAAATAGTTTATAAAATTTTCTATAAAAATATTTTTTTATTAATTGGATAAATATAAAATCAATCCTAATAAAGTATAGTTTTACTCATTGATATTAATTGAGGAATTAAAATATTATCAAAATTATTATATTTATTATTGATATATAGAATTAAAAATGTTTAAATTCATTTTGATTAAGAAGTTAAAATACCATATAAAAATATAAATAAAAATTATTAAATAAAAATTGATTACATTGATAGTAAAATTAGAAAGTTAATATTATTAAAAGAACTTTGTGATATTATTAAATTTTATTTAATTATATTAATTTTATTTTCTTACATTGGACATAAATTGACTGAATTATAAGTCATGCAAAAAATTCAATAAATTGTATCTATATATCGTAGGGAGTAAACAATATGTATATGTCATAATTGTTCATTTAAATAGACAATATTGACATTTATTACCTTAATTCATGGTAATATATATGTCAATAAGAAGCCTTACCCACTAGCAGCGAGTATACACTTTTGAACAATTAGTAACAAATATTTTTAGGAAAATATTATCGGAGACAACGAACAATTATATATAAAATCATTAGAGAGGAAATATTTTATTTGTCGCACAAACTTTTCATGATGAGGATAAGGCGACGTTGATGAAACAAAATTATTTTTTGTCGTAAAGAGCTTTGCAACAATATTAGGCTTTATGCGACAAAACAAAATCGTTGCTAATTCTCATATTTCTAATGCGTGTTTGTTATAGGAGACAGAGCTTGTTTAGTTGTGGGAAGCTAGGGCATATAAATTCAGGATTATCCGGAATGAGGAGAGCATGCTTGAGAAGCCTAGGAGAGGATAGATAGAAGCCTGGAGCTCGAGGAGAGTTTTTGCTATTGCTCATAGGATTCTGACTACTTCCGATGTGGTGACGTGTACCCTTTGAATCCTACTTTGTTGCTAGGCGTTGATTGACAGCCTTGGTTCGTACTCTTTTGTGCAATATCTTTTAATGGTTTGTTGGGTATGCGTATATCTGTATGGATTTGATTTGATTGTTGCTACTCATGGAAGTACGGTTGTGACCGGTAGAATGCTTAAAATTGTCCACTTTGATGATTGGTTATCGAAATGCTGTAGTTGATTTAGTTCTTCTTGACCTTCAAGACTTTTGATGTGATTTGGGGATGGGTAGTTAGCTTAGTATCATGCCTCACATCGATTGTTTGGGAAATGGGTGACCTTTGGCATTCGGGTCGATTTGAGTTAGTTGAGAAACGGTAGATAAACGATACGTATGGTTTGACTCTCTGAGCTTATTCCTTACCTAGGAAAGGTTGTCAAGGCTTTTTGGCCTCGTGGTAAATGTGGAGGAATGAGGTGAGTTTGGAAGATATATATCGGTTGTAGAGATTTTCTTGATGTCTTTCCAGTTATTTACTTGACTTACCACGAGAAAGGGAGTAGAGTTCATTATTGATTTAGTATCGGGGAACCGTCCTATCTACAAGGCGCATATGGGATGTACCTATAAACCTTAAGGAGTACAAAGTTCAGCTTCAAGAACCGCTAGATAAGGTTTTTATCAGAACTGCTGAATACATGGCATTTACTTCTACAACATGTGAAGCAATTTGGCTCCACTAGATACTTAGTGAACTAAAGAATTAATGAACAAAAATTTTACAAAGATTTTCTTTGATATAAAATATGCTAATACATTAACAGAGATTCGATTTTCACGTTTAGAAAACATAAGCATCGAATTTCATTATATTAGAGAACTAGTTAAAGATGAAGAAATTAGACATAAGTTTTGTAGATTATCTCTTAAGATCGAGTTAGAACATTTTACCAAAACCATTGAATATATATTTTGAGAAGTTAAAGATAATGCTTAGTGTGATTGACCTTAAAAGCTTGGATTAGAAAGGATAATCGAAATTGTAATTCAACTTAAAGTCAAATTAGAAATTATTATTTAATTAGGTCTTTTATATCAATTAGGATTTCTTGGTTTTATAGAAATTAAAGTTCTAGTATAAGTACATTTTTAGTTTACTATAAATGGGTTATCATTATGATTGGCGAAACATAGAGTTGATGTAACATAATGCATTACAACATTAATAATATTTTTAGAATTTTGTGAAGTACCCAATTGCATGGGTTCCAACGAGGTTTGCCATTGCTCTACATTGTTGAGCTCCTCTCCCCTCTGAATATTATGGAGCCCTCGATTTGTCCCTCTCGACACTTGCATTTATCTATGGGTGTCACACTCCTGCCCATTGTTCTCATCGCACCATTAGGGGGCGCACGAAACAGTCGGTCTCAGAGCCTCATGGTCATGTATATGTTATTGAGTCACGTATGTAGTTCACTTCGAGGTGTCATCATGCCCTTTTTTAGTGTGGCATATTTTGGAAGGAAACCAGCAATGGGGCCCCACGAGGTTTTAACTAAGTCGAATTTATTGGGTATCTCCGAATTGAAGCACTTAGGCTTGTTTTTCGATCATAACTCTCGTCGAACTTCGAAATCATGCAGATTTCTTTTATTGGATTCCCTACTTATTGAGGAATTCTCTGAAAAAACTTGAGAATTTTTATCAGCCGGATCATACGGTTAGGAATTATTCATCGATTCATGAATTTTAGTTGGCGTTCATTATTGACAGTTCAAATTAAGATGCGAGCTTGTTTTGATCTATCTCCATGTCTAGAACTCGAAATCATGCACTATTTATTTTTTTTGGATTCATACTCCCTGAGAAATATTCTATCAAATTTCAAATTCATTTCCTCAACATTCGACTAGTTGGGAACCGATTAAATGAATCATTGTGCGACTTAGCGCTGGAAGCATTGATTTTGGTGATTTTGGAGCCCCTGAAAACCTGCCAGGTTCCCAGGCCATAAGCTCTAGATCAGTCTAGGCACGATTTGGGTCCAGTTGTGGAGCCATTTGTGGGTTTCTTGCAACCACGCCAGTCCATTTGGATCTTGGTGGTTAAGCAAAGGGATAAATGTGGCTGACTTTGACCTCTCATGAATAGAGGGTGTTTATGGGTTAGGGGAAGTCAGGGTGATTGGGAGTTCGAGACTGAAGGTGTTTAAAAATGGAGTAGCTCAGATGTTACCAGAAAGCAAAGAAAAAATGTAGAAGGAAGAGGAGGGCGGAGAGGAAGAAAGAGGAGGAGGAGGAGAAAAATGAAGGAAAAAGAGAGAGGATGAGGATTCTTTAAGTCCAGATTGGGAGTATCTCTCTCTCTCATTTGAAGGGATTTCTAAAGTTTTGAATTTGGATACTAGGTTTTAGAGGTAGAAAGAAGGAAGACAAAGGCGTGGTGGTAGATCTAAGTATGAGCGTTATGTGATTCTCCGTTTCTTTTAACGCTTGTCTTTGCCTTTGATGTTTTTCGGCCTGATTTTTGGGCATTAGGCATTGTTTGGTCGGTTCTCACTCATTAAATTAGGTCGTACCATTTTTTTAGGGTTCATACTGCGTGAGGAATTTTCTAAAAATATTGAGATTTTTCTCAGCCAGCTCGGTTGGTTGGGGGGCTAAATAAGCCGATTCATTAGGTTTCTTTTCCGGGGATAGCGGTTAAGGCATCATGGCTTATTTCGTCGGTTCGCTCGATCGAGATCAGAATCATGCATCATTTGTTTTGTTAAGATTCCTTATTCATTAAAGATTATTATGGTGAAAATTGAGAATTTGTCTCAGCGGTTGGACTAGTTGACCCAGTTCAGCGAGATTTATGCGAGGCGGCTTATGGGGCATCCTCACATTTAGCACTTTTCAAGCCCAAAATCCATGAGGCTCGAAGCGTTTGCACTAATGCATTTATGGGCCATATTTGAGGTCTAAGCTAAAAGCCTAACTTGAATTAAGGGGACACACTCTGGAGTTAGACACTTGGGAGTTAGGTGAGTTTGATTATGGTTAGTGAATTGTCATTGGAAAGGAAATTAATTTAGAAGAAAAACAAACATGAATCCCCTCATTTTCCATTCACTTCCATTTTTTGAACCACGAACTTTAGTTTACTTGATCATGGATGCATCTTTGTGTGTTTGTGTTTATTAACTAACCATATCTGTGACACATGGCTAGGGACCCGCAGTGCGTGATTGGGCTTTGGTATTTGCGTTTATATCGCGTGCGTGGTGTTTGGACTTTGTTGTGGTGCATTTGAGCTTGTTGGTGACCTCTTATGCGGTTCTTGGCTTACGGACCATAGGTAGGCACCCGTTTTGTTTGATCGAGTGTTTATGCATGTTAGTCTTAAGTAGTTTTATGTGATTTGGGTCATCTGTTTGCTTTGAGTGATCGATTGATCTTTGACCCATGCTCAGTGAACCCGATTCCATTGTAGAGGCCAGGGTTAGGGCCTAGAGGGAGTCTTTACCTGCATGGTACATTTCTAATAGGTAACCTGATCCCCGAACCTAGAAATCTAGTTTTCATGGACCGCTTTTTCCTCACTAGAGTCAATGAGTGGTTTTTTGTTTTTACTTGATTTTCCCTATAATAAATAAAAATACAAAAATGGTAGCTACTCCGAACAAAGTTCCTCCTTTGAGAATGATTTTCAAAACTGAAAATTAACTCACTTTTACAATAATGGCAGTCGGCACAGGCTAGTGGATTGGGTAGGTCGACGGATATGTGACGACATGTGATAAAAGAGGCCTTAAGGCATTGGCACCCTTACGTGCTCTTCTAGAGCCACAATGGAAAATAATTCCTATAATACGCAGAAAGTGTAACATGAAGTTCTTCTTGAAGACTCTAGTTACTTCTGAGTAATTGATCATCGAATGGTTGAAATTTACTATTTTGTTACATTTTACGTAGGTTATTGATTCATGTTCAAGTGAGGTACCTATTGGGGAAAATCACTGAATTAATCTGCTGACTTCTCGACCTGTGAAGTGGTGTTGGGTATCTCACTTTATTAAGAAAAGGAAAGGTTTGGTTCTAGAATTTAAGTTTTATCCTAGAATAATACATTTAAAAAAAAAAAATATCAATCTAATATTTTTTTTTGAAAATAATGCTCAAATCAATGCTTAAAACCATAATTAAACGACTATGGTTTTAACCAAGCACAAAAGCTGTAGTCAACAACTTTGGTCTTAACTTTAAAAATTTTAAAACCGTAGTCACCAACTACAGTTTTGATGAGGACACCCTAATTTGGGCTTTTTTTTCTTAAAACATATTAGATTGGTATTTTTTTTAAATGTATTATTTTGGGACAAAACTCCTAGAATTTCAAGTAGAAGGCAGATTGTGAAAGTAACATAGAAGACCAAGTGGAAGTCACTGATGGTGAAATTGTAAACTGACCTGCTTTGAAGAAATCCAACCCCCATCGAGCCCATACGTGTATGTAATAGATTGATCTCACATTTCCTTTAAAGTGTATATTTACGTATCACTAAGCCTGAGGATTACTTGTTTTTGTCTATGTTTGTACCAAAAAATAGTGTAGTGAGTAGAATTAAACTTGCTATATCGAGGATAATGGCTTCAAAGTACCTCGTTCAAGAGAAAGATAGCTCTCTCCCCGACCACCATCATCCGTGCCTTTCTCTGACCATAATCATCGATACACTCTCTGACCACCATCACCCGTGTCTTAATTTGGTAGAAACTAGACACCTCTACGAATAGCAAGGCGATTATGAAGTAACTCTTGCCGGCTCAACGCCTAAACCCGCAGTGCGAACCATGAAGCATAGGTGAAGCATATACTGCTCCCATACGATGAAAGATTGATTTGCCTACTTTGTTGAAATGGATTTATCTTTATCAATCTCTAATTCGTATAATAAAAGTGGAATTGAAACATACGTGAGCAGTAGACATTTGTACATTGTCAATGTACTTAGCGTGATTTGATGAAGTGTCTATCTCCTTGTCTTGTTAGAAGGTATCTTCTTAAACAAAAGTAGATCTAGAATTGCGTATCGTCTGCTCTGACAATCTGAATAATTGGTTTATTAATATACAGGAAGTTGATGCATGTTGTAAATTCTGGAAAAACTTGTCCTTAACACATAATTGGAGTCTTATTCATGCTTTCGATGATGATGTCTCCTATGAAATTTAACGAGGTTGAACGCTGAGAAGAAAAATTGACACTAATTAAGATTGAAATAATAGATAGAGAGAGAGATATATAGAGTAGAAACATTGGGTTAGAGACATTTAGGTAATTTACCTCTACCATTCTAAAGCTCCTGCGATCGGGTTACTAAACCACCATTTTTTCTCTGCAATGGTAAATGAGTGTTATTGTTGCTAAGAAAGATTGAGGAAATTTGTCCCCGAATATAAGTTTCCATCTTATTTTGAGGGTAAAGTTATTTGACCTATAAAAGAAAGTAGGATGTCGACGAGGAAATCAAATAGTCGTTCGGGTTAGTATTCTCACCAACAATTTTGGTAGCATCATTGAAAATAGTATTGCTCTTGTAATAGAATGGTGCTTGATGAGAAACCGATTTTATAGTTAAGTTTGCAAGGCTTGACTGGTGAATTGTATTAGAGTAGAATTGGTTACCTTTAAACATTCAGCAGTGCAATAAAAAACTTGCCAACCATGATCCTGATATGAGAATGTCCATGATCGATCCCTTTGAAATGTGGTGGTACATGCTTTTAAAGTACTTCATAAGGATTGTCGTTAACTTAGCCAGATTTCCAGAAGTACAATGCGTGATTAGAGCTTGAGAAACTTGAGTAGAGTCTGGTTGAAGTAAAGAAATAAACGATAGAAAATATCAAATCTGAGATTCATTTATGAACTGATGGCCTTTCTTGAGTGTAGGTCCAATTTCATCAGTCATATTACAAGCTATCAATGCTTGAAGGGCAAAACTAGTGTCCCACGCTTGACTACCAAAGCTCTACATATCAAACAACAATTTCAAAACCAGACAGGTAGGAAAGGGCTAAATTCTTGATGAACATAATCTTGAAAAAACAGCAATGTATGGATACTAATTTTTTCCAAAACTATTTACAGGAGATTAGTGATTGGTCGTTTATTTGCATCTTTAATCCATCTCAATCATATAATACGGAATCGTAGCTAGGTGCTTTGAAATAATCCCCATGTGGATCTTCAACTTGACATGTGACCATACCTGACACATTGATTGAAGATATATTAGAACCCCCGAAAAGTGATGTATTGTCTTAATGCACAAACCATTACATAAAAAGAAAAAAACATATCACGCGGACCCGTTGGCAATGTATCCAAATTGTTTCATCTTCATAATGAGCGTGTTTCATTGTTCACTTCAATAGCCTTTTATCTCAGCTTATTAAAGGACCAATGAGTGAGAAGTGGCTGGGTACATATGTAAAAACTATCCCATATTAGATCTTGTATCAAGGGATGGGGTTAGTAGAATCCTCATAATCAAACCTATTTGACCAGCTTTTCATGTATGCATATAGTTTTGTCTGGCAAATATTCATAAAGATTTTTATATGGAAGAAAATTTACCTTTGCACAAGGTGTCATAACTCTTCAATTGATTTCTCATTAAAGGTTGAAGGAAGAGCTCTTCTCTCGGTTCGAGAATAAGAGGTGTGATTGGACGACAAATCGTTTTACCACCTGCAATATGACATGGGCAAGTAAACCACCAGAATGTAGCTCCACAATTTTCTTGCATATATAGACTCAAATTATGAGAAGCTTTACCAAACATAAGAAACAAAAGCTAGACTAAAGTAAACTAATAAATCAGCAGGACCAGATTGAATTTTTAAGATTTCATGTGCACTGTTATCATTATAAAGCTGAAGTTACACAGCTCTTGGTTTAAGCATTTTGAGTCAATGTGATGGAGTCTAAGGGTTTGTTTGGTTATAATTATTGGCTTGTTTTTGTTCTAAAAGCAAGGAGAACAAGGAAAACACGGAGAACTTTGTTTGGTTCCCCATTATTTTTGTTGTTTTTGAACATACGAAAAACACTCGATTTAAAGCAGTAGTTTTCAAAGAGCACGAAAATTGTATTCTCTGTGTTTTCAAAATTTATTTTAAGAAGTAGTTTCAAAAATAGGAACCAAACATGCCTAATTTATATCTTGAAGATCTTAGATGTTAAATTCGACACTTGAATAGATGGCTAAACACATACGGATTGAAAAGGAAGAAAAGAAGGGAAGAACGAACTGGGGCATTAGGTTGCATCTTGACGATCAAACAATCGAAATCTACATGGAAGAAATGATATCATTATAAATTAATCCCTTGGTTAGTACAAAGTACTTCATTATGTAGGATGAATGTTAACTTGTACTTGAAATGGCCATCACAAGAAAGCCGTATCTTTCCCGAGGCATTGGTTGCTCCACCGATCATGGATCCATTTCGCCCTCTTGCCTGACATTGTCTACCACCATCTACTTTGTAGTTACGTTCGTCGACCTGCGGGGCATCGGTGGCACGATGTAAACCTGAGGGTCGACGGCGGTGTGTCGGCAGCCTCTCAGGTGATTAAGTCGACAAGGGATGGAGAAAGAAGGGAGTTAGTGTAATTGGAGTTGCATACCTTCCCTCATGGGGAGTCTTTCTGTTTTATACTCAAAATTCTCCTTGATTATAGGAAGATAATCTCTCATGATTTTGGTGATAAAATCTCTCTTCCATATCAGACTAATTCTCCCTTATTAAGGATTTATGTTTTGAGATGTCGGAATTTGGATCTTGGGAGATTTATGGATAAATATATTTTTGTATTATCGAGCGAACTTCCATATGTGGTAGGATGGCTGTGGCAGGGACTCGAGATCAGGTGAAGTTTAAAACTCTCACAATGCGGTTAGTTCACTGCGTGGTTTTATCGATAGGCCTTCTTGGGCTATGCGCGATCACGGAGCCATGGCCCGGGCCGGCGAGGCGCTAGGCTGATAAGTGAGTGGTCTCTGGTCTAAAGGCGAGGTACTCCTTATTGCTTTTTTTCCCGGATGAAGGTTATTTAGCTATTTAGTGGGAAAATACAATGCTTTTAAACCTTTAGTAGAGAAAGTTGAATTATTGAGAGAATTAATGCGTGCATTGAACGTGTGTTTGGATACAAAGTGCATGTGAATCACATGTTTCTCAACATCAGTCAGTTGCTTGAGATCACTGAGAGGGAGTGCAGAATCCTCTTGTCGATGTGAATAGCTTGCGGGGAGTTAGGCTCCCGGCCCTTTTTCATACATGGCCGAAATTAAATTGCCCATTAGTTTGCCGAGGCGTCGGGGTGAACATTTTGTTATTCTTGATCTTTTGAAGTCGATCGGGTGTCTTCAAGAGTGAAGATCGCTCGAGAGCCTCGGCAAAGATCGATCAGAGGAGTCTTGGTTGGCAGCTTAAATACGACACGTCGATCCTGCATTGGGAACAGACTCTCACATTTGCCACAGCGGTGAAGAGAAAGAAGGAAAAGAGTTAAACGGATCGAGGGTTTGCTTGAAGCGGTAGAAGGTCTTCGTGGATTGGGTGAATGATCTCTGGTAGTCGGCCAGGGGAAGGATGATGTCATCCATAACCCATTTGCTGGATTTTACGCATGGATGCGCCCGCGGTAAAAAGGTCACTACGGTAGTGCTGGCTTGCCACTTCCTCTACAGGGCTCTTTGCAGGCAGGTGCCCAGATCCTGCCGTTAAACAGCGGCGCGGTGCATCTGAGGTTTGCGTAGACGATGACGAGGCAGTTTTGAACCTATGCTCTAGTCACGGGTTGAGAGCCATTCGCATGTTTAATCATACGCCGAGTGAGCTAGAGGCCGCAATCTTGGAATTTTGAAAGTTCGGTGAGCCCAGAACCACTGATGCGGGATTTAGAAAGTGCCAGTTTAATTTGTGAGCCTGAGAGTTTGTATACGAAAGGGCTAATGGGCCAAACGACAAGTCTTGCATAATAAAGGGCGACAAGCTTAGAGCCACAAATATGGTCTTTTGAAATGGAGGTTATTCCCAAAATTGAAGGAAATAATGCCTTTAAATGAACACTTGATTGGTAAAATTCCAAATATTGAAAGAAAATACTTTAAAAATTTTATTAATAACCTTAAGAAAACTTTCTGATAATGCCTTTTAAGATGCATAGCATTCCGTAATGCGGTTTATCGATGCAGATACAGTTCATTTAATGCGTCACGACCCGGCGTACGCTCTTACAATCACGTATGGCCCCTCCCTAATTTAGTTTGAATTTGCCAATTTGCCATGTCAGTAGTGTTTAAGACTCTTCTCGAACTGGTCTCATTTGAATGAAGCGGCTTTATATCAAATGTTATTATAAGTTTTCCATCCTTTGTTGGTAGATCTTTATATGTATGTACCTTCTTAGGCTAAGTATGTCGTATCTAAGTCATAGAATGGCTTTAGCATTAACCATTCAAGAACCTTAGTTAGCGTGGGCATCGTTTATCACACATGGAGCCGGCTGGCTTCATACCATAGGTGAGAGGAAAATGGTGATACTCGGTCGACCTCATTTAATTTACATAGGCCCGAAAAGACTCTCGGTAGCTCGTCCACCCATTTCCCTTGAGCGAATGGAAAAACTTTGGCCGTCGAAAGAGTTTTGTTGGATCTTCTTCTAGCCATTATTACTGCCGTTACAGCGGGGTTGATCTGAGTTTTATTTCTAGCTCATGCGACGATTTCTATACTTTGCTATGGCCCGTGGTCATTGCTCCGATTACGTCCGATTGGGAGTATTTATTTGGTAAAGCGATATTCTTCCCACACAAATTAGGTAGCGTCCTTGTCTTTGATGGAGCGAGAAGGGTTCGGCTTCTATCCATTTGCTAAAATAGTCGGTGGCGACGATATGACTTTTTAATGGTGGTCTCTTGTACTCGATAAATTAGTTGGCGAAATATGGACCCCGTTCATATCCATGACATCTACACTTTCGATTAAACATAAGAGAAACATCGGCTCATACAAACCGTTCTCAAACCAAGTGAAAGCTATCACAACCTACACAAAACGATTAGTTGCTCAGTAGCGATAGCGGAATTGACTTACAAGTAGTAATTAGGCCTTGATAGTATTGCCAGCTATCTGGGAGTAGAAGGAGAAGAACCCTGAAAATCCTTATTTTGAAGATCAGAACCCAGCATAGAAATCACAGTTTGTCGCTCGATCAGAGTGGAACAAAGGAATCCGTTGGGCATGGATTCCACTAGAGAGAAGAAATGTGTTAGACGGGTCATTATCTTAAATTACTGGCACCGCTCGGCGGAGATGATATATACTAAAGTAGAACTTCATGAGAGGGTATCTTTAGGAAACCATTGGGTGATGGATTCTAGCTCCTGAGGCCCATACACAAAGGTATTATTGGCAAACCAAAAGTGGAGCGGATGTAGCCTATGTCGAAAGTCATTCTTGGCGTGACTCCGTGTCGAGGATGACTCGAAGACCTAGCCGCCCATTATAAGCCATGCCTTTGCTCGATGGGAATCAATATAGTTGGACCTACCTACTACCCAGCTCATAAAAGTTGTTAATTATACATGAGCTATACTTTTGTATATATATATATATGAGGAAATGAATGTAAGTAAGAGAAGCCTTTGCCTCCATATGCAAGAGAAGATGGGGAGCGTCACGATTGTGTGTGGGAAGAACATCGTCTACCCGATTCGAATACCTTAATTGATCATAGCCCGATAATGGACCACGAGTTTGATAACAAGTAGAAACTTACGCCATGAGCTAAAAATAAAAAAACTTGTACTGAACTAGTTGTATGGCGAGCGATGGCTAGGAAGAAGTATCGACAAAACTCTCTTGGCATTTGAAAAAGTTTGCATCGGTAGAAATGGGTGGGCGGCAGAAAGTCTTTGAACTGGGAACAGCAGCGGAGGCCGCTCTCTGTGCCCTCACCTATGTATGGAAGCCGTATTGCTGCAAATCGAGAGACCTTGCTGCTCAAACTAAGGATTTCTTGGAGCGACATGAAGCCATAAGGACACTAGATATGACATCTGATTCAGCGGCGTTTATAAATATAGTATCTTGCTAACAAAGGATGGAAAACTTATACAGCACGTACATATCACTTATTCATTCTAGTGTCTTTGAAGGGTCTTTGAAACCTGTTGACTGTGACTATAAATCCTAACCAAATGAGACTAATATACGTGATTGTAGGGTTGTGCCCAACAATTAGTACTGCGTTAAATAAACTAGGCAGAACCTTGTGTCGGTATGGGAATGCTATACAAGAGTATTGGCATCAATAAGTTTTCTTTAGAGTATGTCAGAGCTCGCTAAGTATTACTCTTTCAATATTACAAATTTACTGTGTTCATTTAAAGGCATTATTTCACCCGATTTGGAATAACCTCTATTCAGACCCAGGGCTGCTAAAGCATGTGTGGCACTCTCGGAACAGAGACTTGTGGCTCTAAAGAAGCGAGTGCTTCAAGAATAGGCTTGTGGCTCACAAGTCTGCGACACTCTCGAAGACCGGGACTTACTTGTGGCTCCTAGACTGCTAGCACTTTCAAAGGACCAAGCTTGTAGCTCACAGCATGCTGTCACTTTAAAAGACAAGACTGTGGGCATGGCTTTGTGGCACTGCAAAAGATGTGGCTCTAGTGGCTGTGCTGCTCTGTTGAAGCGAGTTTGAAACCTAAACCCTCATTTGGAACTCAAAATACTAGACTTGTGGCTCTAAACATTGGCATTGTTAAAGACCAGACTTATAGCTCTAATCACTGTGGTACTTTAGTCGGACTTGTGGCTCTAAGCTTCTTTGGCACTAAGACGGACTTGGCATGGCTTTAAGCCCTCTTGTCACTTTAAAAAGACCCCGGACTTGGCGTGAAGCCTTCTAGACTCTTAAAAGACTAGACTTATGGCTCTAAACCTGCTGGCACTTTCTAAAGACCAGACTTATGGCTCGAAACTACGGCATTATCGAAAATGCGGCTTATGGTTTTGAGCCTGGGCACTTTCAAGACTAGACTTATGGCTTTAAGGCTATGACACTTTCAAAGATTAGGCTTATTGGATATAAACTGGCACTTTCATAGAGCGCAGGCAACATGGCTCTAAAATAATTAACTATCACAAGCGGAGTGTTAACAAAAAGGGTGAAATAATAAGTTCAATGCATAAAAATACTTGAAATCATATTTCATTAAAATGTCGATTGGCGTTGAATTAAATAAAATATGTCTTGAGTGACTGACGGGGGTCCTTCTCTGAGTTAAAGGAAAGAAAAGGAAAAATGAGAGATTGGAATGAGCTTTGGTCCTCGTGGGGAAGCATTCTCCTGAGTTGTCATCGGCACAGCGCTCGATAGCACCTCGTGTGTCATAGTAACCATTTAGATCGGGGAGGGCACTGGGGCTCACAAGAACTGGGGCGACATAGCGGGTTGGAGGAGTTGGAACACCATTTAGACCCTCTGGTTTGGTCTCCTGAGATGTTGTGTTTGAAAACCATGACACTAAATGTAGTAAGTGAAATGACTCAAAGACCTTTTAGTGATATCTCGCTAACCTCCTTGTCTTTACTTGGCAGGGTGGAAGAGGATACCTGAGTCCTTAGCCGTGATCTCAATGGGAGAGGCGTTCATTCGACCTCAGTGGACAACCTCGAAGCTCAGGCCTTAAGCCGCGCCTGCCACACCATGGCTTTCTCACGGTGGCAAAGCATCCTGCACCTGGCAGGTCACCCTCTTGCCTTTGCCTTTGGGTGCGCCCCTTCTGATGAAGTAAGATGGCTGACTTGAGCTTCCTTCTTAGCCTCGTCTCTTTCTCACGCATCAGTCCTTCTGTGCCTCAGCCCGGCACTTAGTTCCCAATCATCTAGACCAGGACTTGGCCTTGCTTAGAAATTCTTCTAGGGCTTGGTGCTTTGAAGTGGTAGACCCAGAAGCCAGCTGAGGCACAGGCTTATAAGTGTCCTCGGCCCCCAACTTAGGCTCCTGTGATGGCGGAGCCATGTTTGAGCAGCCGGTGACATCCTCTTCTGAAAAGAAGAGGCATTAGGAGGAAATATGATACAAAACCCATGCTCAAACATTAGAAGTCTGACCATATCAGTTCGGTCTCAATGATGTTGTGATTGTGAATACACATCCCGTCTTCCGCCACACATTGAGAAGACCCATCCATGTAGTTGAGGAAGGGGATGGAGTACTCCTCAGAATGAGCCACCATTGGGACTCGGAGGCATTGGGGGTAGAGATTGTGCATGTGCGCGATCGGAGAATCCCTCTTGTTGAAAGGGTTGCATTTCGGTGAAGGCGACCGGGCGGCTACGATTAGGTGCCCGGTATCGCGAGTGGGCCGAGCTCCGGCTCCGATGGCTTGACATATGGCCAGGAGTATCGACGTGGGTGGCCTTGTCCTCCAGGACTCACAAAGTGAGACAAGTGTCTTGCCTGGGCGTGGGCCACCGCCTGCCTATGAAGACTCGTTCTTGTCATTGAGGAGGCTCTCGGTTGGAGCCAATCCTTGACGATGCCTGAAGCCTTTAGGGAGGCACCGGACGTCACCCTCTCGAAAGCAGATGGGGCAGGAGCTGGATTAGGAGAATCACGAGAGGAAATCCTTGTTGAAATTGTCTGAACTTCCTCAGCCAGATTTAGATTGTTGAACATTTTTGTCTAGACCCTCGGGCGCGGGGGTAGTCCCCTAGCGCTAGCGGTTTCGTTTGCGTGTCAGCCGCGTAGATCTATGAGCTAGACATGTCAGCCTCCCTTTTGTTGACCGGCTCGCTAATTTTCCCGGATTCGTTCGGTCCACAGGAGCCCCTCGATCCTCAAACTGACCTTAATTTTCTAGTCTTCTTTTTCTTCTTCTTTGCCACCTGGGGGATAGGTTGTGAATCTTGTTCGGCCAAGGGTAGGTAGTCCGGTCGAACAAGGGGTTATAGAGTGGATTCCTCTTGTGAAGGCTCCTGGATGTATCTTCAGGAGATCGGGTGAGGACCCAGTTGTTTGCCTTCCCAGACCGAGCGAGGCGGGTGGACGGGGGGAAGAATATCTCATTATATGTAATGGGAGAAGGGTTGGCACCGACTCTTGCGGATTGTTCGTGACCGAGAGAAAGCTGTGGTTACCTCCCTCTCTGTGATCTCAAGCAGCAATTTGTCTGATCAGTCTTCTTCTCATCGATTGACCAAGCCAGGCCTTGCTGCGCACATACGAATCATCGAAAAATAGAGGCATGTCGATAGAGAAGGCGCTAGATAAATGGGCTACGATTAAAACTAAAACATACATGGGAGCAAGGAGAGGGACTAATTCATATCAAAAGGAAGCCTTAGAGAGCCGGGCGTCACATGCCATGGGCCTCCCAACAGAGACAACCACTTTTGCCTCCATTTTTAGGGGAGTTAAGGGCTTGATTCTGGAATTGTAGTCGGGCTTGTGGTAAACATAGACAATGACCCGATCTAGCTTCAAAGTGTAAATGAAACAAATCTCCACTAGCGAGATGTCCAGTTGGTATAGAGAGTTCAACACACTACAGCCCGTTAGAATCCAAAAAAACATTCGGGTATATCAATGCAGGAGGTGCTCAAGTAAAGTGTAGAAACCGCTTCACCAACAATGGGATGGGGAAGCGAAGCCCTATAGTGAACTGCTCTCGGGTGAAGTAGATAGCGTTATCTGCCTCCCTTACAGTTGAGGTAGCTCGGTCGTTTGACATCTCCATACTGATTTCGATAGGAACTTGGTTGTATAACCTCAGTTCCTCTACAGACATAACAACAACTAGACTTTTTATAATAGGCGTTTCAGGAGTCCCCATCAAAGTGCCAGACACAAGTGTTGGAAACCTCTTAAGTAACCTCTTGCCGATTCTTTGCGAATAAACAAAAAAAAAAAAAAAAGACGAGGGGTTGGCTTGAGGCCCGTGCGAATGGAAACGAAACCCTCGGAAGATAAAGAAATCCCACAGGTGTTACATCCACAGTGACAAAACTGAAAGCGTGAACCAAAACCTTCATGAACCTAGCAAAGATGCCTCAAAACACCCGAACCAACCTTGTGATAAAGAAGGTTTGAGACATGAATACTCCTGAAAGAAAATCGAAAGTAAAATCAAAGAGTCAAGAGTCTCAAATGGTTCATTTGAAAGGAAAGTTCGTAGAAGCACATAAAAGGAAAAATCGTAGGAGTGTAAAAAAAAAAAACACTATGAGAAAACTTAAAAGAAAGCGAGTATTAGAGCCACTTACCCATATTTGTATAAGGGAAGGTGCAGCGAGGGCATTAAATGCCTGAATTATATAAAAAAAAAAAAAAAAAAAAAAAATGGGTTTATATCTATTAGGAGCGTCGTTTCCCACACGATTTAAACCCTTTGAGAGCATCACCTGGTGCATTCAACTCTCACTCATTCTACATTTAATACTATGATATTTTCCCCATTGGAAAAGCAAAATTCTAGAGGAGAAAAGAGGGCATTAGCAAGTACTATGGTTTTTTAAACCCACTAATCGATAGACTTTAGATCCGCCCCCTTAGCCAACAAGTCCACCTAGCCGTGATATAGACGGCCCAAGCCCACCTTCCATATTAAAACTTGTAAGGAACTACAGACGGAAATCGGGAGGGTCTAGATGAAAGCAGAGTAGTATCACTCGGGACCCGACCTTAGAGTGGCAGTGAAGTTCTGATCCCCGATTAAGCGAATCCTCTTGCTTATAACTTGGATTTTATTACTATCAGACGAATGGATAAAGGTGGGAAATACGCAAAAGGTATTTATCCACGAATTTCCTAGTTTCCAAATCCCTTACTTCTCGGAAGATTAATCCTTGATAAGGAAGAGTTAGTCTTTGATAAGGAAATAGATATTTTGTTCCTAAAAATATATTCTTTCTGGAGAAAAAAGGGAGGATTAAGTGAACCACTCTCACATAAATAAGAGGATCCCACGATGAGAAGGTATCTGGTATTTGTACGAAACTTCCTTCTTCTTCCTCTCCGTATTTTTGTTGACTTAATCGTCAGAGAGGCGGCCAACCCACCATCCCCGAATTGCCTTTTTTGCAGGTTTACATTGCATCGCTAATGCCCTAAAGGTTAGGCGATTTATTACCTTGATTGCCTCTAAGGAACTTGGAACTCTAGACAGGCTGCCTTGAGGGTGGCCTCTGGGAGGATACCCCGACTTTCATAGACGGGCCTCCGGATTTCGGAGTCTAGGTAATGCTACCGGGTTTTAATGGAAGGTGGGGCCCGGTGCGCCATGCTCCGACTCTGATGGACTTGGGGCAACGAGTGGAGCCTAGGCATATCGAGTAGAGGTTAAAACCATGAGTACTACACCATTAACACCGACTCATATCTTGCATAGGTTTCATAAAGCTTTAGTACTTGAATTAGGGTGGTAGAGTTTGACACAATTCTCTGACTTGTAATCTGAATCTATTACTTTGTGGATTTGAATTTAGATCCAAATTTTGTTGACCTCAATAACTTATTCAATAAATAGGTAAAGGTATTGCTTCTTTTTTTAAACCATATGACTAAAGGTGATCCGAGAACTATCCATTTAATAATCTCATTATTAAATTTAATTGTATCTTTAAACTATTTATTTCATATTTAGCTTCTTTTTTTTTTTAAATTAGTCAATATAGTCATAAACATATGGATCAAGATAGTAATTAATCATATAAAATCTAATTCAATTTGATTATTTAATTGTAAAAATAGGTTAAAATGGATTACATCATATGTTATTTGTTTAAATAATATTCAATAGTATATGTCTTTACTTTGTTTTTCATAGTTATACTCATCTTGGTTTCGGGTTTGATTATGTAATAAAACAGGTTTGAATATATCACGAAAATGGCCCTAATGGATAAACATGCTATTAAATTTGTTTATCATCTCTGATAGTGTCATTTGGTGGACAGCAGTAGTATAAAATTCTATTCGAGGAGGCCTTTGAAGCTATTTCAATATAAATTTATGGTCCCATTCTGTCTGACATCATGAATTTTATTTTGTCTTGTAGTTTATGGTTAGCACATGTGATGAGTGTAAAACTCATCAATGTTTAAAGTTCATTCACATGCTATTTTGTGCACTTTATATCCATATTCATTATAAAACTCATAACATTTTCTCTAAACTTGGTTTGTAGGATTATTGATGAAAAGCAGTGAGATTTGGCAAGAAATGAAGCGATATATTTTCAAAGAAGAAGTCAATCGGAAGTCTCGCGGTGCGCCCGGAAGATAGAACCACATGTACCATATGGAACATCAAATGGTTCAAATTCCCCCATGTTTTCATTCTACATTCAAAGAGCTTTCCAAACGTGACACCTCACCGCCCAAATCAGGTCAAAGCAGAAGAGATTTATGGCCACGAACAAGTTGGAGAGAAAACGGCTTGTTTGTCGGTATCTCGCGACGAGCAAAGGTGTGTCACTGACCAAGAGCGTAATCATGACCAAGCAAGTTGTGTGACGAAAATGTGTCGCGACCAAGCAAGGCGTATCGTGACCAATAAACTGAAAAATAAAATCTAGAAAATTGATATTTTGGCTTATTTTCAACCCGTTCACCAGGACCATATATATGCTCGCTTTTTGAGTAAAGAGGAGTAGGGGAAGATTGGAGAACCTCTCTCATGGGGTTTCTCTCTCTAAAGCGCCAATTTTTAATTTTCTGGAATTTTGATTTTTAGTAGATCTTAGAGTAATTTTGATATTTTGGCCTATTTTCAAGGCCATTTTACCCTAGGACCATATATATACTCGTTTTTTAGGTAAAGATGGTAACGGGAAGATTAGAGAACCTCTCTCATTGGGTTTCTCTCTCTAAAGCGCTTCCATTTTTCGGTTTTTACTGCTTGATTTTTGATTTTAGTAAGATCTTAGAGTAATTTTTGAGCATATTTTCTTTGTATCAAAGAGGTTTATATCAGAGATTCAGATTTCATTATTGTTCAGACAAAGATTGAAGCTAAAATCTGGATTTTTTTTCTCTTGATTTCTTTCTTCATTTTCTTATTTTTTGTTGATTGGTGATGATTGGAATCTAGTAATGGAACATTAAACACCCTCTAGGGTTGGGGATTAATTGTTAAACATTCAGATTTGCAGATTCTAAGTTATTTTGTGGCTTTGAAGACTTAATTTATATAGTGAATTTTATTCCTTATAATTAAGCCCATTGTTCGAATATTAGGAGCTTATACCTAGAAAAGAGCTATAACTTTGCTCGATTTCGGGAGGCCCTCACAGGTAGCCGCAGATGGAAATTCTGAGAGTAAGAGCGGTAACTTAGGGGTATATTGGGCTAATATCTTGGAACTAATGAACTCTGAAAAATTACTTTGATAGATCCCTAATTTACTCATGGTGTGAGGATTAATTAGATTATGTATCAATTTAGTTAATCAGAGTTTCTCCTTAATGCGATGAAGGATCTTGATCAAGTGTTGCAAAGATCTAATCAAGGATAGAAAATTTTATTAGATTTGAAGGACGAGATACGGGCCATTGGAAGGCTTGCATTTCACTGTCTATCGTATGAGAATTCTTGAGTCCTAAGAAAGGGTTGTGAAGTATTGAAAAGAAAAACAATCAAATCTTAAGAGGGTGGGTTTGACAATCAGCTATTTATTATTTGTCTTGAAAAGGAATGCAATTGTGTTATATAGTGAAATGTGTAGTATCGGGAGAAATCCGAGCTATACTGCATTGCTCTTGGACAAATCCGACATTCAACTCAGATGTTGCACTTTCAAGGAAATAGAAAGTGTTGTAAATAATTATCCTAAATCCCACTAGTGCCTCTACACATACCTTTTAGAATTAAGTAGTTATTTATTTGATAGATTTTAGGATCTAGTTTTAAATTAGTTTTTATTTGATTAAATTGATTTTGTCCATCTGTTGGTTGCCTAAATAGTGAAGAGCCCATATGGTGGGGTGATCAAATTCCAATTAGAGAACCTCTAATCGTGGGTCTGATATCGGACTTTGAGTCCACTTTATTACTTGTATGACGTGCACTTGCGGAGAAGGGTTGGTGTTGATAATACTTTTCATTCCAGTTTTGAAGTAAGCTTACTTTTTGTTTCAAATCAGTTTTGATGTTACCACATTCACTCCTTAGCCATATTTTCATATATATCATTTGGTGCAAATGACATGCCTGACAATCTTTACAGAGATTCATGGGAGAGCGAAATAAGTCTAAGCATAGCATACATCCCAAGAGAGGTGTACGTACGATATGTAGTAGGCGCATATGTGCACGAAATGTCATTGTAGTATTTTGGAAGTTGTATGTGAAATGGTAAATTGATTGAACCCAAATTTTATGCTAGAACAATGGTAAAATAGTAAATTGCAAAAGGATGTGAAAGGTCATAATAAAGGGAGTATGCCATTATAGAAATAGCAAATTTATGGTGCAAATAAGATGAAAGATGAAGGACCTAATTGCAATTACAGGAAAAATTAAAGTATAAAAAGGGGTGAGACAAACAAATAGCTCATTTGGTCTCACAAATTTAGGGAACTCCACGTTTTAGGAGAAGGAGAAAAGAGAAAAGAAAGAGGAAGAAAGAAAAATCGGAGTATGGTTTGTTTGGAATCATGTGTATTTTGGTTTTATGGTTTTGGTGCGGATTTCCGCTGGGTATTAGTTGCTCCATTCTAGGGTTTTGTTTGGGGAGGTGCATCCTAACCTAGATTTGTTGGTGTATCGAGTAAAACCTAGTTGGTATAAGATAAACATGAAAATGGCTTCTATTCATGGTTTTGTATGGAATCATTGTATTTTGGATTTTGGTATAGTTATTGGACTTTTGGACCTTTGGATTTTCATGGTTCTTGGGTTCAGTCTAGTTACCAGGCTGGGAGTTTGAGGTTGTTTTGTATTGTCTTGATTGGTTGGATTGGTTTTGAGGAATGGTTGTAAAAAAGGAGAATGTTGGGTTTTCAAAGGAAATGTTGTCAAATTTTTGTAAAAACCCCTGTTCTTGTTTTGGCTATAGATTAAGTTATAATCATCCAAATGACGATTCAATTGGTAAGAACCATAAGAGCTAGGAACTACAAATTATAGAAGGACAAGAGCAAATTTTGGCTCTAAGGCTCCCCAAATACGGACTTAAGGTAGAGCTCATATTCATGGGTATCACTCTGTTTGGTACCCTTATAATCATTTTATGGCCATATGTTGAGTTTCACTCATCCACATTTAGTGATTCAAAATTATGGGTAAAATGAACTTTTAGAGGAATAATTTGCTTGAAGGAAGTGTGGCACAGGTGTAAACCAAAGTGCTGAAGAATTTGTCAAGGAGTGAGGCTACGTGCGGATAATTACGATTTAGTATCCCCCAGATGTAAATACAATAACACGAGTTTTGATGATCAATTTGGTGATTCGATTGGAAAAACCTTAGAAGCATAGCTTAAAATAGTGAAGGAAACCATTTTCAATTTGTGGGTTAAGACCCCAGAAATCAAGAATAATGGTATTAGGTGATCTAGTGAGCTAACGATTTGGCATCAAAAATGTTGTAACTTGTGTTATGTGGTTGAGGGCCTTAGAGAAGGAATTTTAAATTTAAAATTTAAAGAGATGTCATTGGATATATAAATGACTGATCTAGAGAGTTACATAATTTTTGAAGACAGTTTGAATAATTTTTGGGTAATAAAGTCCCGAGAGTACTGTTGGGAAAAAAATTGCCAAAATAAGTGGTTTTTTTTAGGGGCTTTTTGTGCTCAAGGATAATTTGTTCATTTGGCTTTATAAGAATGTTGTGTGACCCTAATGTGACATATGTGTGAAGTTTCATTAAAATCCGAATCCATTTTAATATGAGTAAGCTTTAGTAAGCCTATGTTAGGTTTTACTGCAATTACATAGACGACTAATGTTTCATATATTCTCTTGATTGTGGTACGGGCGGAGAAATTTTGAAGTCGTGCTCAAGTTTTGTAACGAAATGTAATTATTCTAAACTTTATTTATAATACTAATTAATATAGTATAAATAGTTTCTTGGTATACAATGGTTTGATTTATTAAAACCATATTTCAAGCGATGACAGCGATGGTTTGATTTATTGAAACCATATTTCGACAAGTAATGACGAGCAAACTATATTTTATAAATCAAACTACAAAGAATCCACACAGTTTTAGCGACATCACCAGGCCGCCGTGTGCATGCGATGCCGCGATGAGATTAGGACATCCACATTCATGCATTTTTGTTTGCACAGTGACAGCTTGGTTCGTATCATGGCGCCAATAAAAGTGGTAACGCGTCATGTATAGGGTTAGCGCGCTCTTCAGATTGTAGTGACGTGAACTGGTCTTTCGCCATATTTACGGAAAAAAAAAGAAGGGTGATGTGGACCTAGGTCCTTCCGCATGGTTGAAGCCGAGCTCGTGTTTACTGGTACGCAACCAAAATTAAAGGAAAGGCCTCGATGGTTGATATTGATTTATAAGCATTTTCATATAGTTTAAATCAACCACCACTAGTAATTAAAGCAACAATATGTGTGAAAAGTTTTATGAAACTTTTATAACCAAGCATAACAAGCATATGATGAAAAGTTTTATGAAATTTTGCTTGTAAATAAGCAAACATGATGAGATTTAGAAACTTTTATAAGCCAACCAACATATGATAGAAAAGTTTTATGAAACTTTTTAAAGCCAAACAAACCAAACATATGAAAAGTTTTAGAAACTTTTATAGTAATAACGAGGATTAAATGTTTATGAGGATAGTTTTATAGTTTTGAAACATTTTACGAGAAAAGCAGTATTTTCAAGCATACACTCCTTGAGTTATTTAGCTCATTATTTTCACATTTTAAAAACCTTTATTTTCCAGTCTGAGCAGCGGGACTGGGACATAGCGATTCTCACGACTTCTGTATAAATGCTTTATGATAACTAACTTTGTAAGAAAAAAAACTTGGAACTTGTATAGTTGTGTATATGTGTACATGGTTGGTTTATGAAAATGTGATGAGTCACGAGGCTCTTTTAAAGTGTTGTTAGTTTTATGTTTTAAAAGTGTAAAGTGTATATCTGGAGTTTTGGGATATAATCTGTATGCGGTTGTTATCTTCTTAGAAATTTTAACAAATCACAGTTTAGAAAGAAATATTTTATCAGGTTTTAAATAAACAACACTTGACTTCACTTTTACACTGATTCTCTAAGGTAATTAGAAATGGGAGTACAGGGGTTCTGTGGGGTGGTGGCATCGCGCTTGCTAGTAGGGGAGGGTGTGTCTAGTGATTAATTTCCTAAGATAAAATAAATTAGGTTATTGATGCATGGTGTGAAAGGTATCAAAGCGGCCTGAGATCAAGCAAAATCAAATAAGAATAATAATGATGACTCGTTGACTTAGAAGTAGGTTGGACACATTTGATAATCATGATGTTATTATTTAAAATACCTAAGTGAACTTTTGAAAAATTCATTGTTTCATGTATCATGAGAATGAGGCGCATTGGGAAGAATGAGAAACATGATCATTCATAATCAAAGGCCATCTTCTGGCTTAGGCATTGTGAGAAAATTCGATCATTCTTTTATGGTATCAAAAACGTGATAGTTTACGAGAAGGTATTCAAAGCATGATCATTCATATTAAATAGGAAGCCATAGCTTGTTTTTTGAAGAGGATTGTTGTTTCTGAACATTGATGAGCAGAGCTTTGCATGGGGAGGAGTATTAAAACATGATATTCACATTAAATCAAATTCTGAACCTTTTAGAAGAGTTGGTTGTTTTCACATAGTATCATTGGGAAAGGGTTGCACATGAGGAGGGTGTTAAAGCATGATGATACCATATTAAACCCCAGATCACCTGAAGCTTTAGAATTTCCCAGGAGTTAATGCAGAGGGTGGTGTTAAAGGCATGGTGATTCTTATCAAACTCAAGATCACCCGACAGTCTTTAGGAGGTTGATGGGTTTGACATGGTATGAGCGAGAGCGGGACGCGCCTTGGAGAGGGTGTTAAAGGCATGATATTCTTGTTAAATTCAAATCCTCTGGCTCCGAGCTTTAGGAAAGTTGATCGTTTAACAAATCTAATCTATAAAAAGGAATACACACTAAGGCATGCCTCATTTGAATTAAGAAATGCTAAGATTTTGATACTATTTGTAACCATGAATTGTGTTAATATTGGTGGCTTGATGTTATAACGATAATCTCAGATTTTTAGTAAATCCTTAATTCCTTTTTTGTAAATAATATGGTATAGGATAATTACTCTCATTATATTATTATAATATTAGACTAGGGAAATATATTTACCATAAAAAAGTAGTTAGGAACATCCATATAAATATTATGGATTATGAGGGAAAAAAAGTCGTAAGAGATGGGCAAAATGCATCTGAGGTGAAAATGTGAGGAAGAACATAGATACCCAAGGGAATGAGGATTTCACAAGTTAATTAAGCATAGTTGACTGAACCAAATTAAATCTCATGCATTTTTATGTAAGTTATTTTATCTTTTTATTCATGAATTCATATTATCTACGATATTAAAGTTTCCAATGACATAACATTCAGGTTTAATGGATCCTCACGGCTATAATTTGTGTATCTAAGGTTAGGAAAAGTCCAAACTTATCTTGGAATCACTATACAAAAAAAGCTCTTAGACAAGAAATATATTGATGGAATAAATCACCTGCATTCGCCATAAGAGATCACTGCTGGACTTAACCTGATACCGATTCTTCCAGAAATTTTCTCGGGCTGCTTCGACCTTATCTCGCTCTTCAGAGGTTCCATAATCAAGATCAAACTCCCATATCTGTGTTCCCACGAAGAGGTTGGTGCTGTAGATGTAGGGATTATTACCTCCATCTGCAACTTGAGCCCCCACATTTTCTGACTCACCAAACAGACATAGCTTTAAAAATATGGAAAGCTAGAAAAAGAAGTCGGAAACAAGAAAGAGATACAGACCTGGCCCTGTTGGGAGGTGCTGGTGCAGTTCACCAAGACCGGAATTTGAAATAAAGAGAGTTTCAGGAACTTGAAGTGGAGAATTCGAACCGGAATTTGCTGCTACTTATGTAGAAGCAGCAAACTCGTTCTCCACGTTATCTATTAAATAAGTAAACCAGGACTTTCTGAATATCATCAAGATTTTCTTTTCTCTTTCTTTTCTTTATGGTTGGTCGGTTGTGGCTTTGTAGATTCCCTTTTACTTATAGGTTCTGAAGTTACAGCAGTTAACTTACCATACATTTAGGCAAAACAATTTCACATAGATTCAAAAGAACTTACAGCTGTCTCCTTAACACCATCATTTCTCTGGTTTAGATACTTTGGCTTATTTGATTGGGCGTTGGATGCAATTCAATGCCCTGAGTTTTGGATTCTTCCATATTTTCTTTCTATACATCCAGGCTTAATTATAGAGTAATTTTTATTCCAAATCATGAATCTGCTAATATCTTGATCTACTTATTTCCTTGTACTCAGAACAACAACATTGTGATTTCTTGGATCCTATCTAAAGGACATCCCTACGAAGTGTAAATTAGTCAAGTTGTTGTGAAATTTTCGAGTTCAACTCGTAAAATACTCGAATTTGACTAGGAGTTAATTGAGTCGATCTTGACCTCGAGTACCTTGTCAACTCCAAATCAAGTATCACAATACCCGACTCGATCTACTCGTGAGCTTAATCGAGTTTTACTATTTTAATCGAGCTTGAATCAATTTCGAGTTGAATTCAAGTATAATTATTTATTAATTTTTAATTGATTCAAGCTTTATGTCGAGTCAAGTTAGAGTAAGCTCGACTATTTTTGGAGTTGAGTTTCGAACATCTAAGGAAATAAATTTGCCGATCGGGTTCAAGCCGAGTTTTTAATCCGGTCGAGCTCAGGATTTGGCTCTCATGTCGGCTTATTTCGACTCGATTATACCCTAATCTACTCCTACTATTATTTTTTTATTGATCTATTCATGGGAATTTGGATTTAACTTTGAAAGATATCATCAGAAAAATGGTCGAAATTTTTTAATTAAGGAGAGAGATTGATGAATCTTAATCAGGATGACTGCATTAGTGGCACATTCTTCACAAAGCATTAAAACAATTTGAAAAGTTGAGTAATTACGTGCTGATTTGTAGTTGTAACAGCTACACATGTGGAAGTGTCAAACAAATGTAATAAATTATCCAAATGGAATACATAATGTCTTTCATCATGGATTTCAATGACTCTTTCTCCCAAGTGATAAGATATCAAATTCTGTTTATGGAACCACTCCCTCCCATTAATCTGTTTTGCCTTGATCTCTCGAAGAAAATAAATCCAAGAAAGATTGGAGTTCCTGCTAATAGTAGTACTTCTGATGTTATGCTTACCATGGCCTTTGCTACTAAACACAATCTCAGATTCTAACAAGAAGCATTCTAGATGGAACTGGTTATAAAAACCAAAGAAAGATAGACCTTATTTACTAACTCGAGTTTCATGGCATACCATGGAAAAATGCTTGAAATTTTCTTGATGTCGATACAAACCAAAATCTTGTACAACTATAATGTTAGATCTGCCTTGTCAATCAAGTCTATGGTTTTGTGACATGTCTGATGACTACGCTGTCCCCAAGAATTTTTTTTTTTCAGAGTTTAAACTTATCTCAGTACCAACAACTCATGACTATGCAGACCACTCACCTGGCTTCTTCCAGTAGCATCAATGACTTGTTTCTCCATGAACTTCAGTGAATTTTTCCTTCTACCAATACTGGATAATGGACTTTGGGCAACAAGACATATTTGTTGCATTGCATCTCACCTTTATTTCAATGCATCCAATTGGCATTCTGCAGTCACTCTGCGCCACACAGGATTCTGGTGCCTTTGGTGGATATTTTAAGATCAGTTCAGATTTGGTTCTTCATGGTGTTCTTTTTGTACCATCATTCAAGTTTATCTTTTTTTTTTTTTTTTTTTTAACTGTTGGTGTTAAGTAAACTCACTTCTGGAACTCAGCTTACAGTCGAGTTTCCCCATGATCACTTTGTGATTAAGACTCAACCTCCGAGGATGATTGGAAGGGTGAAAGAATTGTGGACAACTATATACTTACCTTATGTCAATAATGTTTCTACCCAAGTTTGCCATTTTGAAGTCTCAACATTTGTGATATTTTAAAATACAATAAAGCTACACCATATTATGTATTGCAAAACAAAGATGATTATCATTTTATTCTCATAATCACTCGTCTTAATCTCCTTTTGATTTAGTGCATTTTGACTTTTTTTGGGGTCCCTACCATATCCTTTGGTGGATGAATTCTCCCATATTTACTTGTGTTTTATCTTCTCAAAGCTTGAGTTAGATGAATCTTCAATAATTGAGATTTTTAAGATGGTTGCCCTCCAATTCAATGCTAAGTCTAAGTGTTTAGATATAATAAATGCATGACTGACCTTTTACGAAATTTTCAATACAAAATGGAGTTTCTACATCAATTCTCATGCATCAGAGACCACAGCAAACTCCATGGTGATGGAACGGAAGCACCAACACTTAATGTGGCTAGGGCCCCATAAAGTTGTCTGATTATGTGTTGACTGCGCTATATACCTTTTTGATAAATCTTAGAATTTGTGACTTCGAGTTTGTTGTGTTTATATATGAAAGTTGACATTAATGATCAGTAAATTTTATAACTATTTTGTGTTTCTAAATGAAAATAAAAACCTATCACCAAGGATTTTATGATAGGGTTACTAAGAACTTTCGTTAGTAATAATGTAGCCGTTATAGTGGTTGTCTTATAATTGTAAAGTCTTCTCGATTTTTGTCGGATTAGTTTACTGTTTATATTATGGACATTATAAAATGCAGGGGCGCTTCTGTGGTGTTGAATAGAGATCACTTATTTTTTCCTTTCTAAATTTTAAATTTGTTTAAAAATATCTAAGTACGAAGTTAGGTTCAATACTAACCATTCTCGAGTTGATAGCAGGAGAGTAATCCATGTCTAGGAAGAATATTTTTTTCTTTTAGAGCTTATGCTTTGGATTTGGAAGGTAATTAAGATGATTACATGCCTTTAGTAATGTTTTATTATGATAATAGTATTCAAGTAAGCATTAGAGTGACACCTTCCAAGGGGCTTATGAGTAGGAGAGGGAAGATCTCTTGGGAAAGAAAGCTTTTTAGGGCCACGACTTGCACGATTGACTATTGAAATATAGACTTAAAGAAGATTAAAAAGCAACTCAAGATGCATGAAGAGTTATGTCAATAATCTCAAGTGATATTTAGAGTTTGAGTTTGGTGATCATGTTATCTTAAAGTTAAACATCAGGTGCAATAATGTTTGGAAGAAAGGAAAAGAAAAATAACACCTCACATTATCAGAGCATTTGAAATGTCTCGAGAAAAGTAGGTGTCTTGGTGTATAGGTGAAGGCGAAAGCGCGGTGGCGTAATGGAAGTAATACGCTGTGTGCTTGAAGTCTGCGCGTCGGCTCCAAGTAATATAGTGTGCTGCCATTAGTGCGGATGTCGATCCACGAGGGACCAGTGTATTGACTACAAGGTTACGCTTTTAGATAATTATTTGAATAGATGATTCACAAGTAAATTTAAGTATATGAAATTTGACTAAATATTGATTCTAATGAATTCTTGGCAGTATTGAAGCCCTAGGGTTTATATCTCCCCATGTCACTTTAATGGATTACCATTTCTTCAAAATATTATTATTCAATGTATTTATGTACTTTAATCGATGGCGGAGTGATCTTACTTACAAGATAATATCCTCTCTGAGGTATATATACATCTCGTGAATAGAGTTTGAGTATATCTCTATCTCAACTCGGTGATGCAGCGATGTAAGCGTTACAACCCCGAATGCCGCCTTCGGGATCGAATGTCTCTATTTACCGAATCAGCGAAGGCGCTCTATCGAGATCCACTGAAACCTCATCTCTCGAATCTCGGATCTCAGTGTGATTATGCTAATGTTGGCGAGCATTTATCATTTAATTGAAGCTAAATAGAGCGAGATGTAACAAGTGATAAACAAGCCCGAATAATATAAAAGATCAAACTTTAATCCATCAACATATGGCAAGGGGTTTATGCAACCACTAGAAATAAATCTAGAACATCTTGAGTAAAGATCAAAATGTTTAGGTAGTAAAAACGCAATTCTAATATCCAAAAATAAAGAAGCGGTACAAATCCGGGCTTTTCACCGAAGTACATGTCACTCTGCTGCGGAATTAGTTGCAGCCGATTCAAAACCGCTTCCCACTCCTCCTTAATTCACAGTCGATGCGTACTGGAAATGATAGGGTTCGGATATCCGGTGACGTCGCGACGTTGCGACGTCGCGACGTTGAGGCGTCGCGACGTTAAACTCTCAGCGGCGTTTTCCACTTGATGACTTTGCGTGACGGCGTCGTGGCGTTGGGGCGTCATGAAATGAGGCGTCGCGGCGTTGGGGCCATCGCTGACGTGGCGGTCGCTTCGCCTGATCACATTTGCTCCAAAAATTGCTTTCAAAATTGCTCTTTTCGCTCCATTTTGCATCAAACGGAGACACCCAGTGAAGTGCAGCCACAAAACTATGGTACTATCAAATAAGCGAAAGATGAAAGGCCGTGAGTATAATGAGTGTTTTAGGCACTCATACCCCGAGCTTAAGTTTCTTGCTTGTCCTCAGCGACGACTAAACGAGGACACACACATGGAGCTGCGAAAATTAACACTAAGGTATTGTTGCACATCTTTGAAATAGGGGATCATTTGGGTGCTTGCATTCTTCTTTATCTTGCTCAAAGTTCACAAAATGCATACGGTCATTGACTTAGGAAGAACTCAATTGAAATAGGTAGAAGTATTTCGTCTTGAAATCCATGATATTATGATGGCCTTTCAAAAGCCCTATGTGCTTATAATGAATGACCTCTAGTATACTAGGTTGAGCACTGAACTTAAGCTCGACTCACTATTTGGGAAGAGAGTATTTTAACTAGAAAAGGATAGGAACGCACCCATTTTATTCATGACCCGAATGCAAAAACTTCCTATATACCTAAAATAAATGGAAGAAAACCTAGTGCCAAGAAGTTTTGGAATGTGTTCCCAGAAGGATCCATTGGTGACTTCACCAACTGGGTTATGGCACCAGCATTAAATTCCCTTCAAACTTCACCCCGAACACTACCAACCTCGAAGGCCCTTAGGTTGCGTGAATGATCCATCTTCTGGGTCCCATGTAGCTGCAAGAAGTCAATGACTCCCGACCTGCCTGCATTAGGCTTGACAGCCCTCGACCGTGTCTTGATTCCGATTGATGATTTCCCGCTTATTTCATGTAGATACTATTTTGTCATTCGTTTTTCTTTTCACTTTTTCATTTGCTTTTTGTATTTTTATTTTATTTTATTTTATTTTTATTTTTTATTTTTATTTTATTTTTCTTGCTTGGGCTCGATGGCAACTCTCTTGGATCGTGTCCTATCACTTAAATGGTCTCGAATATCCCAAGGTTAGCCGAATCCATAGTAGTCGGGGTCTCGCGCCATGTGCATACTCCGAAGGTCATTAGTGTGTGAGTGACAGGTTCTTAGATCTGGCTCGACTACCCGGATTGGTTCACTAATCCTTTTCACCTATTCAACCTAATTATCGAGTATCAAACATTGTATGCATTTGATCATCCATGTCAATAAAGGGAATTTACCCAAAACGATCCTCGACTTTACAACATGGCACACATACACGATTACCTACATGCAACTACTACATATAAAAATGATCGAACACAAACGCAAGCAAACTAACACATAACCGAAAATAAATGAAACAACTAATGCTGGAACAAAACAAAAACACTACACAACTACCAAAGACAAAACAAAACTGAACAAAACAAAACAACTAAACAAAACAAAACACGATCACTACACACTCCCCCCCCCCAAACAAAATGTCCAGTGTCCCCACTGGCAATAAACAAAAGTAGAGGAATGGGACTCCCGTGATCACCGCATGTGGTGGTGGCCTGAAAGGCAAGGAGTCAAGAGCCGGGCCTCGCAAGGACTCCTCGCCGATGGAAGAATGATGGCCTGACGCCAGACAAAGGCGCATATCAGCACCCGAGGGCCTCCAAATCCTGCGTAGACGAGACTCCTGTTCCCGGGTCTCATCCCGTAATGCATCATCAAGCGCTTTGTAAGTGAGAGCACGGTCCTCGTGGATCGCAGCGGCGGATCAAAGGCCGCCTTCCCGAGGCCGAGGGGTGGGCGCGGAGGGGCGGGCGGACGAGGATCGCCACCGCCTCCTCGATCGCCCAGAAGCCATAACGAGCCTGATAATCATGCAGCTCATCCTCGTCCGAGGGCTCATGACCGAATCATAAACCCTTGTGGCCGCGGACACTGTGTGAGTCTTCATTGACCGAAATGGCTTTTTATAAAGCGAGCCAGCCTCATTATCGCTTAGGCACCTCCTGGGCTTACTTGCACAAGCCAAAGATAAGGAAGGGGTGCCCTGTTCATCTTGCATCCCTGCTATGGAGGATGGCATCCGATGTCCCGGCCCCACACTCAAAAGGTATATCCCTGTAGCATGGCGAATCGAGTATAGAGCGCCGCGCCCACTCACACACATCCGTCGCCTGGCAGACGCGACGTGAGAAGCCGATGCCGCACTCCAGGATGAAGGCCAAATGCTCGGGCCTTGAAATTGACCGCATGGCCCGCACTATTGATTTCCACTCACCTCCGAACTACCTGGCCTAGCATACGCATAACCCTGGTGTCCGGGTGCCCGTGGAGCCTACGACGCCTCCGAAGGGACATGCTCGAGATCAGACAATCCATCGACGACCAAGACCGGTCGCACCAATACGCCCACCCTAACTTTCAAAACATGGGAGGCGAGATCGGGCGTAGAACTCGCGACCACACACTCATCGCCATTGACGCAGGTCGGCACAAAGCACGCCACATTCCTTAACCGCAATGGTCTTATAAAATCATCGTGGGCGGAAACCCTTCTCGAGATGAATGATCTACGGTAAATTGTGCTAAACCGATTAGCGGCACTCGTGATTCACAAACCGCATGGTATCGTAGCGGGCTCCGTCTCACCGCCCGACTGGCGTCAATTTTCGCCTCACGTACATTAGTCGCAGGGTTCAGAATGCAAGTGGTGATAGCACCACCGACCTAGACAAAAACACAACACTTAGAGGCACTACAACCTAAACTAACTAATTTCCTACTGACTCAAACACCCCAATAACCTAAGAAGGTGAATCGAAATGGGCACCCACCAAAAACCCCTGCACCACACTGTGAGCAATGTACCCTGGGGACCACACCCAAGCTAGAACCGAGCACAGTGTGGTGAAAATGCCACAATGACTCTAACTGCATGGAGATGATGACTCAGAGGCTAATAAATGGGTGGTTTCGAGAATCCGCAGAGGCCTCGACCGCTGTGAAAAGAGGCTCCGCAGGTCCGGCGAGGGCAAAAGAAGACATGTTTCGTAGTGAAGTGTGTGGAGATGAAAAGCCAAAACGAACTGTTCTCGGCTTAGTAAGCAACGCGCGCGACGGCGGCAACGGCCAGCGACGCTACGTAGAGCTGGTAACAACGCCGCGACGCTCTGTAATTAACGCCGCGAATGCGACGTAGAGTCATGAAAATCCACGCCGCGACGCGAAATCCACGCCGCGACGCGACGTAGAGGATACACCTGACGTCGCTGGTCGGTCACACGCGACGCGACGTGAGAGGGGTCAATTTGACGCCGCTGACGTAAATCCACGCCGCGACGCGGGATCGCTGACGCGACGTGCAGAAGCCATGGATCATTAATAAATTTGTGCACATTGATGATCTCTGATCAGAAAACCTCCCCACTTACTTCAGGACTTTATGGACTTGTAATGCAATGCCTTGAACGAATCCTCCCAATTAGCCGCATTCGCGGTTCGAAATTAAACAAACAAGTAGAAACACCGGGACATTTGAGAAAGAAACCCTATATTGCTGAAAATAAACAATAGAAATTGGAACTAAGAAAAAGGAAAAGTTTAAGAACACTCTGGGTCAGCCTCCCAAGAAGCTTACGTTTAATGTCACAAATACTACTGAATCTCAACGTGTGATATGCTTAGGAAGAAACTCGAAATTGCCATGGATTCTCCCTATAATGCCTACACTCAATGCTCAAGGTGGGTGAAATATTCTCCATCATCCCCTTCCCATCTCGTCTTTCCGTGCAGGAATAGGCTATCTTTGAGGTTTTTCGTGATCGCCTTTCAAACTCTCGCGGTAATGAAGTCATGATATCTTCATTCGATCGCCATCCGGTGCTTCGTGGGTTGGAAGACATGGAAACTGATCTCGCCTCCTGACTCTAGTTTGAGTTCACCTTCTGCACATTGATTCGGTTTTCCCAGGGCTAGAAAGGTCTACTTCGCGATGACGGGACCGAGTCGCCTTCCTCCTACGCCCGTAATGACAAAGTTTATTTGGCGGACGAACTTACTCAACTTTTACTAGCACATTTTCGACTATACCTCGAGGGTGTCGTATGACCTTATCCGCAAGTTGTAGACTCCGATTGTAGTCGATTTCTGCTCTCCCAACTTTAGCCTTTAAACACGAGTGGCATCAAGCCATGCCCGCTCCAAGTCACATAAGGCTTTTCCCGAGCACCTCGATTCCCTATAGAGACCCGTATAGCAAATTTACCCGGACTAAGTTTCTGGGAAGCTTTTCAGGATGGCACGCATTCTCGCTAAGGTGATGGTCCCATACTCTTCCAATTTTCTTCTACTTGCCAAAGATCTTTTTTCATGTGAATTTCACATAACTTGCATATTCTCTAATGCTTCCAAAAAGGGTATGTTAATATGTAGTTTCTTGAAGATATCAAGAAACTTTGTGAACTGCTTCTCTAACTTACCTTTCTTCAATCTTTGAGGATACTAATATGTTTCATGTGTTCATCCATGTTTAACTATTTCTTGGTCTCATCCCCAACTTTGTTGTCCTTGAACGCTGTCGTATCTCGGGCATGCTCGGTTTGTATCTGGTCTTTGGAAATGACCTGATCATGTCCTTTATTTTCTGGGGCTTCGATCACCGGTCGCGGGCCCCGAGTTTTCCAATTCTCTTCTACTCCCAGAGGATGGCCTGCAAGACTCTTTCCTTCGCCTCAGTGGTTTACCTCGAATTGCTCGGGCAATGATCCTACCGCTTCGCCAACAGATCGGGCCATTTGCCCCATTTGAACCTCCAAATTTCAACTGCGGCCGCTTGATTTGCTCAATCATTCGCCGTTGTCGTATTCTCGCTTTGGTCTCATTCATGAAGGCAAGAGTGGAGGTCAAGATTATAAAGGGCTTGTTCTAAATCCAACTTTTCTCGTAGGATGGTTCACTAGTTCTACTCGACAACGCATTGTTCCCCGATTATTCCTCCACCCATATCCTTGATCGCTCGACCATTCCGTTCTCGATTACGCCACCCGCCCCGATTCTCGATTTTTGATAGCTTGCTTCCCCCCATACCTGGCCCCGCCGCCGTGGATTGATTCCGACAAACCCGACACGATCGGCTTCGTTTACCGTAGGGTTTCGACCGACATTTCAGGCCGCCAGGCGGGCCCACCACGTAATTCATAACTCCCAGCGGGTCGGGTCTCGACGGCGTTTTCTGCCTCTTTGCTGCCTATTTAATCATAGTCACCAAAGCACATGATTCACCGGGGATTACTGAGGACCTCATTATCCGTGCCACCCACCGCATTTGGCTGTGTGTACCTCTCTCTGTGCCACCGATTAGCGTTGGTCGCAGCATCTTCAAGATTTCATAAGCTCAACCGTGGTTTTCTTCATCAGCCTCTGCACCAAGCATCAATCATCGTTTAGTCGCATTTCGCACCATTATAGAAGGCGCTGACTGCGATCCATCCGGGTCACTAAGGGTGTGGGCACTTCGCACACCGTGAAATTGCCCCATGCCTCTCGCCAAAGTTCTCCTCTAGTCAGCCCAAAGGTATTGATCTCAGACAAGTCAGGCAATTTTCAAGACGGGAAGAACTTAGTCGAAATTCAGACTAAATCATTCCATGAGCGATTAACTTGCGGCCGACCGTTAACCAAAGGTTGCCTCTATCTCCAAGTGAAAGTGGGAATAACTCCAGAACCCGAGCTTCTTCAAGAACCCATCAGATTTGATAGTATCGCAAACTTCAAGGAAGTTAGTCAAATGTATGCCCGCTCTCATAGGTACCCATGGAACAAGATATTCAAGCATCCAGATCGCGGACTCACTTGACTCCTGAAATTTGTTTCGCTGAAACGGGTGGTCGCCCTGATAGCCGTCTGAATAATAGTCAGGTAAAACGAACTCATCTAGTAGCATGAAAGGATCATCCGGTCGTATAAACTGGCCCTGGGTGCTTGATTCCTTCCGCGGATTCCCATTTCTACTTCGCGTTCACCGCGACGCCAAGATTTTGTTCTTCGCCGCTGTTTTCCATGACTACTGGATTTCTTAACTGCTCGCTTCTCTCGCTCTCGCTGCACTGCGCGTAAGTCTTTCTCGGTTCGTGATCAAACAGTGTCGACACTGATCTCGATATCGCATGTACTTACTGAAACCTACACTGCAATAACACACGAACCAACAAAACCAAATTACCAGCACTTGTAAAGATAGAACACAAGTAAAGAAAATTCCAGAATAATATCTAATTGCTTAATTCTCTATATCAATCTAAACTTGTCCCCGATTAAATCCGCGCCAAAAAACTCGACAGCCAAAACGCACAAAATGTACGCCTATGTGCGCAGCACGCGTCGCCCCAAGTAATAGTGCACGTGGTACCTGAGATTCATCCACAGGGACAGTGTATCGTACTACAAAGGTTCCGCTTTAGATAGTATTTGAATAGATGATTCTGTAAGAATTCTACATATGAAATTTGACTAAACTATCGATTCTAATGAATCACGGGCATCAAGCCTAGGTTATATCTCCCGCCACTTTAATGGATTATTTCTTCAAAATATTATTATTCAATGTATTTATACTTATCATGGCGAGGTGATCTTACTTTACAAGATATCCTCTCTCTCGAGGTGAGATTCGCTATTCATGAATAAATGAGTATATCTCTATCTCAACTCGCATTCTCGCGATGCTTAAACGTTCTAACCTCAAATGCCACCTTCAAACGGAATATCTCTATTTACCGAATCAACCAAGGTCGTTTATCCGCATCCTCGAAACCATCTCGAATTTATCTCCAAGGTGATTATGCTAATGTCATTTACATTATCAGTATAATTGAACCATGTAACAGCAGGATGTAAATAAATTGATAAACAACCGAATAATATAAAAGATCAAACTTAATCATCAACATATGACGAGTTTAATATAACCCTAGAAATAAATCTAACATACCGAGTGAAAAGATCAAAATGTTTAGTATTAAAACATAATTCTAATATCCAAAAATAAGAACTGCGACAAATCCCGCACTAAGTCCGTGTCACTCGCTTCTGAATTCGCGCCTCGCTCGCAGACGCCCTCCTCCTTACTTCGAGTCATTCGTACTTTAAAATGACAGGTTCGGGACCGACGACGCCGCGACGCTTTCCACTTGTCAATTTCGCATTGTCGACCGGACGTCAGATCGTGCCACGTCGCGAGCGCGGACGTCAGCGCGATCGGACGCCGCGACGTGACGCTTCCTCGCTTCCGATCCCCATTGCTCCAAAATTGCTTTCAAAGCTATTTTTCGCTCCAATGCACCTGCATCCAAACCAGACACCAAGTCAGGGGTCTAGCCACAAAAACTATAAAATTACTATCAAATAAACGAAAAGATGAAAGACCGACGTGAGTATAATATGAGTGTTTTAGGCACTCATCAATAGGTGGTTTTCCAAGCCTATCTAAGTTATAATGTATTCCATATTTTATTTGGAGGAAATATGTTTTTTATCCCTCTTATTTTCCAAAATTAGAGCCTAAGTATATTTATGAGATTAGAGTTACTTAAAACATCTGCTCAAAATTATGATATGATGAAAATAAAGGCCTAGTAAAACAAAATCATAATATTCGAGATGGCTTGGGAATTCAAGAGTAGATAATATCAAAGCATCTCCATTATTTAAGGACTCGCGATGTCAAGTTTGTGAGACTCCAAATTTTATCAATGAAGTGGGAGAAGGTAATGCCTAAACCCAAATTAAGGGTAGTAATGTAATTTAATATTTAATTATTTTTAAGGGTAGAAATGTCTTTTCTACATAAAGAAAATCATGGGTATAAATTAATTGTACTTTTCCTTCTTTTTTTTTCTAAATAAAAACCTTTTTCACAAGAAATGTGAGAACGTCGGGGTTTTCCAAACATGTAAGAATTCGGCAACTATAAATAAGAGATTATGTAATATTTTGTGTTTTTCTTTATTTAGCCATTACATCCAATTAAATTATTATCCATGCTTCCGGACCTCCCAACAAATTGGTCTCAAAGCCATACAAAAGATGGCGAACGGAATGTATTTGTTTCGTGTTCACCAAAGACAACTATGAAATCGAGTATCAAGATGAAGTCATCGCTGTCTACAAGCACGCATGAGAGGTCAGAGAAAATGGCTACAAAGAGCCACAAGATGAGACCACTTATCCACAACTCAACACCTTTGAAAGATAAGTGAGAGCAGACAAGAGAGTTGTCAACACTAATTCATCAAGCAATGGATGAAGGCACTTTGAGAAGATCTCAAGTGCAACCACCTCATAGAAGTTTGGGGTACTACAAAAATACAATAATGCGGAGTTGATATGTTACCTAAAATTGTCTTCAAAGTTTTGAGGAGAATTTGAAAGTTTGAATATGAAAGAATCAAAGTCAACTTACATTATTTTCTGCAGTACGATAATTGTGAATTTATTAATAAGGAATGGTGAAAGTTTGAATGATAATTTAGCATGAAAGTGAAAAATACTAAGATCTTTATATTCAAATTTTGATTATATTGTTGTGGGAGCCATTGAAGAATCTAAAGATTTAGGATTCTATGACTATTGGATCAACTTACACATTCAAGTACACATGAAGAGAGACTTAAAATGAAGGGTCATAAAAGAAATATGATGATCGGGCTGCTACTCCGGGTCGTCCGACCTTCGGGGCATCAATTTACGTGATGTAAACCCGTAGCAGTGCGGGGTCCAAGAACGATGTACCTGCTGCCTCTTCAATGATTAAGTCAGCAAAAGGATGGAGAAGAGGAAGAAGGAAGTTCACGCAGTTAGAATTGCATACCTTTCTCTCATGGGGAGTCTTTCTATTTTATACTCAAATTTCTCCTTGATTATAGGGAAGATAATCTTGTGATATTGGTGATAAAATCTCTTCCTTATCATGACTAATGCTCCTTATTATGATTTATGTTACCGAGACATACGTATTTGATATCGAGATCCGTGACAAATATCCCGAGCGTAATTTCCTCCTTAATATATTTATCCATAACAAACTTCCCATATGCAGTAGGATGGCCGGCTGGGTGTCTCGGGATCCTAGATGGGGTTTAGGACTCTACTGTCTGGTTAGTTCCCACATGGTTTTAATACTGCAGGGTCGTCTGGCAAACAGATGATGCGCCAGCGATAAGCTGCTGTGGGCGCTCGGGCCTATTGAGTAGTGGGTATAGGCCTAAAGGCCACAGACTATAATGCCACCCTTTTTCTCGGTCGAAGGTCGGGTGCTTATTCGGCCGTGGAAAATACTTACGCTTTTTAAACCTTGAGCGGAGAAAGTCATAGACCGAGAATTAATGTGTGCATTGAACGCATGTTTAGATACAAAGCGCGTGTGAACTGCATGTTTCTCAACATTAGTCAGTTGCTCGAGATCATTAAGAGGGAGTGCAACGAGCTCCTCTTGTCAGGGAAGAACTTGCAGGAGTTAGGCTCCAACCCTTCTCCTTACATAGGCCCCGTCTTCCTTACATAGCCCCCGCCATCCCCTGTCCCTTGCCAGGAGAGAGTGTCAGGGGTGAACATTTTGTTCTTACTTATCTTTTGAAGTCAATCCCAGGTAGCTCTTCCTAAGAGGGGTCCGCTCGAGAGCCTCAAGCCGAGATCGCCCGAAGGCCTCTGCCAGCTTGCATGTTAAAGACCTTTTCTATATACCAAATTTCTGTCATTGCTGCCTGAAACTATTCAGTTCCCTACAGTGGTGCCAAGAACTTGATATTGATTGATTCTTAATGTAGACCATAAGATTTCAACCAGATTCTAACATAACCACCAAGGGTTATTCAATCCTCAACAGGAATGTCAAAAACTTGTTGGTGACTAAAAATGATAAGAAAATGTTTTCTAATGTGGATGTAATAATGAAATTTATTATTGGTCTAATTCTTTACAAGTGCATAGGTCATACAAGTAATATAGTGGATTTTAAGTCCATATATCATTTCCACGAGGATTGATTAGAAAAATTTAAAGATTAACTACCCTCACTACTAAAGATCCTTACTATTTTAATTTCCAAATTTTCAAGATAGATTTATTTTCTTAAGTAAAAGGAATCTAAACAATAATGAAATTTCTAAAATACATTATTAGATAGTTCACTGGACTGAAATACATGGAAGAAAACAAGTTGTGAATTCATCACTTTGCAAGTTTCAAATAAGATAAAGTAATTTTATACAGAACTGAATTGTCCAAGATGCGACTAGTGTAGAAATGGATTTCTCCCGTAGCCTCACACATTTCACTCTCCAGTTTACTACACTTTATCTCTAGACAATGGTCCGAATAGCCACTGTAGGATTTGTCTTCTTAAGATCTCGACTATTTTTCCTTCTCGCACTTCACATCCATTTCTTATGATTGGAAATTGCTTGCCCCCATGGATAGGATATTGCAAGCTCCCTCCAAATAAATGGTATTCAACCATCAATTAGACAAGAATTTCCTCTCCCCTTGATTAGAATCTGAACTATTGGCTAGCGTCAGTTATTCCTCCAATCAGCGGAAACCTCTCGTAATTAAGTCGCTAGACTATGGATCTTATGTCTCAAGTGCAAACACCATTATGCTACCAGAGAGAGCCTCGAAAGCAGAGGTTAGATCATCACTAGTGATATATCGAAGTAATCCTAAAAGTCCATTAGTTCAAATAATATTAGTATAATCTTACCCATAAGTTATTACTCATTACTCTCAGGTAGTCTCAACTCTGTGTCACTCAGAGGGATTTCTGGAAATCAAAACAATGATACAACTCTTTCTGGGGAACAAACACTAATATTTAGAACAACTCCACGTGGTGAGTAATACTAGTTAACCACTCCAATTTTCTTACCCAAGACAACATTGACTAATACAAACAATAATCCCAACAAAATATTCTTCCCGGAGGGAGCTTAGCCTTTCAAATCTGGATTAGAAATCACAATGACTAGTTGATCAAACAAATTAATTTAGATCAGTAATCATAATCGAAAAAAACACTCAGAAAATTCTCGATTCCACTAAAGTTTAGACATAAATGAAGCCTAATTTACATGAATTTTATCTCGGAATTCCAGTTTAGATCACTGCTCTAATCCTAAAAGGAAACTAAATCCAGAAACAACTAAAGAAAATAAAAGAAAGAAAAATCAAAAGAAAAAAAAAAAGAAAAATATATATAATGAGACTTTAACTTTCCTAAAAAGCATAAAGATACTTTAATGAAAGTCACTGAAGCTTTCTCTCTCGTGACTAATTCCCTGTGCAGAGGTTCAGACATTTATAGGGTCAGGTCTGGGGTCTCAAAACGATGTGAGAATCAATACGCACTCAAAAGCCCATAATTTCGCCCAGCCAAGGATGTCACGCGATGTCATGACATCGTATCTGTCAATGTCGTGGGTCGCATTTGATGTAGCCATTAAAAATATGTTGTGCAATTCTCCATTTCTACGATAAGTCAATGTCGTGATGATGCTCAATGACATTAATATTCAATGTTGTAGATTAATTCATGTCGCGACATCGCTTTTCCTTGTGTCAGCAAGATTGAGTTGATGTCAGACACGGAGTCGATGTCGCGACACTACTCTTTAATGTTTCAACTCGATGATCAAGTCCGATGTCACGAAGATCGTAATCGATGTCGCCACAACGAGCCTGGCGTCGCTATATAAAGCTTACCGATGCCTCGTTTACATTTTTGTTCGATGTCACTACATTTGTTTGTGGGCTCGCTTCATGTCGCGACATTACCAAGTTCCCTTACATTGTCCGATCTTTAAGCCGGATGTAAGTCATGACATTGTTGTTCTCGACAAACATGACATTCGAATCTCGTTGCTCTGAGATCCTCTACCAATGTTTTTAATTGATGTCACAACATTTATTCTATGTCGCGACATTTCACTTTTCTCATCACCAAATAGCTTTAGATCGATGTCGTGATGATTAAGGTTTCAGGTCTCCAACAAGCGTTTTGGCTAATGTCCTGACATTGTGTTTCGATGTTACACATTTAAACAATCAATCCTTCCCACTATAAGCAATGCCATAGCCATGTTGGTGATGTCGCCACATCGACGGCCGCCATAATTCGGGATCGCCATGTGATGTTTACGATGTCATACATTGTCATCTTTGCTTTCCTTCCTCGATTGATGTTACAAGCTCCTTTTTATGCTGAATTTTGAGTATTTTCTTTAAGTTTCTGCAAAACAAAATCTGAAGAACGTGCAGCAAATCCATAGTAACTGTGGCCCTTCAAATCATTCCTGTGATCAACATTAATGGGGAAACTTTCAGGTAGGTTGAGATCCAAGTATAGTGAGAAGATCATGATATGGAGAGTGCCCATACACTGCAGATAAACTTAACTTTTTTTAAGCCCCGAAATATACCAAAATGGGCTTAAAAATGATGAGTTTTAGACTCATCATCGCATCTAACCTCGATCGCGAACCTTTCTGGGGAGAACAAGATCTACGCCTCGCTTCGCCGATGCGGTGAAGATAAAGAAGGTAAAGAAGTTAAAGAAGGTTGAACATATCAAGGCTATAGGAACGGGACTAGAAGGTCTTCGTGGATTAGGTGGACCCAATCTCTAGTAAGCCGACCGAGGAGAGAGAGGATGATATGCTCAACCCCGCAACGGATTTGCACTGGACGTACCATAGCCAACACCCGACAGTCGGTGCTAACTCACCACTTCCTCCAGAGTTCTTTACGGACCTTAGGTGCCCCTCGGTCCTAGCAGCCATTAAGGCAAAGGCCTCCGAGGTGCATCATAGCGAGGGTTTGCACATAGGCCAATAGGCAAAGCACAATTTCTAGGCTTTGGCTCTTGCCAACAGGCTAGGAGCCTTTGTTATGCTTAGGCATATGCCAGTAGGTTAGGAGCCACTTTTGTCATGTGGCACGTACTAAACAGATATGAGCCACCTCTGGATTTTTATAAGTACCAGTAGGCAAGGAGCTACTTTTGGACTTTTGAAAGTGCTAGCAGGCTTAGAGCCCCAAGTCTAGGCTTTAAAAGTGCCACTGCACTTAAAGTCACAAGCCGTCTTAAGAAAGGGCCCACAAGCTTAGGAGCCATGGGCTTTGTCTTTTGAAAATGCCAATTGGGAGCCTCATCTAGACTTTGAAAGTCCCAGTAGGCAAGAGCCACATCTGGTCTTTGAAAGTGCTAACAAAGCGAAGCCGCCTAGCCTTAAGAAAGGGCACGTGCTAGAGCCACAATCTAGTTCAAAATGCCACCGGCTCGTAGAGCCACACCGCCCAAGAAAGGGCTAAGAGCTTGGGAGCCACAACCGTCTTTTGAAAATGCCACCGCTAGAGCCCATTCGCTTTGAAATCGCTAAATGTGCTAGGAGCCACATCCGACTTTGATATGCCGCAGCAAGAGCCACATCCGGCCTTTAAAGTGTCGGCAGGGACATCAACCACGCCCGACTTCAGGAAAGGCGCAGCTAAGAGCCACACCGTCTTTAAAAGCGCGAAGGAAATCAACCATATATGGATTCTCAAGGAAAGTACCAAGAGCTAAGAGTCATAGTTTGTCTTTGGAAAGCGCCAATAGACATCAACCATATCTAAACTTTCAGGAGCGCTGTACAGCTGGGGAGCCACCGCTTCGTCTTCGAAAGTGCCAAGCAGGACATCAACCATATCTTAACTTTATGAGTGCCAAAAGGTGCCAGAGCCATAGCGTCCGGGTTCTCGAAAGTGCCAATAGGACATCAACCATATCTAGACTTTGTGAGTGCTAGCAGGCTAAAAGTCATAATATGGTCTTTTGAAAGTGCTAACAAGACACCAACCATGCTTGAATTTTTATTTTGTGCGTGCCGAGACGACAACCATAACCCTGATCTCTTTTAAAATGCTGCAGATAAATAACCATGTCTCGGCTTTTTGTAAAAAATTTAGCAGATAACAACCATGTCTAGGCTTTTAAAAATGCCACAAGAATAACAACCATACTGGCTTTCAAGATAGCAATTATAGGCTTTTAGAGGAGATGCCTAAAAAGATAATCTTTTATCAAGGATAGTATCCTCAAAGAAAACACTATTGATAATACTTCTTAAGGTGCATGGCATTCCACATCCCGGGCACAACAGTCTAGTCTGGCCTACTTAACGCATAAGACCCGGTTGTCCCTACTCGAACACTCGAACTATTATGTATGACCCTTCCCAATCGGGTCGAAACTTCCGCCCGCTTAAGTCGGGTCGTGGTTTTCAAAGACCCTAAGACTAATTGTCCGCTAGAATGTACGCGCTTACACGCCGATCAGGCAAGTTCGCTACCGCTAGTATGATGTTATACGCACACCGCCACTCGTGAGTTTGTTACCGTGGTTCGTGTTCGCTACAACTCCCAGATTGCTTTCTCAGAATTTCGTCAGAACACGGGCATCCCGATTCGGGATGATGGCTTCCATCCCATAATGCAAGGGCAAATGGTGATACCCCGGGCCACTTTCGCTACAGAACACAGAGGCCTATAAAACCTATGGTAGTTCATTAAACCACTTTCCTTTAGCTAAATGTAGTCGTTTTTTCAGAGCTGATAAGAGAGTCTTATTGGGATGCTTCCGCCTACGTTGTCACAAACTGGCCGAAAGTATAAGTTTTGGATTTTCAATTCGTACAAAAATTCATGATACCCGGCCATCGACCGCGCCCATTGTCTGCTAATCGATCGGGTATTCAACCCGCACACAATGTCTTTCCATACAAACTAAACAACTTCTTTATCTTTTGACGGATGCGGGCGTCAATTTATCCATTTGCTGAAATAGCCTATGGGCACCAAGTAATAGCTTCTTCCTAGCTCAGGCAGCCAAGAAAGGGTCTCTACGATGTCCATTCCCCACCGAGCGGGCACAAGGGCCTGCTTGGTCTTTAGGTCTCTGGGCCACACCTGAATGGGAGCCTGTCAGCCGTGGCAAGAAATTACACTTCCTAACATAGGCGACAGATTCTGCAGGCATGGTCGTACAAATAGTAGCCTTAGGTATGGGCTCTATTAGCCAACATTCTGCCGCCTAGATGATTTTTGCATACCCCATCATGGAGTTTCAATACATACTATCCCTGCTGGTGAGTGAGGCACTTAAGATAGGGATCGTCTAGGGACCATTTATATAGTTGACCATTCATGAGGGAGAACCGAGCCGCCTGGACCTGGATCTTATGGGCTTCGGCTTTGTTATTCGGCAGTTCTCTCAAGCTTAAATAGTGGACTACTGGTGTCATCCAAGAAGGACATGCTTCGTCTATTTCGTTTACCCTGTTAGTAGTAATCGACGACTCTGGCTGGTAGTAGACGGGGAGAAGCACTGTTTCTTTAATTAGTAGACGTGACCACGACTTTATTCCTGCCTGCTTATCTTTCTCAGCCGACTGGTTTGTGATCATGACTGTCTAGGTTGTTGCTCAGATATTGTCCTCCATCATTGATTATCCGCTCCGTCGCCCGTACATAACCCTCCATTGTCGCTGGTAGGCTCCAGAGATAGCGTGAAGAGGGGAGCTCACTACCGGCTTCTCCTAAGCTCTAGCGATCATCCGGCGTCAGAAATTCTATTTGTTAGACGGTCACGAACCTCCCTGCGAAGTCCTGCTATGGACTCTTCTTATGTTTCAAAATAATAGAAGGAACCATATTCATTTTTCTACGCACCGAGCATGTGTTCGAGATGAACGCCTCAAAGTCATCTACCGATTATACGGAGCATATGATTGTAAGGGTCAATAGAGCCATCAAACATAATGAAAGCTGGTATGACAAAACCCACCAAGCGCGCCAGAGGCTGAGAATGTGTCATTCCTGGCATGCAGCATACAGTACGCTAGTCAAGACTCGATTAGTCAGTTGCGGTATGCAGAGCCGAGGACTCAGACCGGCGCGTGGTATACCGTCAGATGGGCGCACTTACCCCAGCCGGGTAATGCGTGTCGCTCCTGCACTGCTCGCGGGTTCCACCTCCGCCCTCGCTTTCTCTTCTCGCCTCGGCCGAACGCGCCATTATCGATACGCCGATAGGCTGCCAGGATGTGTATGGCAAAATTGCGTAAAATATAAAAAGAGCCCCTATTCCACTCAAGTATACGCTGTCATAACAAGGTACCTAAGCACATATCGATCCACAGGAAAATATAAGTGCCAAAATTATAATACTTCTTAATATCCAAACTACAAATTAAAAACAAAATTTAAACTAAAACTAATGAATTTAAATCTAACCAATTAGTTCGCAACTAAGGGATACTAAGAGATGATAAATCTGGTAGGGTACTTGGCACCTGACAATCCTTAGGATCTAAGTCAAAAATTCTACTCTATTGCTTCATGAAAATGCTTCAAGGTGACTCGTCTAATTTAATTATAAGCCTCTCTCGAGTCAATAACTAACAACTAATATCTAGGTCTTTTTGCTTCTACCAACCCCAAGCATTAGAGATGCTACAGATCCAAAGTCTCACGCCTCCTAATTACCGAGCACTCTACACTACCAGCTAATTTTAGGTTAATTCATCTATGTCTAGTTCTTACCCCTTCTCGATCCTCGCAAAGAACCACTCACCACATCGAGATTAGCTAGAAAATCAATATGTAAATAGAACTAAGTATGAATCAATATGTGCATTCACAAGAAACAATAGGAAAGCAATGATTTAATAAATAGATATAAAACCCATGTCATACAACCGAAACCCTTAGATTCAAGGAATTTAAAGTACGATGAGGTTTGATACATCATAAACTGAGATAAACATGAGAAAAGAGGGAGAAGAAACTATAATGATCAAATGATGGTGAGTCTTGGATTTCTTTTTCACAAATCTCATGATTCTCCAAATCTTCAAAAATAGCTCCCAACCTCCCGTCCCAAAGTGTAGACAAAGTCCCCTTCTCTGAGCCCTAGCCGCCTCCTCCTTGTTTCCTTGGGGTTTGAGCTTTAAAACCCTCAATTATGGGCTCAAAATGGGCTAAAATCCACTCCAAACTGACCCGACGTCGCGAATAATGCGCGCAACGCCGCGACGCGCCGGATGCCGGCTTCGCAACGTCGCGACGCTGGTTCTCAATGCCACACGTCATTTAGACCCCCCGTTACTTCCAACTTCGTAAGGCCATAACTTTGTCATAAGAACTCGACGGTGTTCTTGGTACCTGGAAGATTATCTTAGCAGAATCCATCTATATATGGATTGATGCAATAGAAGCTCAAGGCGATGTCTGGAAATCGCCAAAATATAGTAGCCTCCTATAAAGGTGCCGTAATGTTTGCCGATTTTCTTCTCAAGTTTTGAACTTGTATAACTTTGTTCGAACTCCAATTTTGGTGTTCTTGGTATCCTAATCTCTCAAGGGAGAACTTCATCCAAGAGAATGTATTGATGCAATAGGTTTATGATGATTGTCTGAATCAAAATTCGTGAGAGTCTCTCTTGCTACTCTATAGCGCTTTTTTTTCCACTTAATTTTGCACAATTTCACCAAATGGATGACTTGATCATAAGGTGAACTTTAGAGCGTTAGGGCACTTATTAACATAAAAACACTAGAAAAATCTTTTAACTAAATCATAGATAAAATGTATATTTAAGATACTCATAAATTGCTAAATGCAGTGGCGATGCAGTGTTTCCGGTGCGACCCGTCTTACTTACTTTTGTCGGGAGGGTTTCGCGAGTCACCGAGGACAACTCGTAGTCCCCGCGGAGGCATCTTACATCATCGTGGACAATGTGGGCTCTTTTTCCTTTTATTGCAACTACGAGTGCTCGCTTCGATAGCCATCTTGCAAAGCCCTTCTCCAAGATCGCGCCGTTTTCTAATTGAGTCTAATAAACGATCGCTTACGTTATGTGATAATCAAATGATCCCGCACCCGACTGGCTTTGCCCTTTCTCCGTCTTTCTATGTCTTGATGTCAATGAAAAATTGATCTTCGTTGACACCACCGTGCTGGCCGGGTCATTGAAACTGTGGTCGACGCAAGGTGACATGGAAAGTGTGGGTCCATGTTACTAGAGGTGACTCGGATAATAGATAGCCAGCTGAGCCAATCTCTTGCACATCGTCGATGAGACTTTTTGTTCGATTCCCAAAGACGACGCTAATCGTCGTTACCTGGGTCGTCTAACCTTCAAGGCATCAGCGGAGTGATGTAAACTGCAAAAAAAGGGGGTCCGACAATGGTGTGTCGGCCGCCTCTTCAATGATTAAGTCAACAAAAGGATGGAGAAGAGGAAGAAGGAAGTTCATGCAATTAGAATTGCATACCTTTCTTTCGTGAGGAGTCTTTATGTTTTATACTTGAATTTCTCCTTGATTATAGGGAAGATAATCTCGTGATTTTGGTGATAAAATCTCTTCCTTATCAAGTACTAATTTCCTTATTAAGGATTTATGTTTTTGGGATGTACGAGATTTGGATATCGAGATCCGCGGAATAAATATCCTGCACGTAATTTCCTCCTTAATATATTTAACCATAACAAACTTCCCATATGCGGTAGGATGACCGGCTGCTGGACTTGGGATCCCAAATGGGGTTTAAGACTCACTGGTCCGGGTTAGTTCCCGTATTTGGTTTTAATACAAGAGGTCGGCCTTGGGTCGCCGCATGATACAAGATAAGCGCGGCCAATGCAGGCCCTAGGCCTATTAAGTAGTGGGTCTAGGCCTAAAGGCCATCGTACTCACAATGATTATGCTTATGAATGTAGAAGTTCCACTAATAATTCTGAAGAACAAGCCAACTATGTTGGAAAGAAAGATTAAGAGCATGAATATACGCTTTGTCAGGGTATATAAAGGAGAAAGTGAAAAGATAAAAACATGTGTACTTTAATATTGGAGCAAGGAATCATGTGTGGTTTTAAAACATGTTGTGGAGCTTGATGAATCAAAAAGTGGTCATGTTATTTTTGGAGATGTCCATAATTTTGGTAAATGGCAAAGATAAAAATCATGATTCGTTTGAAAAATGAGAAATCAAAGTCTTTCCATAAGAGATCAACATGCCAATTAATAGTTAATGTGATTATATATAATATTAGAATGTTTTATTAACATTCAAATGATGTTGTAAGATGTTTGAAATCTTTTGTGTTAATTATTTTCTCGATTCGGGTATCAAAGATATGGACATCTCAAATTTTCGTGGATTGGGAAGCTGTTGGAGAAAGAAACATATGGTGTAAGAGATCGACTTATAGATCACCCACATCAAATATGTGAAGGATGTTTATTTGGAAAACATGCCCAATATAGTTTGCGAAAAGAAGCAAGTACAAGAGCGAATAAGCCTCTAGAGCTTGTTCATGTTGATGTATGTGGTCCAATTCATCCTAATCCTTTTGGTAATAATAAACATTTCGCTTTTAACATGTTCGAGAAAGACTTTGCATATTTTTTGAATGAAAATATGAAGTATTTATTGCTTTTAAGAAATTTGTAACACTCGTTGAAAATAAAGTGGATATACTCAAGGCCGTAGGATACGATAGAGGAGGTGAATTCACATCAAAATTTTAAGAATATTGTGATGATCAGGAATTATTCTCCATATTTTTAAGATATACTGATCTGCTCCATATTCTCCACAACAAAATGGTGAAGTTGAAAGAAAAATAGAATTATTTCGACATGGCTTCAGATTATGTTGAAAACTAAAAATATGCCTAAAAATTTTGGGGTGGAAGCAGTTGATTGTACAGTTTATTTGTACGTTGAAGTGTAGAGAATACAACACCACAACAATCTTGGAATGGAAGAAAGCTAGGTATTTCACATGGTTGGAAGCCTTGCAAAGGCAATAAAAGAAGTAACTCCTTATACCAAATATTTAGTCCAAATTATAAAATAACAAGATTTTTAAGTTAACATACTAGTAAACAACTGGAAATTGTTTATTTAGATTTAGGTCCTTTAGAAGTCAAACAAAAACTTTAGAAAAATAAAACTAATAAATATATGCATTTAGGTGTAATTTTAATAAAACTAATTAATATATATATATATATATATATATATATATATATATATATATATAGAGAGAGTATAGAGAGAGAGAGAGAGAGAGAGAGAGAGAGAGAGAGAGAGAGAGAGAGAGAGAGAGAGAGAGAGAGAGATTAAATTCATTAGTTATTATTAGGACTTTTACTTTAATACTGACTTTAAAATGTGTATTAGTTCTACTCATTCTAAGTATTTGACTATACTTATAACCAATTCATTAATATGCGACTTTTTAAATATAAATATCTGATGTTGTGCATTTTATTAGTTGATTTTTTTGCTATTATATGTAAAAATAAAAATAAAATTAAAAACTGTTGGTTAATATTATGAAGATACTGGAAGAAATTTTGTTGGTGAAAAATATTTTGGAAAGTATTTTGAAAACTTGATTGGACAGGATATTTTTTGCATGAGATGGGAAGCACTTTAGGATAATTTAATACTATGAAAGGGATTTCGAGGAAACCTTCACCGTCAAGTTATCATGAAGAGACCCCTGAGGGTTCTCTTGAAATTTTTAGCAAGTTTTCTGATGATTTAATCGTCATCGAAGAAAGATTTTGTATTGACTTATCTATATAAGCATCTAAAGGGTGCATGGTTTAATTGAGTTTTGATGTGTGACTAGACGTGAAAATATATGAGAGACGGGTCTTTGATGATAACTTTGATCATAAGTTCATCTAAGTAAATTTTGATTTTGAAAATAATCACTTTCAAGAGAAAATTTTGAAAAGACGAGTAGTGCTCGGTTAAACTAGATCACTTTAGAGGGTTCTTCACAATGTGATCATATTATCATGTAGGGTGCCTTTGAATATTTGGTTCAAGATCGTGTATGTAATCGATTGATTCTTAGGTGGATAATTCAATATACTCTGCATGGTCCGTAAAATAGTGTGGTGCACCGAACCCATTAACGCTTTAGAGTCTCTTATTTTCCTTGCATTCTTTATATTTCCAGATTTGATAATTCAGCTAGATGAAAATTCATTTATTGTTGAAATTGAATTATCATATATAAAGGAGTCATGAACATCGATTGTATTGATTCGATTTTGCAAACTGTATATAACAATTGACCCCAAGATATATATATATATATATATGAAAAATCAATTTGCATTAGGTGACATCATATCATCTCATAGACTTTGCCTTTCTGGAAGATTTAAAGTGGGTGTTTGGTTGAGTCGATTGAGGGAGTCAGATACCGATTTACCCTAATCAACTATTGATGACCTGGCTTAGGCTAAATACTTTGACGGGAAAACCTACAAATCAGAGCCTTTATTCTAATATGCTTTTATTAAAATATTCAAAAGGTCTCGTACCGATTGGATGTTGTCCATGCTTATCAACTGACAATCTTTCCCATTCCTAACATATATGAGACTTTGGACATACATCCAACACCCTTTTTATCCTTCTTTCCCTATTTATGTAAAACACTGTTTAGAAATTCAATGAATACTCAAAGGTACATTTTTAGAATAATTTATTTTCTCCATTTATTGTTAAATTTTTATAATTTTATGTATATATATATTTTCTTTTTTTTTCTATACATACGTGCATTGTTTGTATATCTCTCTATCTTGTCTATATACATAAACTAACCTTTAATCAAATACTTTATGAAACACACTTATAATCACTTTCGTAACCAACCAACATTTACTACATTAATAACCAAACATGCACCAATTCTAATGACCTATTATGTTCACCATTCAGTTGTGAACTATGCTTTTTAAATCCTAAAATCACTATAGAGTATTTTATAATATATATAATACATAATCCTAAAGATGTGAAAAAGTCTTAGATATATTATATATACGAAAAATAATTATGTATTACATAACATCATATATCCTATAATGACTTAACTTTGTCGACTAACTTTAAGAATCAGATAGGTAAACATAATATAATCTCAAATCCGAATTTTTACATCGAAACATCTTATTTGAAAGAATCAGGATTGGGCCTCCACCATTCAAAGTATTCAACTATATTTAGCATCAAAATCTTGCACATACGATTTTTAAATATAAAATACTTCTTATCTCAAGATATACAAGTCTTAATTATATATATAAACAAAATTTGCATTTGGTAGCGTTAGATTATTATATATGGCAAGTTAGATTATTACATGGCAATTGTATATTTATTATTTAGGTTTGTATAGCTTAACCATATAAGGCCCTTCACCTTGTAATGCACTCCTTGTCGCTAATATACAAAGACACAAGTCTTTCTTCATGGTATTAGAGCAGATTTTCTGAATTTTTTCCATCGCTTCTCACTGGCCTTGCATTTACAACAATCAGATAACTTATTTTTGGCTTAACACCAATTGGTTGCTTCCTCTACTTCCTACCTTCGCAAGCCTAAAACTAAAGTTATAAGCCACTCAAAGGTAGATCTTGTCGAGACGATCACACCAGCAGGCAAGATGACGCGCTGTAGAAGCTCCAACGTTGGGCCACGAGCCGCCCCGGGTCCACGCCGCCCCATGTGCCGCCAGACCGTAGTCAATATATCCATGACGCGCAGCACTTCACGTGCCTTCACCCGCAGCTTACGCCGCGTCATCCCGCCTCCTATGCCGTACCGTGCTACCGCCAAATGCGAATACGCCACGCCACCATTAATCGCGCTCACGCCATCTATCACCGCCGACCAAATTTTCGACTTCAGGGGTGTACTGCGATCTCACTTCATTTTTTACACCGTTTTTCGATTCGTGAATTTAAATATGCCAAAGTGCGAGACTTTCATCCGATTCTTGTTATTTTTTAGAGATAATTACAACAACATCACAAGTCATGAGTTATCTCAAAGGCCGCAAGCTCTAAATTTTATGTCTCTAAGGACCTTCCTATTCAGTAAAAAAACGGACAAAGAAACCACTCGCCTATGCCATTCACGAGAATGTGTTATAATCATCGATCATCACTTGGTTTCGTAATACATCTATTCTATCCATTGTTGATGAGTTTGGCAATATTGATATTGCCAAAGAAGTTTAGGACTTACTTGTTACTCGGTATGTTGGACCGAGTGGTGCTCGCAACTTCAAGCTCACAAGCAAACTTTATCAGATTCGTTAAGAACCAGGTGAGCGGATTACTGTATATCACAATCGGATCAAATCCATTTGGGATCAACTAATTGCTTCTGAACCAATTGTCTCAAATTTCACACACCAAATGGTTGGTGTTCAACGGAATGGCACTTAATGGTCAGCTATTGGGAGCCGTGATGAGCTCAATAAAGCCGGTCAGAGCCATCGATCCTACCAACACCAAAAGCTATTCATGTTAGTCGATGACGACCGCCTTCTTCAGACCGAATCCATTTTTATCCGATCAGCGGTTCGCTTACTCCAACCGCATCCGCATCGCTACTCCTGTTTTTCCCTCTGCCTGTTCATCTACCTATGTTTCCAAAGGCAAATGGAATAATGTCAGATGACATAACAATAAGAAGTCTCTTATTATCTGCAGTTTCTATAAGAATAAAGGTCATTCAGTTGAAACCTGTTACACTCGTCAGCGTATTCTTCAGAACACTGCTGTGCCTTCGACCCAATCAATTATCGCCAGGAATTTCCTTCCAAGTCCGATTCGCCATCTCTATAGCATATCTGCTGATATGGTTAATCGTGCTCCATTTTCCATCTTCCAGCCGCATCCAACACTTCTCTTTCTAATGAGCATCGTACTTCTCCTACGTGGCTTCGATTCTTCTTTGCAGAATCATATGACTCTTCTCCCGATGTTGTCTTTTTCACACACTTCTACTTCTCTCCCTACCATATTACACTTCAATGGTTCTCCCATGATATCTTCACCAGTAACGTCTCTACACCAGCTCTCACTGCTTCCAAGTTTACTAGGATTCCAACTCACCTATAATCTCTCATCTATCGGGCAACTCACCCGAACTTGGTTTTCTCTAAACTTTCACTGTATGTGTAGACTTAATTTTATGCACTGCTTGACCCCCCCAAAGAAGGGGTCTAAGGTTGTTTGAGGTCATCTCTTCATCTACCATCCTCTGCCTTTGCTTCAGCTGCCCCGTGACAGAGCACCTCTTCGCTTTACGGCATTCTCTCCTTGGTCATGCATCTATCTCTAGGGTTAAAAAACTAGTTTCTAGGGGTTTGTTAGGTTCAATTTCAAATAAGAGTTTTGATTATATGCCTTGTCAATTTGGCAAACAAACTACTTTACCATTTAATAACAGTGTTTCTCATGCTCTCTCTCTATTTGATCTTATTCATTCTGATGTATGGGGTCCTTCTCCCATTACTACCGCAGGGTCACATATTTGAAAGAGTTTGTGATGATTTTTCCTATATACTTGGATTTCTATCTCTTCAAAAATCGCTCGAACTTTATCAAATATATCAGGACTTTACTAAAATGATCAAAACACGCTTTCTAAAACCTATCAAAGTTTTCAGATCTGATAATGACCTCACAATATAAAGCCCATGAATCTCACTCTATCTCCATCAATTCGCAATCGTCACTTATTCCCTCTCAGGTCGGCACTTCTCGCAAATGGCGTGGTTGAGCGCAAACTTCATCATATTCTTGACGTTGTTCGTGCTACTACTATTGCCGCTTTTACTTCTTCTCAATTCAAAGCCACTTATCGCCGTTTACACCATCAATCTATGTCCTTCTCCCATTGTTCGTAATCAAACTCCTTAGCGATCTCGTTGTTTGGTCTTTCTACCTACTAGTGACTTACTTAGAGTCTTTGATGTGTCTGCTTTGCTCTTCTTCAAGATCAGATGAACAAAACAAACTTCAAATTTCTCGCTCGCTTGTGTTGTTTTCTTGTATGGAATTAATGTAAGCAGGTGTGTGTTTTCGCATGTGGTCTTGGAACACAATGTTTTACCTCAACTACTCATGTTCATGTTTCCCCTATTCCCCATCGATTCCTCTCTCCCCTCGATCTTTTTCCTAAAAGAGTCTCCCACTTCTATGTCCGAGCACCCCAATCCTGGTATATGAGTCTCCCTCCTATTTCCGATGTTCCTTCTCGTGCATTCATGAGCCAGACCGATCATCGACGCGTCTTTACCGATATCGCCCCAGCCTATGGATCCCGCTGGCCCTTCGACCATGCACTTCGCGTTCATCGTAACTACTTTTCTTCTCACCTGACTTCCATCGCTTCTCGCTTTTCGCTCCAGAACCTCATAATTTTCGTGAGGCTTCCTCTAACCCTTTATGGCAACAAGCTATGAAATTAGAGTCGATGCACCGGCATAAGATCGAACACGGATCCGGCTGACTCCTTCGGGAAAATCTACTACCTGGCTAGAAATCTACGATAAGATCAAGACTCGATCGGATGGCACTATTGATTGCTACAAGGCTCATTAAGGCTGGCGGTTTTACTTCAAGAGTATGAAATTGATTATGAGGAGATCTTGCTCATGTGGCTGAATTTTCTTTTCCGTCATGACTCTTATTGTCGCTTTCACGGCTTAGCAAATGGTCATTCTTCGATTGATGTCAAAAATGCTTTTCTTAATGGTGAACCTCGTAGGAAGTCTATATGAAGCTTCCTCCTCGTTCGGGTTCCCTCACGAGTATGTCGGCTACGGCGGGCACTTTATATGGTCTAACAGCTCCTCCGAGCATGGTTTGCAAAGTTCAATTCTACCATCTCTTAGCATGATTTTAGCGAGTTCTTGCAATCTCTGACTCTTTTAAGACGGTCGATCGTAGTATTCTTATTCTCCTCTTGTATGTCGATGATATGATTATTACATGTGATGATATGTAGGGTATTCAGGATCTAAAGCACTTTCTTGGTCGTCAATTTGAAATGAAAGATCTCGGGCCTCTTAATTACTTACTTAGTCTAGAAGTTTCTTCTTCTGTGGATGGTTATTATCTTACTTAGGCCAAGTATACTTCCGTCGATTTCTCGGTATCGCGATAGCAGATAGTCGACACACCTGGTGAGTATAAGCTGACCATCTCGATTCTCATGATGGCAAATCACTATCTGATACTGCTCTCTACAAACAGCTTGTTGGGAGTCTAATCTATCTCAACATTTTCATACGATATTTCCTATGCAGTTCTTGTAGTCAGTCAATTTATGGCTACCTCTAGATCTCCTTGTATGCCACTCACGTTCTCGGGGATTCTTCGATATCCCGAGCGACACCATCTTTGGATGGATCTTCATTTTTCTTCTTATCTTATTGCTCTTGGGCATATTCGAGATCTGATTAGGTAGGTGACCCACTCATCATCGATCCCTGGGATATTGTTTTCTTATGGGTAGATTCTCTTATTCTTGGAGAAGCAAGAAACAAATGAATATTGCTCGTTCCAAAGGCTAAAGCAATATAGAGCACTTGGCAATTTACTGATGTTCGAACTTATTTGGTTACGTTGGTTACTACAGGATTCGTGTCGATTGTTCCACCGCAACTAAACTTCACTGCGGATAATCGAAGCGCTTATTCAAATTGCCCATAATGATGTCTTCCATGAACGCATTTCAACATATTGAGATTGATTGTCACTTCATTTATCATCATATGTTTCAAGGTACACTCACACTTCTCACCGCTTCCTCTCAAGATCAGCTTATCTCACATTCTACCAAACCCCTTCCCTCCAGAACTTTTTCGAAGCATTTCCAAACTCATAATGGTTTCTCTTAAACCACCATGAGTTTGAGGGGATGTTAGATTACTATATGGCAAGTTAGATTATTATGTATGGCAATTGTATATTTTCCATATTTAAGTTTGTATAGCTTAGCCTATATAAGGCCTCATCCTGTACGTGTAATTCTTAGTTATTCAATATAGAAAGACTCAAGTCTTTCTTCAGGTAACATCATATCATCTCATATAAAACTTTTAATTTAGAAGACTAATTTAAAGAATCTGTTCCAATTCCACCATACAAAGTATTTAACTATAGTTTATATGAAAATCATTAATATACGTATTTTTAAATATAAAACACTTGATCCCAAGATGTAATATTTTTTCCCATTTGTCCTTTTTAAACGGTTACCCTAAAAAAAACCAATATGATTAAAAGGCAAGCGCATCAATCTCTTATATGAAGAGCTAAAGGTCATAGCAAGTACATTTTGTTAAAATGTTTATAATTTATTATTATTATATATATACACATAAATGAAAATTAATTGCATTAGGTGACTTCATTCATCTCATAATGACTTTTACTTTGGAAGATTAAGGGCGTCACTAAGTTGAGGGATAAATATAAATTTCATTCACCCCAATTAGCTTTTATATGCTACTTAGTAAAATCTTTATAAACTACTAATTAAGGCTAAACCACTTTAAAGAAAAGCTACATAATGCGATATTCGATATGCTCTTATTAAAATATCCAATTTCCCTTTTTATCATTATTTATCTATTTTTAAAGACTATTTAGAATTCAATGAATATTTAAAGATATACTTTTAATAATTTTTATTTATTTATGGTTATAAAATTTTATAATTTCATATTAACTTTTCGCCCTTATTTCTATATACACTTCGCATTGTTTATATATTCTATCACGTTTATAGAGCAATAAATTAACTTTCAATTGACTACTAATAATCTACTATCCAATAATAGCTATGTTTTTCTAATAATTGAACCCAACATGCACAAATTATAATGAACATGCATCAATTCCACAATTCAAAGTATTCAACTATACTTTAAATCAAAATCATTAATATACGTATATATATATATATATATATATATATATATATATATATATATATATATATTGTTATATATATTGTACTAGACTTTACAATGAAGACTAATTTTAAAGAATCAGATTGTTCCACCATTCAAAGAGCAAAATCATTATCAAATACAATAAAAATCCTAAATATACTTAATATTAAATACCAAGACAATAAAAGTAAAGCATTGAGACAATAAAAGAAACTTAGTCATCTCAAGAAAATGATCTACAAAGACAATTCTTGTTGGCTTTACCTGGCCATTTTCATCCCGCATTTATAAGCTTAAATGTTCCCTATATGACCTAAAAGTAATCCCCCGCTTATTCGAGTGTATCATAAACCTCTTATACAATTTGATTTCTCTAAGAGTAAGCCCCTTATGTGTAGTTCGGAGTGTCCAAAGTTGGGTCAATACTATTATTTATTTTCCATACAAGTTTTCCAATTATTCTGATCTTAGTTTATATGGATAGTTTTATAATAGGTAGCATAACCTTTACTGTAATCGAATGGATATTCACCACGCTTACCTCTAAATTTGCTTTAGAAAACGTTGGCTAGTTGAAACTATTCTGAAAAACTAATGTTTGAGTTTTTTGAGATAGTTTGTACCTTTCCTAACAAAAGCATACTAGAGGCTTTCTTCAAGAGCACACATGCTTGATTTTTTTGTCTGAATACATCCATCTATCAAAGATTCACCAACTATAGGCATTTATGACTCCTTTCAATCTGACCAAACCTCAGTTTCAACTTTATATTTAGAATTTGCTAGACCCACTCGTGCAATTAATAAAATTTACCAAGACCCCAACACCTAATTAAGGCAAATTCAAGTTGTGGAAACAAGTTGTATATTGTTTAAAAGGCACTATAAACTCAGATAGCAATTATTTATCAAGCTTAAAGCCTAGTATCCTTATATGCTTTCATTGATTTTTCATGGGTTGGTTGTCCAATAAAAATGGGCAGCACTATTTGATTTTTTGTTTATCTTGGCAACAATTATATTTTTAGTCTTTTAAGAAACAAGAGTTTGTAGCATACTCTTTAGTAGAGACAAAGTACAACTCCATGAATGTGGCAATTGCATTAAAATTGACTTGCTTGCCCTTTCTCTAAAGGTTCGTTCTCTAAGCCAAGCAACAAGGAAAGAAAATATAACAAAATAACGATGTGCCAATAAAATAAATTGATAAAAATAAAAATAAGTTTAAACTTATTAAATTAATTTCAGATGTTTATTCAAACACATTTTATTTGTTTCTCTATATTACATAAGGACTAAGAAATTTACAAATATATAAAATTTTAAGGAATATTTTGAAGGGATTAATGTACAATGGAAGCCTGAATCAAGATTGAACAAGGTGTGTGACAAACTAGTGTCATCATCCTTAGGATTTACTAACCTCTTACGCGGGACCTACCAAGCTATTCTAGTCATGACAGATCTGTGTGTGGGCCCATCATGACTAGCTCATATGGTAGAGCTCATGAGCACATCAGGCATGGGGGGTGTCCTGGGTTCGAGTGTCAATGAGTACAATTTACTACATTATAACTAAAGTGTTTAGTTGTCAAAAAAATTAAATACTAAAATTATTATCACTAATTCTTTGTTAAATAGTTAATATTTTTATATTACTTTTGTTTTCCTCATTTTGTGAAAATAATTAAATTTATTAGATTAATTTTATATAGATCAATGTATTTATATATTAAAAGTTAATTTACTTTAATATATTTATTATACAAAAAAAAAATTATAATAAAGAAAATAAAATAATGAATAAATAAATTTAAAAATCAATTTTAAAATAAGCAAATAAAAATAATAAAACTTATATTTTTACAAGATGGAATATGGAGTGTCTACAAAAAAATAAAAAATAAAAAAATTCACAAGGTGGGCTGGGTGGCTGTTACATTGACAAAGTGGGGTCAGGGCATTTTTGTCTCATCAAATCTTATATGGTCTTGTGTTAAGTCAGTGGATTTGATGGATTCTATATGAAACTAATATGTGTTTATTCCTTCCATGCTTAAAAGTCGTTTCATCACAAATTTCCATAACATCAAATTGTTGTACCTAATTATCTTCTACATGAAATTATAAATAGGTGTTTTCCCATAAAAATACCTTAAGGTTGAGAGACAACAATAAAGTGTTATGGTGAAGTTATAACAACTTTCAAGGGTACCTCTAGTTGAGGTTTTGATGATAAATAAACCAAGGTTCTCGTTACTAATTGTTAAGATGAATCGAGTGATAGGTCGAAGTTGATCAAGCATCAAATGAAGATAATACAAGCTAAAGATGACAATGATGTAGTTGATCAAGCTCTTGGGAGTGAAGTTCACTCAAGTCAAAGAATCAAGAAGACAAGTAACCAAGATTCCAAGCTCAAGCATCAAGTGAAGATTTTGATAGCTTAGGACTCTATGTAAGGGGAATGCATTGGTGCACTTTAGAATATCATCATTTAACATGCATCACCTGAGCTAAACTCGGGTTTTCAAATCCTAAATTGCATATCATTTTGAAACATGAGTTTAAGCATAAACCTTAAACTTAATAATCCTAAATAATGTTTATCTAAGGTTTAGAAAATGTTTTAAATTAAAAAACATGAATTTGAACATTTAAAGAGGTAACCAACAAGGCGTGAACAAAGAACCAATCAATGTAGGAATATAACCGGTCTTTGTGAATAGTATCGATCGACCGGCCGTGCCGATGTGGTGAAACAATCGACGGCTAGAATCGAAGAGCGTGAGACTCGATCAAGTTCGATGTAGTCCTCATCCAAAATCTAAGAGGAAACAACTTCCACCTAAGCAGTGAAACTACGATCTGGCCGGGTCCAACTAAGTTAGATTCTAACCCGCCACAAACGGTAACATTTATGTGTACAACAACCATAAACTACTAAGGTATAGTAAACCAAATGACCGTTGGTCAACCTAATAAGCCTTAAGTGATCCAAGTTTCCACTCTATAAATAGAGTGTGGGGGATCACTTGTTGGATATGAGACTTATTGTATATCTTCTCAAACATCATTTCTCTTGTGAATCAATTCTCAAATTGTGAGTGAATTCATTACATGTGCATACACTATAAGAAAAAAGACCTATCTTAACGGTTACTAACTGTCATCGTATGTGTTATATGTCATCATAACTTCCTAGTCTTATATGTCATCTATTGCAGTGTCAAGGTAGGTGTATCAAAGAACCTCATATATATAAAATGTTAATGAATGTGTTTTTCTATTAATCAATATAACCCTTCTACCACTCATAATATGTCAAGGTTTGTGTTCAAAATAAATCATGGTTTCTTTAAAAATATGTCAAGGTATGACTTCCACTATGATTATAAATCGGAATTAGAAGCATATGCCATGATAGCCTTTGAAAATTTAAAAATAAGATTTTAATGTTAAAATGAAGAAGTATGATGCAAAATAACTTGTTGGCATATTGAAAATCGCCGCTTAATTTAAACACTTAATACAAATATACCTTGTTTTCATAACTAAGACTTTATCTTTGTTAACCATTAATGCACCATATAAATATGCATGTGGAAGCATTAAAACACATGTGCATATATTGTGTTAATTTGAATTAAGTTGTCCTCCCTTTCAATAATATACAAACAAAATAATATATTCAAAAGAGAAGCTAAAACAACTTTACTTAGAATAAAAGATACCAAAAGATAATGTAAATCAAGTTCTATTTATAATACATACATCAAAAATAAAAACTCATAGAACCAATAGATAAATTATACAACCAAAATATTAATAACCCATGTATGTATATACATCTTTAAATGTCTCTATGCAAAAAACCACCTTGAGTCTTTCACTAACCCGACCAGAGTAAAATAAATAAATAAACAAATGACACTAATTAATTATTAGTCAAGATGAAATTCATGTAATAAAATCTAGGTAACTACACAAACTTTAATCATACCAAAATAACAATCGTACAACCAAAATATTAGTAACACATTCGTATATACATCTTGAAATCTCTGTAAAAAATACCATCTTGAGTCTTTCATTAATTGATACCTATACCAAATAAAATAAGGAAATAAAAAAATGATATTAACTAATTATCGTATAAGATGAAACTTGCAGAATGAACAAGGGTTCATTCTCAAATTCAAGGCACCAAACAGAAGACAAGTTTTTGGAGGTTCCTACAATATTCTAGTGGATTAGTGAAGTTTGATGCTACTCTATTCTCTTATGGCAATGATCAGAATAATCTCTAAATTCGAATACTCATTAAGGTTTCCTATAAGGATGTCAAGCGAGGGTGTCACCGAATACCATTAGTGGAGTTTTCTGCTATTATGCTTTAATGTAATGCTCATATTCTATGCATCATTCATATCATATACTTTCATCTTATACTTTTTATCTATTCATTTGTGTATTTACGTATTCCTTTCATTTACGTATTCATGTCATTCATTCTTCTCTTTGCATAGCATTTTCTGTGTATTTCATAGTCGTATCACTTATCTATGTATGTTTTCGCATGCTTCTGGTTTCATTCTCTTACAGACCATTATGAAATACTCAGCACCAAAGATTCAGGAACAAAAACGTAGTAAAAACCGGTTTGTCTGAAATGCCAATACTTTCAATTTTCAGCAAGTACTGGTGGACCATTGTCATTCTCACTCAATGGGCCTTCCTGCTCAAGAACACCTCAAACGGCTCGGGATGATATGGTCGCCCGGCTAGATATTGTACCTGGAAAATTTTCGCACATGGGTGCGAAAATTCACACCACTATTCATGGGTGCGAATTTTCGCACCAGTTCATGGGTGCGAATTTTCGCACCACTGTTCATGTGTGCGAAATTTTCGCATCCGTGTGCAAAAATTTTCCAGTTTTGTGCCTCTAATTTCGGACGACCATAACTTCTTCGTTCGAACTCCGTTTGAGGTGTTCTTGGATTCTATGAAAAGCCCATTGAGTCAAGAATCTAGATTTATGCCTGTGGAGGACAAGTGGGGTTCACAACCTTGCTGAAATTTGAGGCAGAACCCGACCTGCTCAAACCAAATTTTTCTTTTTCTCGTTTTGTTTCCTTTGTTTCAGACCATCTAGTTATTTGCCAACAAACTAATAAGAGAATACAAATAGTCTAGAGCATACCAGAGCATACATGGATAAGTGATACCTAAAGCAAAATTTTCCAAAAGAAGAAAACTAATCGAAATCGAAACCAAACCAAAAATAGGAAACCAAAGAAAACAAAGGCACGTTTATTAACCTCTCAAAACCAAAAATAAAGAAATCATTGGCGTGGCTTAGCGTGTTGCAAGTATACCGTCTAGCCCTTCACATATTTAACAACTTTGGAACCATGGCGGTGTGTTGTTTGTTTCCCTCTTTCTACCCTCCTCACTGCCATCATTTTTCACCCCTCATTCTTGTTCCCCGCTTCTTCTACAACAAGACTAGAAGAAGAACCCATTTTTGATAAACCCAAATGAGCAAGCCAATTTAGAAATGTCCACAAAGGCAAGGAGAAACCATTTTATAAGAAAACCTAACAAATGTATCATTATGAAAAATAAGAATGAAAGAACTCAAAAAATCCTAACCTTACTCCACTCTTATAATCCAAAGGAGAAAAACTCGAAGTTTTCTTCTCTCAAACCTAGCCTACCCATTTCAAGAAGATATATAAAACCCAAACCCCAATTTCACCTTCCAGACATTTCAAAAAATCCTCTCGCAAGAAGTTATAAAATCAAACTAAAGATCCCTCCTTGAATATGGAAACCAATGTCCAAACAAGCCTCGGGATGCAATTCATCAAAAAACATGAAAATACCAAGAGGGCACCATCCCTCCTAAAACTCAAACAAGCCTTGGGATGCATATATTCAAAACATATGTTTCAAAAATGGCACATCTGTGAATCATCCATTCACCAAACTTCCACCAAATAGGAAACTACATTCATTAAATCCTAATAAAATTTCATCAGTTTTAACATAGCATATAAAAGAGAAAAAAATACTAATGTTTCTTACCAATATTAACATAAAATTATCATGCCTTAGAAAGTATTGATATAGGTAAATTCAAATATATATTTCTTGCTATATTGATTAATGGAGAAAGGATTTGAATTAAAGAAAAAAGATCTCCCTCTATTGCAGATTGGAGAGAACATGAACCACGGGCACAATTTCTTTCCGCATCATCTGACACATCGTCTAATCTCGACTAGGAGAAAACAATCAAGAAACCGTAAGCATATTATAGAGCAGGAAAGCACATGCATCATGTATGTCAATCAAATACTTTAATTTTTATTTTCACAAGATCCCAAGGAATTGGGCGATGCATTTTTAAATATGAACATAGATAACTAGAATGAAAATAAAATTGTTATTCAACATTCATCCCTAAACCCTAGAAAGGTTTAAAAAAAGGCAGTGAAGCATGCATATACCTAAACAGAGATACAAAGATGAAACAAAAAGGTATGATTTAAGGCGATTAAACTAAGCGATGATATATGAGGAGAAAGAAAAGTGGTTGTCAGCCAAGAAAGTCAGGAATCTAAAACTCCATGTATGGAAGAAATGGAAAAACCAGAAATGAAAAAGGGAAGGAAGGGGCAGCAAAAATAATCACCAAGTTTACGATCTTGAGATTGAGAATCCTCTTATTCTCTAAGATGTTAAGAGAAAGACCCTTGCCATATTCAATATCATTAGTATACTTATCTTTCCAAAATTGTTCCTTCCTTAAGAGTCCTAAAAGGGACATCTCGCCTAATTCCAATTTCATCAGACCCTTCTATTCAATTAGATCTTTGACATTCTTAAACCCATCCAAACACACAAACCCTTTAGTACCAACCCAACGACCCTCAAAATACTAGAATCTACCTCATTGAGCTTCGATGGATCTGCAATGCAATCTACCTCGTCTTCCTCAACACAACTTACTCATGGTTTTCGAGAAAAACAATTATGAACATCATCACCGCAGATCAAAGTGAGAACAACATGATAGGAGGAAAGCTCATCGAGCGCGCTTTACCACAAAGAGGTTTTGTCATGCCATGTTTCGTGGTGAAAAGGGAGAGGAGAGAAGGGATGTGGGCGGGCAGAGGGAATTTGGGAAACGGGAGGCATATTAGTAAGCTAAATTCAAGAGGACTCCATGATGAAAAGAAGAAGGGAGGAAATTGGCGCTTTTGAAAATGGGAGGGAGAGGAATCTTGCCTCTAAAAATGGGAGGTTAAATTCATGTTATTATTATTTTTTCCCATGTACCTGGAGCATATATAAATATTAATCAATGGTGACTTATAAATTTTTCATTAAGGTTCCATCATCTCAAATCATGGAACAACATAAATAAGTTTTATGGCGTCATTATCGCTGGAAGTAAGTCAGATATGTCATAATTAAGTAATTTAAATACACAATATTGACATATATTGTCATAAGTCAAGATAATATATGTCAAGAATTGCATTTTTTCTTGTAGTGATATTGTAGAGTGCATATTTGTGTTCATCAAAGCTTGAGTTGTATTTGACATATCTTGAAAACTTGAGAGAAAGTGTCTCATCAGGCTTTCAAGTGAGAAAAGCCTAAGTGTGTATAGCTTCAAGGAATTGTGAAGAGCCCTTGAGCAAAAAATCCAGTGTAATCAAGCTCTGATCGGAGCTTGGAACCTTTGAGTGTGTATAGCCAAGAGGTAACCATCGAGCCATATAATCCGCTGCAGAAGAAAGAAGTCGTTAGATCTAACCTAGTCAACCCCTCAACGGCCAAGGTCGAGGAGAAGTGGATGTAGGCAAGGTCGTATAAACCACTATAAACTGGGCTTTTCTTTCTATCCTTATCTCTTTAGTTTAAAGGTTATTATTGCATTTAAATTAAAGATTTATTGTAGTTGCGGCAAAAAGTTTTTGAAAACCAATTCACACCCACCCCTCTCGTTAGGTTGTTTAGTCATAGTGAACTTTCAATCGATACGTAGCAGCGCCTCTTTTTTTTTTTTTTTTTAAGATTTAATCGCCTATTATGAAAATTATTTCAGCACTCAGACTAGCACCAAAACTAGCACAAGTCTTTTTCAAGCCAAAAGTTTTCCCATAAATAAACCACATTTCTTTTCCAGGTCCAATTATCATTTTTGGAAAAACAAAATGACTTGGTTTTTAGAATCTTTTGATTTGGAAATATGGAAAACAATCTTATTTGGTTACACCTTTCGTACAAAAGAAGTTGATGGAGGTAAAATAAAGAAAACCCTTGACAAATATAGTGAAGAAGAAAATATAAAATTTCAATTAAAGTCTAGAGCTATTTATATTCTTTGCTTTGTATAGAAATTGGGTATAATAATTAGTCAATGTAATCTAGCTTATGAGATTCGAGGGTACTAGAAATTACCCATGAAGGAACAAACCAAGTAAAAGATTCTAAAGTTAAAATTCTTGAAAATGATTATGAAATGTTCAAAATGAAACCTCATGAATCTATTGTTGAGATGTTTACTAGGTTTACTGATGTTGTAAATGGTCTTGAAGGCTCAGGGTAAGCGAAGAAGACAAGGTATCTAAAATTTAAGATGCCTACTCTCCCAAATGGAATTCCAAAACGTAAGCTTAACAGGGAGCAAAGAATTTGAGAGCTACCTCTTAGGAACTTATCTATTCCTCGATGACCTATGAAATGAAAAATCGTAAGGCAAGGAAAAGAAATACAAGAGGAAAGAAAAAGAAAAGCATCACTCAAAGCTCAAGAAGAAAAGTCAAGAGGGAAAGTTCGTGAACATGGAAGAAGATACCGCCGACATCTCAAAGAAAATACAAAAGCCGAGAATGGCGATAAATTTGGTGGAAGGACCTACAATAAAAGAAGCAACTATAAGAAAGAAGGTCCTTCAAAAGAAGAAAAAGAGAAAAGAGAAGGAGTTAAAGAAGTAACTTGCTACAAGTGCAAGAAACCTGACCATATCAAATACGATTGTCCTCTCTACAAAGACAAGAGAGAAAAGAGAAGATCTATGATGACAACATGGAGTCAAAGTAAAGACTCATCTGATAATGAAAGTGATAATGAATTTTCCAACATGTGGTTCATGGATTTGGAAGATCAAGATAAGGTAAATTCTAATTCTGATGATGATGTTAGTTTTGTATATGATGAATTGCTTATAGCTCTCTACAAGTTTGATGAAAACAACACCTCACTTAAGAAGAAAGTTTTTGAGCTTTAAAAAGAACTTGATGAAATCAAAGAAATTTTTTCAAAAGTCAAGTCAAATTTTCTCTTGAAGAGGTAAATGAGGAACTACTCAAAAAGAATGAATGGTTGGTATCCTTACTTGCAAAATTCTCTTGTGGACAAAAGGCTTTTGAAATTATCCTAGCTAGCCAAAAATGTGTTTTTGATAAAAGGGGGATAGGATACAAACTTCAAAAGAATGAAAATATTTCAAAATTTTGCTTGGTCAAGAATCCACAAGGAAAGTTCATCAACCATTTACAATTTTGCGGTAGAGGAGATACATTAGTAGTACTTGTCCTCTTAGGAATGGATCCCAAAGGGCCCCAACCTCTAAGTCAAAAGAAAACTTTGGGTTGAAAAATCAATGGTCACTAATCACCAAGGACCCAAAAAGATTCGGGTACCCAAAATTTCGAATTTTCTATAGGATCAAAGGAGGAAAAATGAGGGCTCATCCATCGTGCTCGACATGATTTGAGAAAGGTAGTTTCTCCATTGATCAAACTAAATATAAGAATTCTGATATCATTACCTTAGAGAAAGTACAAACACCAGAGTCATCCCTTCAGAAAAATCGTCAATGACTGAGTGCCAAACATGTTTCTGAAAAATGATTGTGCTTAATTTCTAAACTCCTTATCCTTTACTTAATTGTACTTTCAAAGGGGGAGATACCTTTATGTCTAAAGTAACATGTTTCCTTGCAGCTTCCAAAGTGGGGGAGAAAATATGCATCTGGGGAGTGCCATGTGGCTAAGGAAACATGATATGCATTTAGGGGTTAAATATAAATTGAATGTGTTTGAATCTTGCTAAAATTTATATATATATATTATGAAATTATTTTTAGACTATTGGTTTGAGGGGGAGATTTACTCCTCCTAGATAACTAAGGTTTGTCATCATAAAAAAGGGGGAGATTGTTAGCCCAAGGGTACATCTAGTTGAGGTTTTGATGATAACAAACCAAGATTATTGGTCACTAATGGTTAAAGATGAGTTGAGTGATAGGTTGAAGTTGATCAAGCATCAAATGAAGATAATACGAATCCAAAGATGATAATGGATGAAGCCGATCAAGCTTTGAGCGAAGTCTACTCTAAGTCAAAGAACAAAGAAGACAGTAACCAGATTCCAAGCTCAAGAATCATGAAGATTTCGAGAGCTTAGGAATCTATGTAAGGTGAATGCATTGGTGCAATTCTAGGATATCATCATTTACTGTATCACTCTACAAACTCGGTTTTTCAAATCCTAAATTGCATATCTTTGAAAACATGAGATTAAGCATAAAACCTTAGACTTAATAATCCTAAAATAAGTCAATGTTATTCAAGATTGAAGGTTAATCAAACAAAACATGAATTTGAAACATTCAAAGAGGTAAATCCCTGAGGTGTGAATAGTAAACTGTCTGCGGAACAATAATCGGTCAAATGCGTGAATGTAACTCATCAATGTATGAACAGAGCTCCGCCTTGTGAATGTGGGCTAATGACTAGGTGAAACAAATAATCGCCAGAACCAAGAGTGGCGGTAGATTCTAATCATTGATGAAGCAGCTCATCCAAAATCCAAAAGAGGAAACGGTCGACCGGTTATGTGAAACAGTCAACTGGTTGGTCCAACGGTTGGATTCCAACGGTTACAAAACGGTAACATTTTTGCATACAATGGCTATAAACGGCTAGTGCGGCAGAACTACCGATTCGTTGGTCTACCGACAAGGTACTCTTGCTGATTCAATTCTACTCTATAAATAGAGCGTGAGATCATTTTGGTTGATATGAGACTTATTGTATGTCTTCTCAAACATCATTTCTCTTGTAAATCAATTCTCAAACTAAGATTGTGAGTGCATTCATTACATGTGCATATTGTGGAGTGCATCTTTGTGTTTATCAAAGCTTGAGTTATATTTGAAATATCTTGAGAGCTTGAGACAAAGTGTCTCATTGTGCTTAATTGAGAAAGCTTAAAGTGTGTAAAGCTTGAAGGAATTGTGAAGAGCCCATTGGAGCAAAAAACCAAGTGTAATAAAGCTCGGGATTGGAGCTTGGAACTTCGAGTGTGTATAGCTTGAAGAGGTGCCCATTGGAGCCATAATCCAAGTGTAAAGAAGGAAGCTCGGGTTGGAGCTTGAACCTAGTGGAACCCTCACCGGTTGAAGGTTGAGGAGAAGTGGACCGTAAGCGGGTTTGTGCTTTGATCTTATATCGTCAGTTTTGCTTTCTCTATCCTTATCTCTTTAATTTAGTGTTATTATTGCATTTAAATTAAATATTTATTGTAGTTGTGCAAAAAGTTTTTGAAAACCAATTCACCCCCCTCTTGGTTAGGTTGCTTAGTCATATTGAAGTTTCAAACTTAATGGCATTAAATATATGGCCATAGGTCTTATCCAATATTATTTCGCTATACACATTAGAATTTGCTATTGTTTTTTATACAACTCAACGCACTTAATCAATTCAAAATACTAGAAGTTTCTCAACAATAAGATATTTTAGCAAGTGAAAGTTTCTCAACAATAAGATATTTTAGCAAGTGACTTTGGTAGGTGTAACTTGTGATTGTTATTTCACTTGCTCCACTATAAATACTTTATTGAAAGCTTTGCAAATCATCAGAGAGAGAAAGAAATAGATGTATTAGTAGTCTTGTAGTATAAGTGGTTTAGTGAGCAAGTTATAATTGTGGTGGTGTTATATTATTGTATCAGTTTATTTAATGCTTGAGTGTTGTGTTCTACACAAACAATTGTTCAAAATACTTTACCATGGGATAGGTAAACCTTTCATTTAGTTTACAATATTATCCAAAGGGCTTGGTATTACTCAACATTATTTGAGCTTTTCTCCTACAATGCTTGGATGACATGGAAATGGAACCAAATGAAATTGATAAAATTAGCTACTATAAAATTGAGATAAAATGGATATTTAAAAATAAATTTAATATCTAATGATATTAAATTAGCTTCTATAGAAAGAAATTAATAAAATTAACTACTATAAAATTGAGATAAAATGAATATTTAAAAATAAATTTGACCATCTTACTTTCTCAATATATTATCTGAAGTTCAGAAATGAACCTATTTACCAAACAAGAAATTTTTGCAAGAGCTAACGGCGATGCTCTTATTTGATTTCATTAAATAAAAAGAAAGATTATAGCTATCATGCACATCACCTTTAAAGGTATAAAAACTTGCCGCGAGAACAATTTCGATTTTTCTAAACTTGGTAACAGCAATCACGAGAAATTATCGAAGCCTAATTAAGCCTTCAAAGTTTTAAACTTGCCTTGAGCAATCATTTCTTAATCCATCCAACATTTTCCTTTTATTTCTTTTTTTAACTGGAAATACTATTGAGCCCTCACTTTTAACCCATACAACACAATTGCTACATTTTGTTCCCATAACCTGAAAAGGTTCATAGAAGGCGTTAGGCTCATATCTGGAAACATGTAATCGAAATATAAGCGACATAACAATTTGCGAAGGTTTACCATTGATGATTTTCAAAAAACAAAAAATCACAATACATATTTCCAATCTATAAGAGACATTTAGTCTAAACCTATCATATGAGTTTCCTCCTTAGTCAATAAAAGTTAACTATTGACTGGCATTAATAATTATATTAACTATTGCAAATAATTATATTTGGTAATATATTGCGAAAAGTATGTTAAACCCACCCTTATATCATGCATTTGGATGCACACATCTTTTGTTAAAGTAGAAAAGAAAAGAGAAATTAAAAGAAAGTAGAACAAGAATAGAAACTCACATGAAAGAATATCCTTGCAAGGCCTTTTTCATATGAAGGAGGCCCGACCTTTACATCGAATGACCTGTGAACCAGACTTTGATATCAACTGGGACCTGACCATTTGAACCATGATCAAACAAACCAATCAATGAAATCACAGAAGTGAAAGCAAGAATGAGAATAAATAAGAGTGAAGAATAACAGCGTTTGACTCGACACTATTAGGTATTGCTTGATGAAGGTGGATGAAAGAGATTGACCTGAGGTGATAGTTAGGATTATATGGGAGAAACGGTACTTCATTCAGAATTCCCCGAGAAAATTTTCTTGGACATGTCCTCTTGGAGCCGGCTCTAAGCGTCGAAAATCTCTTCCCCCTTTATTAATAGTTGCTCCTGTTGGAAAAATAATATATATGGGCCCACATATGGTATTAAGTGCACAATTGCTATTATATAGTTTCACCCAAAATAAAAGCATATATATCATAAAGTATGGTATAATGAAGTATGGTATATTATATGTAAATACTAGATTATAAATTCCTGATTTTATGATTGGCGAAATCGAAATATTACTAATTAGGTTTTCAGGGTTATGATCCCTTATATACACACATTATTATGTTCTTTCTAAACTGTTGGGTATGTGCCCAAAGTCTCACAAAGTCCCACATCGGTTAGGAATAGGAAGACTTATGAATATATAAGCATGGATAACAACATCCAATTGGTATGAGGCATTTTGGGGGAAAAGCCCAAAAACAAAACCATGAAGGTTTAGACTCAAAGTGAACAATATCATTAGCATGGATAACAACATCCAATTGGTATGAGACCTTTTGGGGAAAAAGCCCAAAAACAAAACCATGAAGGTTTATACCAAAAGTGAACAATATCATACCAATGTGGATAAGGAAATAGTCTATAAGGTTCCCAACAATCATCATAAGGAAACAAAGAGGAATCTTGTATATCGTGTATGTAAGAAGATCAAAACCAGCGATCATTAACAATTTCGTCAGTATGTTTTCACATTTATTTATGCCAAATATTATTATTTTAATGTTTTTCATTAAATGTGGGGCTATTTGTTTGGATTAGGAACCTTATGAATGTTGATGTTTATGAATAGATGATTTTCATTTTTATCGGGTTATTCTACGCTCCAGCAAACCCTTGAGATCACATCTCTGCGAGGAAGCTTTCTCATGTGCTTGTCGATTTTATGCAATTCACCTTTCGCCCATGAGTTCAAGCGGTGTCTCAACGGGACTCCGTGGTGGTCTGTCGTTTCACGCGTCATACGCATGTATTTGGGTTTCTAGGCAGAAGCGACAACGGGAAAAAAAACATAGAAATCATCGAGGTAAAATCATACCTTGACCTTGTCCATGTACAATTCAGGAGCAAGGATTTTTCTATTATGAGCCAGACAGCTCCATTAGATGTTAGAATGCCGTGGCTGAGCAAAGGACCTCTCTCTCTCTCTCTCTCTCTCTCTCTCTCTCTCTCTCTCTCTCTTAGAGAGGATGTTGTAGCGTAATGGTTAAGAAACTAATTACCTCTAAAGTAGAGGTCATTGATTCAAACCCTATTAGAAATAATTTTTTTTTCAAATTTGCGGGAGAAATGCCAATAAGCTACAGGTAGGTCCATGGCTACAGTATGATTATTAATATAAAATTAGAGTATGAACTCATCATTGCAAACACAATAACACATTTCTTGGTTAGTATTAAACCATACTCTTGTTTTTAATTAAAAAACAAAAAAACACTTAAATCATTCTTGATCTTTTAATATTACATCATGTAGGACCATGAAACAACAAGGAAGCTACCCAAATAAATAAATATTAAACAACAATATTATACATGACAAAGTATAAATAACATTCACCTATCATGTCTAGCTAAAGTGGTAGAGCATTCACCATTTCAAACAGGGATGGGGCAATGGGAGGGGGGGTCCCAAGTTCAAGTCCAAGTGGAGACAATTTACCCCCTTGAAATTAAAGTGTAATAAAAAAAAGTATAAATAATATTCATGTTTGGCTATCTTTGGCTATATTTTAGTTAGGAAATTTAGAGGTGGTGATTTTGTTTTCATACCATATATGTCCCGAACCATTAGATTCATCGATCCGCGGCTTCTTTACCCGATAGATTGAGTTCATTCTTGAGTTACATCACCAGCTTTGAAAGTAGGTGAGTTAATAGTGGGAGAAAGGGAGAATGAGAAGTGGAAAGTATCGACTTATCGTTATCTTGAGGCTGGCCATAATGATTCTGGCCAAGAGCACATATAGACGAGAACCACGATGTACATTTGTGGGAGCTTGGAGGCACAGCGGTGCGTTCCGCGATCTGGGGTTGAACTTGTGGGCGTCGGCCCCATTTCATAGTGCAGTGGGTGCACCACCCGGGGATCCATACATTCAACCCCACCAGCGCATGGATGCCTCCCGAATTCATGTCCTTCGCACATCATAGTGCGGCATTCTTTTGGTGGTCTGATCTGATGTTTCGTGGATCACCATTGTCATCTGCAAAACCAAATTAAAAATATATTGTTGACTTCTCAGCCTAGCTAGCTAGCACTTAATTTTGTTGTTAGCTCAAATTTTTAATTAGTATTTATTCCTTTTCTTATAGAATATTGTATAGGATAATTCCTATATTATTGTAATATTATTTTTTAGAACAAAGAAAGTTATTAGGAATATCCCTATAAATATTCTAGGTAATGAGAGGAAAAAATTAATGAGAGAGAAATGAACTTGTAAAGGCTACTTAGATGTAAGGGTTTTAGGGATTGGGATGTGGGCATCTTAGGGTTTTGTTATTTTTTTATTTTTTCCAAGTCATTGCAATACTTTATACTCCAATCTTGTACTCTTTTCGGAAAAGTAAAAGATTATCTCATTCGTGGATGTAGGCATGAATAACCGAACCACGTTAAAACCCACAACACCATTATGTTAGATTTCTTTATCTTCGTGTTCTTGAAGTCATATTCTCATACATCAAAGCTTCCGGGATTCATAACATACATATTTTTTACCAGTTTCATTTTGGGGATAATGTCTTGTTGCCATCTATATAGAGGTATGCCCTTACAAATTTCAGCTACTTGATCATATGGGAGGTCTGCCACCCTAATATTGGTGTATATATCTTCTGATCGAGGAAGTGATCAAGCGGTAAAAATGCGAGAAAATCGAATCCACCGAGCTTTCATTCTATCAAATACGAGAAAAGAAATAAAAAAACATGAATTTAAGATTTGCGGCTTATATACATAATAGATAACATTCGATATAATTATTTAATTTTTGTTTCATTTACTTGGATCATGTCGAGGTTGGATTTACGCCCTTACAAATTTCAGCTACTTCATTGTGAACCGAGCACGCCAATCTGGTTTGCGACGGGAGCGCCGGGGCACCACCACGGCCGAACGCTGCGATTGGTGCGATAGCGGTGAGTGGGTAGATCCTTGCGGGTTATCGACGATGAAGTACATCTGTTTCTTCTTGGCTAAATTCACTGTTCTTAGCTCCCTCAAGGACCATCTGCAGTAGATATTTTTCATGAACAGATGACTTCCTTCTCTCATTCACCACCTTTAGGATCGAATTCCGGACATCCTTTTCTAATGCCCAAGCATTTCTATTGTGCTTGGTGGGAATATATCTGTAATCATATCATAATATGATCAATCTTTTTCTCTTTTTTTTCTTTTTCGGTGGTGAAATTTGGTGTGCTTTTGCCGCTGAAGTTATATGGGGTGAAAGCTTGGTACCTCATTCGGGAATTATCAAGAAAAATTCTTGGACATGGCCTCTTGATGCTCTAAGCCTTGAAATCTCTTCTCCTTTTGTGTAATTGCTCCCAAAACAAGCTGGAGATCACATCTCTGAGAAACTCTCATGTCTTTGATATTTTTTATATCGGCAATTCCACCCACATACTTTCGATCTTAGTCTTCCATGAATTCGATAGTATCTCCAGCAGTTCATAATTAGGCCTATCATTCCGTGCAAGTGATCATTGGCCGTCTTAGCTAACCTTAAACTAAGCAGTAAAAAACAATATATATATATATATATATATATATATATATATATATATATATATATATATATATATATATATACTGCTATCTTCTGCTATATATATATGCCTCCATATAAAAGTAGAAATAATTATCATTTGGTAATGAAATCATACCTTGACCTCCTCAAGTATTTCCAGTTCGAGGGCAAGGATTTTCTATTATGAGTCCGAGGGCAAGGCTCCATTCGAAGATGAGATGCCACTGGCCAAGCAAAGGATAGAGCTCTGCGGCACGGGACTTCCCCAAGACCCGGAGAGATGTGTATGTGGCGATTTCTCTTACAATGCTCGGGTTGATTCACATGTAATATTTGTATATTCTAGAGAGAAAACACAAATGCTTGACTGTAAAAAATGTACATATTAGATAACATTTTAAGTTTTTTGGCTTGTGAAATTCCATACATATATAATCATGTCTTGAGAGAAGATAATAATATGTCCAAATTCAAAGTTGACAGCCATATATAGTTAAACTAGATCCTTATGGGATTTGATCAAAATAAAAGACAATAAAATTAAATCAACTATTATAATCAGACTATGAACCACAATGGAGATGAATGATGATTGTTGAGGAAAGAAAGATGAAAACTTAGTCCTACCATATTTGTTTTGCCACTGCTCGAAAAATGGGAAAAGAGAAGTAGCCCAGTTGTGGGTGTCAGTGTTCATGGATGAGTCCGTCACTACGATGGACTGTGAGTTCTTGATCTCCATTATGTTACCCAGCAAAAAATATGGTGGAGGGCCACTGATTCCTTGCTTCCTCAGAATATATCTTAGCTTTTCCGGCTTCATGACCAAGGCATTATACGGGTGGAAAAACACTCCAAAAGCACTCCTCAAAGCTAAAGATATGAACACCTTAACAATCGTCTCCATTATCTTATGTTGCCTTTCTTTCATTCAGTAAGGGGGCCTTTTATAAAGGGGTTCTGTGAGGCTTTTTGGGCATAAAACAATAACAAAGACTTTGAAAGCTGATACTTAGATTAACAAGTGAGAACGTCAAATAAAGAAGAGGAAGGCAGTGGCAACCAAACTACAAAGGAGACGACGAATACAAACTAAAGGTAGATATCCGTAACTTTAGTGGTAATCCTGATATTGAGGGGTTTTTAGATTGGTTGACTGAGGTAGACAAGTTCTCTGAATATTCCAAGTTGCCCAAGAACATAAATGTTAGATTTGTTGCTTATAGGTTAAAAGGGAAAGCATCAGTATGGTGGGATAGATTGAGGGAGAAAAGGACGAGAGAGGGGCGTTGTCCAGTTCAAACATGGCATAGGATGAAACAATCATTATGAGAGAGATTTTTGCCTTCAAACTATGAACAATATATTTCTTATGCTTATCAGAGATGTACACATGGTAGCAAGAGGGTGAATGAATATACTGCTGAATATTTGAGATTGGCAGAGGGGAATCACTTACCAAAAAGTGAGAACCAACCCCCCGAGACTACAAGCGAAGGGGAAGGAACTTTCAACTCTTATTCATGAGCCATCCTCATATGGGCGAGTGTGGAGACCAAAGAAGTGCATTTGATGGTTGTGAAAGGAGAAGTAGAAAGTAGAGATATAGTTGTGGCTCAAATTCTGATGGAGGTGCAGATTTTGTTGGAAGATTTTGATGATGTGATTCTCGAGGATCTACCGATAGAGTTACCTCCTATGTGTAACATACAACACCATATAGATTTGATTCCAAGTGTTTCTTTTCCTAATGTGCCTCATTATAGGATGAGTTCCAAGGAGAAAAAAATCTTAAGAGAGAAGGTAGAAGAGTTGCTAAGTAAGGGGCATATTTAGGCTAGCATGAGCACATGTGCAGTTAACGCCTAAGAAAGATGGAAGTTGGCAGATGTGTGTTAACAGTAGGGTGCTCAACAAAATTACGATTGGATATAGATTTCTTATTCTAAGGGTGGATTTATGCTTGATGATTAAGTGGAGCAATTGTGTTTAGCAAGATTGACCTGAGGGGTGGCTATCATCAAATCAGAATCCGTCTAGGTGATGGGTGGAAGACAGTAAGACAAAAGATGACCATAGAAAGATTTAGCAAAGAAAGTATGGATCGTACCAGATTATTAAGAAGATCAACAACAATGCTTATGTGGTTGACTTACCAAGTTAGATGAGGATTTCAAAGACCTTTAATGTTGCTGAACTTACCTTGTTCCAGCCATATATGAGTCTTAGGTATCCAGAAATAACTCGAGGACGAGTTCTTCAAAAGTGGAGGTGAATGATGAGGGGCCCTATCAATTATTTTAATTAATTAAGAGTCTTTAATGATGAGGACTCCTATTAATTATTTTAATTAATTAAGAGCCTTTAATGATGAGAACTCCTATTAATTGTTTTAATTCATTAAGAATCTTTATCTTTTAATTGTTTTATTTGATTAATTATGATTAATTACTTTTTCTTGTCTATCAAGTATTATAGTTTCCTTCTTTAGTCAAGATTCTTGTTTAGCAATACTTAGTCATTCTATCTTTGTAAGCAATATAATTTTTTTTCAATAATCAAAACCTAGCAAATTTTGCTAAATCTCTTTGAGATTGTGTTTGTGATTTCTTAATTGAGACTTTGGTTGGAGATTTGTTCGTTTGATGATCTTCGCACATTGCACGCTGTGACAGTGTGAATGCAAACCGATTTTTTTTAAAAATAAAATAAAAAATTTGGAAGTCAATTAGATAGTGACACGTAGCGAGAGAAGAGAGAGATGCCATATAAGATTTCTTTTTCTCCTTTATGTGTCGTCGATTCGGGATCGGAATGAAAACAAGAAGGCACCCAAAAAGTTGGGTTTATTCAAATAATCGCAAGGTGAGACTAATTAAAAAGATGGATGAAAGATGTGATTATTTATGTCAATTATCCCAAAACCATGTTTTAGATAATATTTATTTGTTAAAACTATTTTTACTATTGTTTTTAAATTGTCTTCAAAACACATTCTTATAAAACCTACTTTAATAACTATTTTTAAAATGATTATAAAAATAGTTTTATTAACTGTTTTTTTTTGGAGAAGGTGGGATGTAACTCTGCATCCGCGAGAGAGAGGTCAGCTATGACCAGGGGCTGAAACTTTGTTTTCCAAAAAATTTCACGGTACTTTGATCTACGACTCTTTCTTGGGGTTAATGTGAGGATCAAACTCCCGTATACGTCTTCCCACGAAGTTGTTGGCGCGAAGATGTAGTATCATTGCCTCCATACGCGACTTCGGCCTCCACATTTTCTAGCTCACCAAACAGGACCCGATGCCCGCCTATCTCCCTCCACGAAAACACCTCTTAGGCCATGTAAATCGGTATCCACATTTATCGGATAGTGATAAAATTAATAAGCATTCATTTAGATAAAAGTAAGTTGATGATCTGGACAAGAGACGGGGAGACAATGTGGAGTGCAAGATGGGCGGGGAGAAGAGAGAAACTTACTCATCCTTATGAGAGGCACTAGTCACCATCACCTTATTTTCTTTGAGAATTTGTTACCTCTGATAGGTAACTTTGAGTGGAATTCGATGCTTAGGTTTTTGTTACATCCTTTCACTTTGGTATGATTGTAGTACTCTCTTCTTAAAGGGATTAAGTGTGAAGACTCTTTAACCCCATCCCATACCTTTATCATTTAGTCAAAACTTAAAGACTAGGATATTATTAAGTTTCAGCGGTAAAATTTCATTACACCTTATTAATATGAATATCATCTTTTTGGATACCAAGATAAATAGATTTGCTCATTCAAACTTGTTTGTTTCTATGCACTCATCATCAAAATTTTCATTAAATGTTTGTATTTCTTAATCAATCATTTTAATATAAGTTTTTTTTTGTCAAACCATGAGGTGTCGTGAGCGGGCCCATGCACACATGGAAGGGACCTTTAATCTATACCACACTTAGACTAATCCTCATATGAGTCGGGAGAGACTATAAGAATGATAAAACTCTACCACCTTAACAGTACATTCTCAAGGTTGAACTTCCAGGAAACCATTGGTAAAGTTTAGAGGGAACCCCAACCATCTAAATCTACATGTTCGATGGTATTTTAATATAAGTTAATAACTTAAATATAAATTTTTAACAAATAAATATTTAGAAAATATTGTACTTTTACACATTTTTTAGTAAAACATAATATATATATATATATATATATAGCGTCTTATATATATATATATATATATATATATATATATATAAATATATATATATATATATATACCTTTTCTTAAGCCACCATTAATGTCTTCAATTTCATACTCCATTATCAAATATATTTAAGATTAAATAAAATTAACAATAATTGTTCAAAATTGATTCAACTCCAATTTTCCAAAGAAAATTTCTCAAATTAGCAACCCATGCAATTTTAGAGAAAACAATCAGTGCGCATACTAGCATTAAAGGAGAGGGAGATGAAATTATTCTAGAGGAATTATCAAGAAGGGTGGGCAACTAAGATATTCATCTGCAAGGGTCATTATCATAGATAATTCCTTTAAATAGTGGCGGGTGGGTATAAAAAATGGACAACTTTATAATAATAATTAAATTACCTTAACAACTCAAAAACAATAAAACAACAAAAATATAATAGAAATGCAATATGATTACAACATAGAAACATTAACATTACGATGCACTAGAATATAATTGGATAATAGAACATTAAAAAATATGTGTATATAAATATATTTTTGGGTAATTGTTATATTTTTTTACTAGTATTATCATAAATTCATATATCGAATGCTTATATATTGAAGGTTTTGCATAAAAATCTAGTGCTTTGGCTAAATGTGAATGTAATATAAAATTTAAGTCGTCATCTAGTCCATCTGCACTGGGACTCGATATACGGTTGGAATCACTTCTAGTTGGATCCGTGTCACATCAGAGGTAATCTCCATGGCCTCCAAAACTCTCTCTACATGTCGGAACCAATGGTCCGCCACCATTGGGTCCCCTCTACCTCTGAACGTAGGAGGATGATGCGCTCTAAACCTTTGGAGGTCACTTGACCCTCCCTAACTGCCAGTTGCACTAGTCTGTGCAAAGGTGGTAAATGCAGCGCCCATCGCCTCCACAAATGCCTACTGATCAAAGCCAGGCAGTGGTCGGCTACTACCTCGTGGATGACCTCTACGTCCGCGCCCTCAACTTGCCATCTACACAAGGTAAAATAGCAATTTAAGATTCTCTCTTTTCATTTATCACATTAGTGGTGCATAATGCCAAACACTAATAATTAACCATTCCTACGTAATCATGCTTATTCGTTTTCCGAACCCCTAAGGTCACGTTTGCTAACCTTAGTGTTCTTCAATTTCTATACAAATTTTATCATGCATATATTCACACAACCCCAATACATCTCACGTGGAACATATTAGAACAAAAAAGCAATCAATGTACACAATGTCGTGTTCTACACCCATGCCCACTAATCCTAGGTATTTGTATACTGCCTAACTCTCGATACTCGGCTATGACGGCGAAATATCTGAAAACTTTGCGGATGCACACACGAGCTCTAGGTAATCGTTAACCTAAGCTCTGATACCAAGCTGTTGTAACAAGTTGGTATCAAGACTATGCCCCTTTAAGCCCTGGTAATCACAGACCTTATACTCTGTTACTAATCAGGGCTATGCCCATTAGGCCTTGGGTAATCGCAAGAGCCCTAGGCACTCTGATACGTTTGTAGCCCGAAAACACAGGGGGTTAGTATACTCGAATACCATCTTTGTGACATTCCAAAGGTAGAGAGGTTTTGGGTGGCAGCTCTGTAGTCATTGCGAAGATATCATGGTGATGAAAAGTATTTCTATATATTTTCTTTACAAACCTGTGCCTGAGTTATTATCACATTTTACAAAGGTTTAATGTGAACTCTTTACATGCCAAAATATATTAAAACTAGATTATTCTAATATATTTTACAAAAATACTTACTCCAGGCCTGGCGCTGCCGTACTCCGGCCTTGAAGAAGCATCGTCTTCTCATGTACCTGAAAGGGTGGTCCCATGGCGAGGGTGAGGCAAGCCCGTTAGATGTATCTCTGCCAAGACTCTTTCCCGCTAAGGCAACATGCAATGCCAATACATACAATCCCAATCAAACGCATTCAAGTACCTATACTCGTGCCTAAATGTTTACATGTCATGAATGCGATATGCCTCATGACTCAAATCACGATCTCTCATCCCTCACATATGCCAAGTGTGAAAAATCATTAAGAACGTCCTGCCCCTGACCCTTTTTCCAAAACAAAAGCCTTTTGTTTTGAAATTCTAGACACATTGGATACCCTTGGATACCCCTAATGCCTACTTATTTCCTTACCAAGTATTGTGTGTTATGCATTTGTGGGCTCCGGATTTCCGGGTTCTTACCTCAGGATGTCGCACCCCTATACAACATTTTTTACGAGCTTTCACCGACGGTTTCATGTCTAAACCATATACCATGTTTTTTACTTGAGGGGGTGTCTATCCCTACTTGCTTCACCCATTTACACATGTACGTTTCATGCCATGCAACCATGAGCCTCAATTTGGACGTTGTCCCATTTTACTGAGCTCACCATCGAACACCAAACACAATGTTGATTAACCATGTCTTCACGACATACATCGAACACAAACACAGTGTCGATTTACCATGTCCTCTCAACATACATCGAACACTAAACACGATGTCGATTTACCAGGGTTGAACACCAAACACAGTGTTGACCCCGAACCATGCATTCACACCTGACTCGACGTGATGTCCCGTGCATTAATGCAATGCAAATGTCATTGCATGCCATTTCATACCCTACATGTCTTATTTTTATGTCACATCTGACATATCTTTACCTTTACATGTCAAATGTCATGGATAAATTATATTTCATACATATAATTATTTCCATTTTTTGTCACACATATATCACATAATTTCACACATTCAGCATGTTATTCAATTTACAGCAATAACACATAATAGCCATTCCTGGCCATAAATCCGGCCATGATTGGATTCGGAAATAATCTGGACTTAGTTTAGAAAGTCCAGCTTGTGTCAATATCACACAAAACATTCAACACGCAATTCCCTACTTAGGTGTTAAGACCAAATGCTATATACAAATTTTAAAACACTATCATCAAAGGATTATTATCAAATCGGAAAGCAAGCGCAAAAACATTAAAACCATAAGTTGTATGCTCATAAGAAGAATTGTTTTGTCACTGAACTCATTTAAAGATTCAATTAGGTCTTAAAAACTGCAAGTGCACAAGTTGTACAAGGAATAAAGTGGATCTATAAGTCCGGATATCGTTCCCACAAAGATTGAAAATAATTTAAACTTCAACTACCCCAACTACTCAAGTTCTACACCATTTGAAAGTCCTGTTTAGATAAAGTTTAGTAACCAATAAAGAATTTTAAAATACTGGAATCCTACATTTAAAATAAAGGGAAAAATTTAAATCCTAAATATAAACTATAAATGAAGCAGATTATTCTTTGAGAAAGTAGACACTTGGATTTCAACTGTAATTGAAATTATTAATTCTTCGTCATAATCATTCTATTTTCCACTGAGTTGGAATCACAGATTTGTCGAGAGGCAAGGTAATTATAAGTTTGGATTCACTCTCTGGCTGTGCACTCTCGCGAGTGAGATTCATGTTCATTCTTGAAACATGATTATAATCAATTACTTGTAATTAGAATTTCTTTGTAAGATCTAGGTATTTTCTTTCCCCAATACTTCCTTTTCCATTTCTTATAGATTTCTTGCTGAGAGATAGGCGATTGCTAGATTCCTACAAATGAATGATTTCTCATCCTTAAGATCACGAAAGAGTTTTCTTTCCTTGATTAGATCTCATGCTAACACGGGATCAAGATCATTCTTCGAGACCAAGGAGAGATCTCTAATTGATTAAATTGATATATCACTCAACCCATTCTCAAACCATGAGCAAATTGAGGATTCATCTAAGTAACCTTTTAGAGCTCATTAGTTATTCAATATTAGTCTACTTTAGTAAGCGGTCTAAGCTCCTAAGCTTCCTCGTGAATCCCCATCTTTGTGTCACTCAGAGGGCCTCCTTGAAATAAAAGCCAAACAATAGTCCTTTAAAGGGTATAAGCTACTAAAATTGGGAACAGTTAATTTCAAGATCAACACCATCCAAATAAATTAAAAACCCTCAACTTAGGAAATTTTCTTCTCATTGTGCAGAAAAGACCATAACTAACATTAGATCATTCCCAGAGGAAGTTGTGTTCTCGAAAATCGGATTATGAGATACACTTAAATACCGGGATCAGAAAATTTCATCAGAATCGCAGTCACCAAGAATGATTTCGCTTGTCTAGAGTTCATTAAATTCAAACAGTAATCGTAAATGAATTTCAACATTTAATTTCAACTTTAAAACTTCTAAACCATTTACTATTTCAGATATAGTAAACTAATCAAAAATCCCACGCTAAATCTAATCTACGAAGAAAAGGAAAAAAAAGTAAAAAAAAAAAAAAAAGAAAAGGAAAATATAATACAAAAGAGTCTCCGAGCTCCAGTACTCTAGTCTGCTCTCTATAAGCCGAAAGGACAATTTTTGCTTTCCAGCTCATTTCATTTATAGAGCTCTAAAAGTTTGGGTCAAGCCCTAAAATTAAGGCTATGTGTGAATCCCTAAGCATTTTGGGCCCAATTTACCCTTTCTCTCACGCGACTCAAGAAGTTGTGTCGCACAGAAGTTTTCAGGTTTTCATGTGTCTTTGTTGCAGGTATGCAGTCATCTATCATGACTTGAAGATCTTGTGTTCCTTTTTGTTTCAGTTGCAACAGCGTATTTTTGTTGCGACAATCTTCTCTTTCCTTTCAACATGAGAAACTCGCCACGACAGTTTTGGTCGCGACAATATTTTGTGCATTCTCGACATATGTCATAACATCGATAATCATGTCGCAACACGGGCCAGCGCGCCTTACAAGTCAGTCACGACCCAAGTTTTTATGTCGCGACAACATCTCCGTTCAGGTTATGTTGCAACACTGTCTTGTTTTATCTACATTTCTGCCGCGACCCAAAAAGTATGTCACGACAGGCTTGCTGCCAATGAGCTCAATTTTATCGCAGCCTTTAATGAGGGTCGCTGATATGACTTCTCGGGTTTTGTTATTAATCATTGGCCGCGACCCACTTCATGTTGCGACAAGATTGCCTGCGTTCGCCTTTACTCGCTCAAGGCGCACCAATTTGTCAGGTCGTGACCGACCCCTTTCGTGATTTGTGTCAAAACTCTATCGCGACCTAGAAGTTGTATCACGACCTTGTTTCTTTCTATTCAGCTTATTTTTGTGTTGCGACATTAAAATCCATGTCGCGACATCGATTTATCTCCTCAGCATTGAAGTATGTTGCAACGTTGGTTTCTTTTGCTATGACTAAAAAGTCGGGCCTAACAAATAAGCATCATTTGTCACGACATAATTTTCTTTATCAAGGACTGAACTTTCTTTTCTAAATGCCTCCTCTTCTCACCCAACTAGCTCCTCCATGTCACAAGAACTGCGTCGCGACATGAGTAGATTCCGCCACGACATAGACTTCGTTTTCCGATATTTCCTTATGTCGCAACATAACCGATTCGCCCCAACCGGATTCTTCCTATTTCCGCCATGACATGTCGTCTTTGTCACCTAACTCATCTACCAATTTTTAGATCATGTGTTGTGACACAAAATATTGTTGGAACACGCCTTCAGCCATTTGCTCATACGCTTGTCGTGACTTATAAATCCCGCCGCGACGTAGACTCCGCTACAATTGTCGTATTTTCTCTTCTTTCACAAATCTCTCCTTTTGAATTAACTCCTATAAAACACAAAGTTTGTAAATATTCCATAATTTGGCATTAAAACATCTCCTAAAATACTGGGAAAACAAAGCTTAAAAAATGGATTAAAAATATATGAGTTTCAGACTCATCAAATTCCCCTAAACTTAAAGTTTTTCTTGTCCCCAAACAAAGAAAGAAAATTTGTTTATCCTCAAACAATTTAGCTTTATTTTTAAGGACATTTGTCTATTTTGCATTGAAAATCTACAACCTGAATTGAAACTAGTTAGTTGCAGGTTAATTTCAAATTTAGTTTTTAACTCAGACTTAAGAAAAATTTTCAATTATTGTCACAAACAAACTAATGAATTCTGAAATGTCACAAATTCACCAATTAATCCTAGTCCTGGTGTGATGGTTTTCTTCCCCTTCCTCCTCGTTGTGATTACCTAATCTTTGGGACTCTGGCTACAAAGGATCGCACTTTTAGCTCTTCAAAGTCCCATATGATGGTTTTTCATATTAGTCTCCACTAATGCAGTACCACCTTCAAGATTAATTGTCTTTAGGCTCAGAGTTCGCTTGCATCATAGATAAGTGAAGAATTTAGGCCAAAACTCTTCAAGTGTGTATCTTGCCTCTATCCTTCATCCTTTCTTCTACTAATGTCTAAAAAATATATTCCCAAACTTGTCCTTGATGTATCATACGCATATTCTCACTTTGGCATCTTGTGAGAGAGTTCCATTCATGCTTTTCTTTACTTGTCAAATACTTTTAGGATTAGTGCAATGTCTTGTCTTCTTAGGCTTTCTACCACTCTTAGAGAAATTTGGGTTAGTAGCTCCCATACCAGTTGATATTAGGGTACTAGGTGTTGAAAAACCACTTAGAACTTAATTGTTCAAGAGAGGAAGGCCACAAGACAAAATTTAATCCCATTTGACAATTTACAATTTTCACTTCTTCCTTGCATTCTTTTCCATTTTTTCATTTATTCTTTTCTTTTTCCATCCTTCATTCTTGTTTCCTTTCAAATCAACATAACATTCCCCCAAACTTGTCCTTTTCTGTATTTTGAAGTTTCTGTCATGAAACCTGGGCAAATAAGGATTCTTTACTATATGATTAGAATAAAGGATCGTATTAGGCTTCTAATTGCTGTTTAAATGAAGAAACTAGACAATTTGGCTCAAATCTAGAACTAGAGTATATGCTTATGCATATTTCGAGGGTAGGCTTGAAAGGCTTAAACTTCCAAGGATGGCCTACATCACTTCCTGTTAGTGGTATTGCCTAGGATTTCGCCTGACTAATAATTCTAACAAGTTCTAGACCTTGAATTGCTTGACTGGTGGATCAACCTTAAGATGTCCCTAATCCTTCACAATTTGTTAAAGAACATTTTGACCATGTGCATTGTATTTCAGGACTTTCACTGACCTTATTGTTTATACAATAGTTTCAAAAATCTTATTTGTGCTGTCTATTTAATACATTTTCTTAAGTCTGAACCTTAAACTTCATTCTAACTCATACATGCAACTTCCTATTCCAATTCATTAAGGCCTACCACAATTTCAATTGCAAAGGTTTGTTTGGTTCTAAGGTTTATTGTTGTGTTGTTCCAATCAAGTAAAAGAGTTCATTTGATCATGCATTCAACTCAAAGAAATACAACACACTAACAATTGTAATTTATTCATTTCAACCCAAATGCTGCAGCTAATAAACAATTAAATCCAGGTAGCTGTTTTCTTCTTTATTCAAAAATTGTAAATGGCAATCATGAAGCAAAGAAATTTAATCAAAGCACAGCAATCAATCAAGACACAAGTGAACACAAATTTTTTGCTAAAAATTTTATTTTACTCAAATGAATTGCTTTGAGTACAAAGAGGATGAGGAGTTAGAGGAGGTAGCGTATTGTTCATTTTTTATTCTTTGCAGCCCTCTCCTTGGTCGCTTCCATCCTTAGATATTCTTCTACCTCCTCTACTGGGGTAAGTTCCCTTTTTTATGATGTTCTAGAAGTTTTATCTTTTTGTTTTTATGTACAAGGTGTAGAAGTGCCTCATCTAAAATGACTCAAGTATAGGTATAGGTGTCGTGTGACACCTTGGGGATTATAGAGTAAGGCTCCATAAATCGAGATTCGGATTTGTGGTAGAGGTATCTTCTTCTTGCTGGAAACTGTTTTCATAGCTCAGTCTAGGATCTTAGCATTGGTCTCTGTAAGTTCTCGCTACCTCATAGCTAGAGATTTCAGGAGTGTCCTGTTATTTCTAACATCATAGCTCATCATTCGAAAACTCTGTTTGCAGTGTCCTAGACTGTTCATGCAATTGTTCTCTCTTGAATCTATTCTTCCTTTCAAGGCATTGTCTCTATCTCTCAAGACTGTCCTCCACTCTATGTCCCTTTTTTTTCCATTTTTTCTCTCCACTCTTCATCCCTTTTCTTCAGTGCATCTTCTAAATTCTGATCCCTTCTTTTGAGCTCTGCATCAAAATACTCATCCCTGAGTTGGAGCTGTCTCTTTAACTGGTCATCTCTCTCCTTCATCCTCTACTGCATAGACATCAGCAATTCTATCAATTCTGTATGATTGCAGTTCTGCCCTGAACCTTCAACTTGTTCATGTTAGGTTTGTCTTAGCTCTGGGGGTGCAATCCAAAATTGGCACTGACTCCTCTGAGCTTCTGATTGCAATGGACATTGGTTTTCCCACCGTTCTAGCTTAGTGCAACCTTCCTTCCTTTTTCCTTCTTCTTTTTCTGTTTCCTTGCCCTTCCCTCTATTCTTTTGTGCTTTTGTTATACCTGTTAAAGTCAAAGAGGAGGCTCTAGGGTAAGTTTCCTTGATTCCCCATTATTTCTTAACTCCACCTTGGATGTAGAGGCTGGTTATTGTTGTAGGGTGTGGAATCATTCCTTTGCATTTACCCCCAAAGTAGCTCAAGATGGAATTTTCAATCATTTTTCCCACATCTATTTTTTAACCTTTTAGCAATGCATAAAGGAGAATTGCTTCTTCTCTTCCCACTATGCTTTGATGCTTAGATTGCCTCAAAACATAACAGACGAACTAAACCATATACCTACTTCCTCTGCAGTCTCCTATGGCAATGGATCTAAAAAGGATTTTATCTTTGTTCCTTTCCACCTCCTTTCTGCCGTGAGAAGGTCAAACCATCTCTCGTCAGCTTCCTGCTTCCCTTAGTTGTTTCCTGAACTTTGATCCATCTTTTTGCATACCCAGATTGAACAATTTGTTGATATCTTCTCTACTGAAATCTATCCACTATCCTCTGACATACACTCTTTTTCCTTCTCATTCTACCATATTTGCAAAGAATTACCAAAGAGGCACATCCAGGTTCTTTGTGTTATGCCAGAGAGTGTCATTCTCTCTTCTCCACCATTTTAGAAAAAGGGGAGATAATATTCTTGAATCCACTTTCCGCTATGAAGCCCTTATTTTTCAAACTTCCTTCCATTAGAGCCACTGCACTCTCTGAAATAAAGTTCTTTACTATGTTTTCCTCTGTTCTTCGCCAGCTTCATCAACTCATCTTTTTCTTTTTCTTGGTTCATCTATTGTCTAATGATTGCCTTCGTTGTCATCATTCCTTTCCTCAACTTGCCTAGTTTGTGCTTCAAAACCTTGCTCTATTTGAATTTCTAGCTCAGTGCACTCTTCCATGGCTTCATGGAGGTTTGAAGTCAGGGTGGTAGAATCAGATACGGCAATGTTAGGGTTTCTGGACTCTAGGGTTTTAGGGAGTGAGATAAGAGAGACTTAAGTAAAGAAGATGAGACGGGTGAGAGTTTATGAGAAAGGTGGCTATTCAATTTTCAAAAAATTTCCTTTTATAAGCCAACTGATTCATTGTGTGCTACATTAAATGTTGTGACACCATCGCCTCAAGTCAGGCTGTCTTAATTCTCTATCGCGACATACTTAAAGTCCGGTCAGGATAATGTTTCAACATTATTCAGAGATGTATGCTAGTCAAATTCTCACGACAATTCAGCCTGAAAGTATGTTGCAACATTTCCTTCAAGGCTATTTGAATTTATGTCATGACATAACAAACTTATGTTGCAACATAGTTTTTCTTTTTCAATTTGCTTCCTAATTCAACTGTGTCGCGACATAGAAAAGCATGTTGCAACACTTAACTGAAGTTTCCTGAAATTTAATCTTTCTCATGTTTTCTTTCATTAAACATTTAAAACAACCTATATCCACTCATACTCAGTTGAACCTACATGTGAAACTTGTTTAAACCATAAAAAAACCTTTACTTCAAGTATTAACACTCATCTCAATTCTTAATTCAATCTGCCATGCCCAGATATTCAAAATATGTTTTTATTCAAGCAACATAACATCCCAAAACATTCAAATATGCAATATCTTTAAAGACAGGTTTAGAGAATTTGAATTACTCCCCCTTGTAGTCATTTTCTGCATATTTTCTTTTGGAAACAATTTGCATTTTAAAATGGTTCTTTGAATTTTGCTTCATTTTCCTTAAAAGCAACAACAACTAAAATAAAACTACTAACAGATTAAACTGAAACATCAAATACTCAAAATTCTACTGAATAGATCAGACTAACCAAAAACAAAAAAATTGAAAATTCCTGCTTAGGTTGCCTCCCAAGAAGCTACTCAGTTTAGTGTCCCTAGCTAGACATTTGTTGTAATTTGTCTTCTTCAACATCCTTTTGCTTGCTCCTCTAGCTCAGCTTTCTTCATTGGTTCAATCTCCATGCATGCTTTGTCCTACATTTTCTTGCTTTCTTACAGTTCATCGGTGCTTCTCATTGCAGTTGGTGTGAGATCTTTAGGATTGATCTCAGTACTACTAGGAAATGTATTCCTGGATTGGCTTTGCAAGGATAAGGCCAACTGCCCTACTTGAGTCTCCAAGTTTCTCAATGTAACATTGATATTTGTTTGAAACACAGTTGTGTTAGCTTGGAAATTCTCAAGTTCAGCAAATTTTTTCTCATGCACATTTAGGATCCTTTTGTTTCCTGTCATAAATTGCAACACCTGATCTTTAAAGGTTTGAGTTATCCTCTGCCCTTAATACTCTCCTCTGTTGTCCATATTTTGCTGCTGCTGATGTTGTTGCTGTTGAAACCAAGGCTGAGTATAAGCCTGATGGTGGTTCTGTTCATATTTGGTTCTCTGTTGTGCTTTTCCACCATATGAAAAATTTTCGCGGTTTCTAAAGGCCGGGACTGCAGTGTGAGGCAAGTCGAGGTTAAAGCCAAGTGGTAACTTCTCTACTCATTCATATACTTTGTTTCAAGAACTTGATGTGTGGCCTCTTCTTCCTCATACCCTCAGCACTATTTCTCCTTTCCTTCTCTCACCGTCTTCCAACTTCATGTGCAAGCAGTATCATTTTCATTGCTACTCAAATTGTCTATTAATGCATCAAGCTCGGCTTCTATGGTCAGAGTTCTATCCAATCTAATCGCATACCCTCCTCATCCCGTTGTCGCCTCCCTGAAGATTCGTATGGAGTCTTGTAGTTTACTTGGCAAGGTCTTCAATAACTTGCCTTGCCTCCTCTACACTTCTTCTTTTAAAACCTCCATAACAGGATGCATCAATTATACCCTTGGAGGTATAATTCATGGCATGGTAGAAAATGTTCATCTGAGTTGTCAGATCTATCCTATGCATAGGGCACCTCTTCAACAATCTCTTGAACCTCTCCCATGCAGTGTAAAGACTCTCATCCTCTCCTTGCTTGAACATAATGATTTCTCATCTTCTCTCTGTAGTGAGAGTTGGAGGGAAAAATCTGCTCATGAAAGCCTCCACTAGTTCTTCCTAAGTATTCACTGATCCCATTGACAGTGAGTCAAACCATGTGGCTTCCACGTCTCTAAATGAGAATGGGAAGAGTTAAAGCTTGATTACATCTGGTCTCACTCCATTCGGTTTCACAGTGTTTGCCATCCTCATAAATCTCCCCAGATGCCTACCTGATCTTCGCGGCTGCCAAATAATCGTGTTGTTTCGAACTATCGTAAATGTGTGCCGGCTTCAAATCAAATTGTTTACTTCAATAGGGGGTTGTCTCACAACAGATTATTCTTCTTGGATCATAGGCCTCCAAAATTCCTCCATTGTGTTAGGGCTTCATGGTTTCTCTCGCTTTCTTCTGTAATAGTCTCCATAATCTTTCTATTTGATTAGCCATACTTCTATCTTTAGCACTGGTAGCTTTTCTCAGATTTTTCAGGGTTATTTTAATTTATGTATCTAGAGGCAACATTTCTGCTTCTGATTTTCTGTGCATTTAATATCTTCCTGAAAATGGAAGCACACTAAGATCAAATAGAGTCTGTGATAACAAAAATTGTACATCTACACCTTCGTAACGTCAATCAGTAGCTTATTCAACTACTGCTGTTAAAATTGTTTTTTTTTTTTTCTGAAATTTTTATAAAACAAAGAAAAATGTCCAAATTAGAATTTCTCTCTTTGTCAAAATATCAATTTCCAAATTATTTCGATTCCCTAAGAATCTGCCAACTAAAAACTCATAAGACCAAATGCTATATACAAATTTTAAAACACCATCATCAAAGGATTATTATCTAATCCCCGACAACGACGCCAAAAACTTGTTAAGATCATAAGTTGTATGCTCATAAGAAGAATTGTTCGTCACTGAACTCATTTAAAGATTCAATTAGGTCTTAAAAACTGCAAGTGCACAGGTCGTACAAGTAATAAAGTGGATCTATAAGTCCTGACATCGCTCCCAATTTCCAGATTGAAAAGAACGGCCTAACTACTCCCAACTACTTTAGTTCTACACTATTTGAAAGTCCTGTTTAGATAAAATTTAGTAACCTATTAAGAATTTTAAAATACTGGAATCCTACATTTAAAATAAAGGGAAAATTTTAAATCCTAAATATAAACTGGAGTTAAACAGATTATTGCTAGAAGTAGACACTAGGATTTCACTATTATGAAATTATCAATTCCTACATCATAATCTCATTCTATTTTCCCCTGAGTTGGAATCTGAATTTGTCAAGAGGCAAGGTATGTAGTATAGTTTTGATTCCTCCTCTAATCCATACTTTCAATCGGTGCAGAGATTCATGTTCATTCTTCAAACTTGATTCTAATCAATTACATGTAATTAGAATTTCTTTCTAAGATCTGGGTATTTTTCTTTTCCAATACTTCATGCCCATTGATTAGTGCCCAAAAAGTGCTATTTTGAACCCTGTTTATTTCAGGTTTTGAGTGCTTTTTGTGTTCTAATCATTCTAATTAACCCGATTTACACATTAAGGTCCCTACTATTCTACTGATCGCATTTTGTGGCAAAATTCCAGCTTTACTTGTTAATTATGCTAAAATTGTTGAGTCGTATCCAAGCAAGAAGAATTCGAGTCAAACTCATCATCATGGACGTATCCCCGTATGGAAAGTTAAGAGCAGTGAAGAAAAAATGAGCATTATGAAATTTAGCATCCCGCAAAGACTGTCACCCCCATGCCCACTCGGCTTCATCCCGGGCCGCCCGTTCCTCGCTTTTACGCTTTGCCCTGTTTGCATTTGTTTTTGGTTTTTTTTCAAATTTAACCCTTGTAATAGCCTTCCGATTTTGGTTTTTTGTAATCTCCCTTACACTCGAGTATCCACATGTCCCCATAAACTTTGAATCAATCACTTCTTTCAACAATAGAGAGACAAGGGCTTCTGCCGCTAACGCTCTCCTTTCTTCCACTTTCTTTCATTTTCTTTTCCATTTCGGCCGGCCAAACACCCTTTGACGATGACAAATCAAAGGATGTTCGCCAACCTCCCCATCCTGAAGGGAAGCACGGTCGAGGTAAAACCAACTGCTCTCTTGCTTTTCATGTGAGCTTATGGTTGTCTTACTTTCCCGCTTCTCACAATAGGTTAAAATCTCTTAAGCATGCTCTCCTAATGTGTATTGGCAAGTTTTTTGGGGTTCAGCGGGATACTACTAAGGTTCCACTCGATGCCCGCTAGTTGTCTCTTATTAGTTATCAGAGGGGGTAGGGTTTTTGAGATATGTTTTCACAGCTAGGGACATTTTTGCCTAATCAAATGCTATCTTTCAAAGGAAAACCTTAGGTCTAGGGTTTTGAAGCTAATGAAGATCCGGTCTCGGGAAATGGCTCTGCGTCATGCTCCCCAATGCGAGGAAAAGACCCGAGGACATGTCAAGGCCTTAAACCCTAAACAAGTGGCCCGAAACTCAAGGGGTTCTATTTTGTATTTTTTTTCTTATTTTAGTTTCAGCTCTGCAAACCATCAACTCCCCTCGCTTCACTCCAAGCAAACCTGAAAGGTCCAAATCTCGAAATTCACCATTTTTTGAATCACTACATATCATTTGTAGTCAAAGAAAATCCCATCCCCTGTTCGACCCTTAGTCGCTATACCTAAAGAGTTTCTATACGACAAAGTAGGAGCTAGATATACCTTTGTTGATTCCGCATACCTATTGTGGCACGAATCAAATGGCGCCGTTGCGGGGGATGGTGCTTAAGTGCAATTGATGAGTAGTTGAACACTTGTGATACTCATCACAAGTATTGGTGAATTTCTTTTATATTATTGTCAGTTTTTTTTTCTTCATTTCACTGTAAAAAAAAATAATAATAAATGAAAAAATAAAAAATAAAAATTGCTGCATGACTGTTTTTGTGTTGCCCTGTTCTTGCTGCAGGAGTGCATTTTGGCTTGAATTGTGGTCCAATGGAGCACCTAGAGGGAGAGCAACACCATCAAGCATTCTCAGAGAGAAACCCCTAGAACATACATGTCCATGAGGGACTATAGAAATCCCTCCATGGTGAGAGTGCACCTCCTACATGGTGCCTCCATAGTATGCACCCTCCACATCCACAACAACCTCTCCAATGGAAGAAGCCATAATCGAACCCCACCAATCTAGTGGGTAACTTTGTGGAAGCGCAGAAGACAACTCAATACCAATTGTTTAAATCGACACTATGGAAAACAATGTAAACAAGAGAATTGATGGACTTCAAAGTGAAATGGAGCATAAATTTGACAACTTGCAGTGTTCAATTTTAAAGCTTGCCCAGCAGCATGATCATCAAGAGGAAGAGAGTCAAGAGAAAGAGTGCTTGACTGACACCATGGTGGAGGAGCAGTGTCAACATCAGGGGTCATCTGAATCCTTAGATAATTGTGCTGTTGTTTATCCATGGGAGAAGAATGAAGAAATCCTTCCCTTGTTGAGTAAGCAAGGCAAAGGGAAAGGAGCAAAGTGGAAGACCACCATGAGCACACTTACCCTTGCCCCGCTGACTCAAGCAGTGTATCCCGCCGCAAGACAACCAACCCCTGAGGCACTCACTGGAAAGGCCACCCCATTTACATTGTCTGCACTGCAAAACCTCAAGAAGGTAGTGGCCATTGTTCAAACATTTGCCACTACATTAAAGAAGATGGCAGCTGCTCATATTGCATGGCATAGTGGATGGTTCGGGTGTTGGTTCGGATTTGGAGCACTCGAACCTCAGCATTTCTAAGCTCCACCAGTTCCAGAAGCCTCCAAAGGCTTGAGGAATTGGGTTTGGGGGGAGCACAGTCTCCCCCACCTTTTGTTTTCATTTCTCTTGTCTTATTTTAATTTAATTTATTTTATTTTGATTTAGTTAATTTTTCTTTTTAGATTTTATCTAATTTTTAGTTAATATTTGTTTTTAGCTTAATTTTCAATTTTTTGCATTTTTTCTTAACTTTTTATGTGTTTATTTTTGCATTTTTGGTCAATTTTGGTAAGTAAGGGAAATCCCTTTAAAATTTCGCAACCCGCGACCTCTTAGTGTGTCAAGGTAAAATTTCAAGATCGAGAACAAAGGTACACTTTTCTCTCGTGCGCTATTTGTCTTTTATGTTATATATATTATTATTATTATTATTATTTTAAATATATATATATTTCGCAAGTTGCGAACTGCGAAACCTCCATTTTGTTTCGCTCATAACTTTTTCATCCGAACCCCGTTTTAGGTGTTTTTGGTACCGTTGGAAAGCTTAGAGAGTGTAGAATCCAAATATAGCCAGAAAAAATACTTTTGAAATTATTATGAAGGTGTAATTTTCAAAATTCTCCAACTGGTAACTTTTTTTCTCTCTTTTCTTCTCCTAACTTGTTTATTTGAAGCCCAAACGGAGTGAATAAGGTGTCGATGGAAAGCTTGTGAAGTCTCCTATCCCAAAACGAGTACATTTAACAGGCACACTTTCCTTCTCTAACTTTCCAATCCGAGCCCCATTGCAGACAATGTGACATTAGTTGGGGGAAAGTTAGCGAAGGAAGTGGCATTTATTTATGTTTTTGTTTTTATTTTAAGCAAGCCCATTTTGATGTTCAATATTTGTCGGTTTTTCTTTTGTGAAGTCAAGAAAATATACAACTTAATTTTTCAATTCAAATGGCACCCATTTTTTTGTGGTTTTGCCTAACCTGTAAGTTGGAAAATTGAAACTTTGTCTAATCCTGTTGATGTTAGATTGATGCCATGCCTAGTTGAGTAGATGATTAGTTGAATTCTTGCTGATTTCGACCTTTTTCTTCCACCTTTACCTAACCACACATTGTGTATATCAAGTTTCTTCAATAAGCCGAACTCCGCCACTCCTCCTAAACATCAGAGAACCTACACCTTAGTTTCGTTGACCACTGTGTGGCTAGGTTAAGGACCCCATGAATAGAAGGCCATGTGTCTCCAAATAAAAGAAGAGAAAAAAGAAAAAGCAAAAAGAAAAAGAAAAGAAAAAAGAAAAATTGCAACGTTTACCTTGAAACCCGAGACGGTCCGAGGGGTATACGGCGAAAGCCTTGTGTTCCTAAGGCCCTAAGCCAATCGGTTGGGAGCCACCGACTTAGTGCTCGCTACACCGGTGGATAGGGTGGAGTCAGCAAGTTGTAGGTGCTGAGTCTCTAAATCATTCCTGAGTCCCGGTGAACCCGCAAGAGCAGCGTCGAAAGATCCTATGACTCGTGCCCTAAGCCTTAATCGTTGGGAGTCACGGTGGATCCCCGCTACATGGACTTTGTGAGGTCGAGATTCTCAAAGACAGAACACCCCTACAACACAAAAGAGTTGTGAATAAGAGGGGTCCTGATCTATTTGGGTCGGTTGGCATGCTAGGCTGTGGCAGTAGCTTGGTTGGGGGAGAGCGTGAGTTCGCGCTTATCACGAGGACCGATCAAACAAACACTTAGATTTCTTTCGTGGAAGTTCCTGAAGTTGAGCTAACAGAAGGAGGCTCTTTTGATACTCAATTTTGTTAGTATCTTATCTCTCAGATAGTTATCGGGCAAGGGTTTCAAAGTGACTTCATCGAGGGTTAGCATTACTCATTCACAACCTTTTTGAAATATATTTTTTTGTGAACATAATTTTGATTTTGTTTAGTATGCTCTTTCTTTCTTTCTTTCTTTCATTGCTAAGGGACTAGCAATGTGTAGGTTGGGGGTTTGATTAGTGACCAAAAAGTGCTATTTTGAACCCTGTTTATTTCAGGTTTTGAGTGCTTTTTTGTGTACTAATCATTATAATTAACCCGATTTGCACATTAAGGTCCCTACTATTTTACTGATCGCATTTTGTGGCAAATTTTACAGTTTTTGCGAGCTAATTATGCCAAAATTGTTGAGTCGATCCAAGCACGAAGAATTCGAGTCAATTTCATCGTTGCAGATCAGATCCCAGAAGGAAAGAAGAGCAAAAAGTGAAGAAAAATGGAGCATTGCGAAATTTGCATTCGCAAAGACTGTTTCACTCTTACAAATTAATCGCTCATCTTGCTGCCGCTCGCTTTACATTGTGCCCCGTTTTACTTGTTTTTGGTTTTTTCCACTCTACTTCGTAATAAATTCCTTCCGATTTTGGTTTTTTTATAACTTCCCTTACACTGAGCATCTATATAAGCCTCAGTCTATACACACTTTGAATCAATCACTTCTTTCGACAATAGAGAGACAAGGGCGGGCGCAGCCGCTTCTTCCCTCCTTTCTCTTCCACTCTCTTTCATTTTTTCCATTTTTCTTCTTTGCTACAAACACCCTTTGATGATGACAAATCAAAGGATGTTCGGCTAAACCTCCCCCATCCTTGAAGGGGAAGGCCACTAGGTGCCAGTTTTGAGGTAAACCAACTGTTCTCTTGCTTTTCATGTGAGCATTTATGGTTGTTCACTTTCCTGCTTCTCACAATAGGTTAAAATCTCTTAAGCATGCTCTCCCTAATGTGTATTTGGCAAGCTTTTTGGGGTTCAGTGGATACTTTCGCTAGTTCCACTGATGCCCAGCTTAGTCATTCTTATTAGTTATCAGAAAGGCAGGTTTTTGAGATTTGTTTCACCATTTAGGACATTTATGCCTAATCAAATGCTATCTTTCAAAAAGGAAACTCTAAGGTCTAGGGTTTTAAAGCTAAATGAAGATCCGGTTCGGAAATGACTATATGTCATGCTCCCTAATGTGAGGAAAAAGACCCGAGGACATGTTGGTTGCCTTAAAACCCTAAACCAATGGCCCGAAACTTCCAGGGGTTCTATTTTACATTTTTTATTTATTTTAGTTTCAGTTTGCAAACCATCAACTCCCCTGTTTTTACCCAAACCTGAAAATCCAAATTGAAATTCACCATTTTTGAATCACTGCAAATCATTTGTACAAAGAAAACCCATCCCTGTGTTCGACCAGAGTCGCTTATAATCGCAGCAAGAGTTTTTGCTACGGCGTAGGGAGCTTAGGATATAAATTTTGTTGATTCCGCATACTTATTGTGGCACGAATCACCCATTTCTTATGACTGCAGATTTCTTACTTCCCAAGACAGGGTAATTTCTAGATTCCTACAAAATGAATGATTTCTCATCCTGAAGATTTGAAAGAGTTTTCTCTTTCCTTGATTAGATCTCATGCTAACATGGGAACAAGATCATTCTTCCAGATCAAGGAGAGATCTCTAATTGAGTAAATTGATATATCACTAAACCCATTCTCAAACCTTGAGCAAATTGAGGATTTATATAAGTAACCTTTTAGAACTTATTAGTTCTTCAATATTAGTCTAGCATACCCCGAAGTAACTGATCTAAGCTCTCAGGAATATCCATCTCTATGTCACTCAGAGGGCCTCCTAGAAATCAGAACAGGACAATAGTCCTTTAAAGGGTATAAGCTACTAAAATTAGGAACAGTTAATTTCAAGAACAACACCATCCAAATAAATTCAAAACCCTCAGCTTAGGAAATTTTCTTCTCATTGTGCGTAAAATCACTACACCAATACTCGATTCTTTCCCTAGAGGAAGTTGTGTTCTCGAAAATTGGATTACAGTATACATTGAAATACTGATAAGGAAAATTTCACTCAGAATCATAGTCAATCAAGAAATGATTACCGCGTTCGTTCTGAGTTCAATAAATTCAACAAAGAATCGTAAACGAATTTCGTGATTTAATTCAACTTCAAAACATCTAAACCATTTACTGTTTCAGATCTAGTAAACTAATCAAAAATCCCACGCTAAATCTAATCAACGAAGAAAAGAAAAAAAAAGTAAAAATAAAAGAAAATAAAATAAAAATATAATACAAAAGAGTCCTCAACTCCCCAGGTACTCTGGTTTGTTCTATGCTGATTAACTGCCTCGCTTTACGCAAATGTTTCTAATTATAGAGCCCTAAAAGTTTGGGCCCTAAAATTAAGGTCAGAATCCCTGCCTTGGCCCAGATTTGCCTTCTCCGTTTAACCTAGAAGTTGTGTGCCATGGCGCATTTTTACGTTTTGTCGCTGTACGTCGTCATTGGTCGCGACTAAGATCTCAGGTTCATTATCGCTTCGCCATGCATGTAAATAGATTGTTGTTGCAACAATCTTCTTCCTTTCAACATGAAAACTCTATCACGACAGAGTTTCCTTCGTCGCGACAATAATTTGTGCATTCCTCAGATATTTATGTCACAACATCGATAATCATGTCGCAACATAGTTTCAGTGTAGATTTTGCAAGTTGGTGTCGCGACCCAAGTTTTTATGTCATGACAAAGATCTCGCCTCATGTTATGTTGCAACATCCGGTTTTGTTTTATCCCCGTGATTTCGAGAAGTCCGCCGCGATAAAGGCTTGTTGCCACTGAGCTTGACTTTGTTGCGTACTTGTTATGAGGTTACAAATACGACTTTGCTTGTTATTAATTGTTGTCACGACAAGATTACTTCCGCGGTTCAGCCTTTACGGTTCTATCGTCCCGCTTTGTTATGTCGTGACCTATTTCTCTTACATTTGTGTTGAAAACCCCATCGCGACCTGTGGTTGTGTCTAATTCCTGTTTCTATTCAAATTTTTATTTATGTGTTGCGACACTAAAATCCATGTTGCGACACTAAAATCCATGTCACGACATCGATTTATTTCCTTAGCATTGAACTATGTTGCAACGTTGGTTTCTTTTGTTGCGACCAGGCCAGTTCAATAAATAAGCATCATTTATCGTGACATAATTTTCTTATCGCGACTGAACTTCTTCTTTCAGTGCTCTCTTTTGTCTCAACTAGCTCCTCCATGTTGCAAGAATTAGTGTCGCGACATAGTAGATTCTGTCGTGACATAGATTCTACCTTCTAATCTTTCCTTATGTTGTAACATAACTGATCTTTGTCTTAGCTGGATTCTTCCCATTTCCTGTCGCGACATGCTGTCTTTTGTTGTGACCTAACTCATCTGCTAATTTTTAGTTCCTGTGTGGCGACATAGAAAATATTGTTGCAACACAATTCTCTAGCCATTTGTTTAGACGTTTATCGCAACCTAGAAATCCTATCGCGATAGAGACTGCTACAATTGATGTATCTTCTCTTCTTTCTTGCTTGAAATCTCTCCTTTTGAATTAACTCCTACAAAACACAAAGTTTGTAAATATTCCATAATTTGGCATTAAAACAACTATGAAAATACTAAAAACAAGCCAGAAAAATGGTTTAAAAATAGATGAGTTTAAGACTCATCATCAGGCTATACGCAGCCCCAAGCATTTCAGATACAAACTGGTTCCTAAAACAGAAGTTCCGAACTAGAATGGACCATTCCCTAACTGTCCATGACCTAGCCCAATGTTCAACCCACGGCTTGGATGAGAACTTCATCTTATAAAATTCTAGACTCAACGAGATTTTCGTAGAGTCCAAGAACACGACAAGAGTTCGAATCGAGAAAGCTATGGTCAGTCCGGTTGACGCGTCGATTCAAGTAAGGGTGTGCGTAAATTTGGGCACTCCCCCATTTTCCATCTCCCCGCTTCTGATTTTCGTAGATTCCCAATGTAGTGTTCATTTCCTGACAATTCGAAACTCCCGTGAAATCGGTCTTTTAACCACACACAACAATAACCAAAACACACACATCTTAAATTCGCCCTTAAATGGGGCAAAATCGTTAGGCCATTACGTGGCCCATAAGCGTAAAATAACCGGAATAGGAGGAAACCTACCTCTCCTAAAGGCGCTCCGTGTCCTTTCCTTCCGCCTCGGGCCCTGTGACGCGTTGGTTCCGGTTCCTCCTTCTTTCTCTTTTCTTCTTCTCTTCCTTTTTTCTTTCCTCTCTTGTTCAGCTTCTCCTTTGATTCCACACACCTCCTCTCTCCTTTGGCTTTTTTTTTTTCTTTCCTCCCTTTCCTCCCTTCTCTTCCTTTTATCCTCCTCCCCACATAACCTTTTTTTTTTTTTTTTTGGCCTTCACTTTCCATTTTCATATTTGGTGGGGGGTGACTCATCCCCCCACATGTCTTTCTCATGCAGCCTAACAATCTGCCACGTGGCAGGCCAAGTGCCCTACCACCTGGTGCCACATGGTCGCTCGTACCTTGATTCTACATTTTTTTTCGAAAAACGTGAAATTCTGACTGTCTCGAAATTTGATGAAATTCGACTGGGGTGCTAGATTTTGCGAGACAATTCCAACGGTGAAATCTGTTTTTTCATCCAAGATCTAGAAAAATCCCAACTTTTTCCTCCGAGACTATTCCGACAAATTACTGTTTTGTCATTTTTCACGGGTTTTACAATACTAATTGAAAGTTTACTTGTTTTATTAGTTTATGCGTTCATGAATCCAAGTATTAAATGCTATTCAATTTGGAGTACTTGTATATCAAAAAATTCATGATACTAATTTACTCTTTTAAAACTAAATTCAATTGATAAAGCCCATCATGTCTAATTCATGTGATAGAGCACTTAACGTTTCAAAAGACAAGGGCATAGGGAAGGGGGTCCTTGATACGAGTCCTAATTGGGACAATTTTTTACATTGTAACTAAAGTGTTTAGCTTTAAAAAAAAAATCAATTCATAAATTTGTTATGTTTATGTTTTTTTAATTTCAACTTAATGTAAAATTTATTAAGCCTATTAATTAGTCCAAAATATATTATATTATTTTATTTTCAGTAAATTTATTTAATAAAAATTTTAACTTTCGGTTAAATTTAGAAAAATACGTATGATTGAGAGAGAAGTCCCAAAGGATTTTTTTTTAACTTTTCTAGCTTTTAAATTTATTTTATTTTTTAATATTTTATTTTTGTTCTATCTCAAGTAGTAGAACACTCACCATTAAAACAAGCATAAGGGCATAGGAGCTGTGGGAATGGGGTCTAACACATTTGAAAAATGTAGTTTGCTAGAAAATTGAGATTCCAAATTAAATTCAGGAATTACAATTATTATTTGGTTAGAGAATTGAAATTCTATATATGTTGCCTCGATAAACTTTGTCAGATCTATATAATAAAATTCGTTCAACTCTCTTACTTTAATTTTTTATTTTTTTATGTGTTAATCAGTCTAAACTATTTTTATTGAAAAAAAAAATCATTTATTTGGTGAAAGAAAAGAAAAGGTTTTTTAGCTAGGTTATGTTTCATAAAGGGAAAATTGTTAATTTTTTTAATCATATTTGATTACAATTAAAAAAAATCAAATATAATTAAATTAATGATTTTTATTTTTATTTTTTCTAACTATATATTTTTTATACAAAGTAAATAATATATCAAAATGATTTATTAAATTTAAATTTACTTTTTTATTTTTTCTTAAACTTTTACTTTATGTTTTTTTCCTTATACTCGATTCGTTCAACGTTTGAAGCCAAGATTTTAGAATTCTCTTGCGGAACATAAAAGTGGATTTCTTAATTTATTTATAATTCTAATATTTATTTAGATTATTTTAAAACGGAAAAAAATTTAAATACCTTTTTTTAAAGAAAATAATTAATATGAATTTTATTTATTGCAATAAGTAATGCAGATGGAGGCTTTTGTTTGTTTGTTTTTATTTAATGTTGAATATAACTTTTATTCAACTTAATGTTGAATAATGGTTAACAATATTAAGTATCAACTTGTTTGTTTTTTAATATTGTATTTCTATTAACTATTAAGTTTTTACGAATGCAAAAGGCCCATGATGCTTAACCACATGTCTAACTTGATCCTTTAACTTTTTTCGAGTCCAATGCTGCCCTCACATTTTTTCTGTAGCTCAAATATGCCCATGTTGTCAACGAAGCTAACAATGGGTAAACGACCTTCTAATAATGCTGACGTGTCAACCAAACGCGGGCAAATTTTAGTTGATGTAACCCAATTAGATAAAACTCTTTATATAACGAAAATTTCCCCAAAATTGGATCATAAGGAATCCTAATTAAACACTAATTCTACCCTGATTTCTTCCTCAAAAATTCAAGATGGTGTAACTGTAATCCCAATTTATTCTTCCAAATTCTCAAAGGTGAAACCATGGTGAATCTTATGAATCCTAACACATCCCCCAAATCCATACCAAAATCAAAACCCTTAAAAAAACTTTTCCCTCAAAATTTTCCCTCCCTTTCATCAAGCCCTCATTTCTTCCATGGGAGATAATTTTTTATCTTCAAGCTTCACAAGAAGAAGTTGCCTTGATGCTGATTATGAGTTGGAGCAAATAGTCTTTGTGCTTATGTGGCTTGAAATCAAACAAATAATGGATCAAATCAAATAAGCAACCTAACATGGATTGAAATCAAAAAAGAGAACTGAATTCTTGTCTTACCTCTTAGAAAACCAAAGATTTCAATTGGTTTTCTCGCAAGAGAACTGAAATCAAATGCCTTTTTTGTAATCAACTTGGTGTTATTTTGGTGCAATTCTTGGTTATAAACAAACAATCGACAAATCCCCTTTCACCTTTAAGGATGCAAATGCCAAATCTTACCCAAAATCATTATGGATTTGAGGAAATTTCGATAAACTCTTCTTCTTAGGGTTTTTTTCGATCTCTAAATTAGGATATTTGGGGTTAGATAGAATTAGGGAGATTTGGGTTATCGAAATGCCTAAACGCGTGTTAGGGTTACACGTTAACAAATTTTTCCATGCTTGGTTAACATATTAGCATCGTTAGGGGACCGTTTACTCATATGTTAACTTTGATGATGGTAACGGTATATTTGAGCTATAGAACAAACGTTAGTAGACAACATTGGACTCCAAAAAAGTTTAAAGGTCAGGTTATACATATGGCCAAATATCAAAGGCATTTATATGCACTTTATCCCTTGTTTTTTATATGCTTAAAATCAACATCTTATTTAATATATTAAAAATAATAATTTAATTGCATACTTGTTTGTGTAATAATGATATAACTTTTATTAATATGATAAAATGGAAAAATATTTATATAATATATGCTTTAATACTATTAAATATAATTATAAAAAATTTAAAAATTATTATAATAAATATATTATTATTATTTAAAAAATTATTAATATATTTATTTATTTTTATAAATAAAATTGAATATATAAAATTAATAATTTAAAAAATAAAAAAAAATTGAAATATTTTATGTGAATTTTAAAAGATTTTGTGCAAATTCTAAAATATAACTTTTTCTAAATAAGAAATACTATCTATAAGTAGGGGTGGGCAAAAAAACCTAAGAAACCGAATTGACCATGAAACGAAACCAAAACCGAGCAAAAAAATAGGTTAACCAAATCAACCGATTTAGTTTTGGTTTTTATTTTATAGAAATCTAGGTTTTTGTTTAGGTTTAGGTTTACAAAACACAAAACCCGTGGTTTCGATTAACCAATTGAAAGAAAAAAAAAAGATACTAAAAAATAGCTGACCGAAATCAAAACAATCTTCATTCCTAACTACAACACTATAACCAAAAAATTAATATCAAATTTATAATATGATTTTATAATCTTTCACTTTAGTATGAAATATTCTCATATATATATTCGATGAGTAGCAAATAAACTAGATTTTTGCCTGGACTTGAAGCCTAAGAAAAAGGGGAAAAAAATATATATATATATATAAATATATATATATATATATATATATATATATAAATATATATATATATATATATATATATATATATATATATATATATATATATATAGTGTGACTGTGGCCAAATAATTGAGATTCAAAATAATATATTGCTTAGATAAAGTCGATGAAAATGATAGAAAAAAGGATATATGATTGGATATGGTATACTAAAACCTTGCTTTGGGGAAAGATCTATAAACAATAGTGTCTTGAAGTTGAGGGAGGTGAAAAGAGAGGTGTCTTTTGAGACCACTTCTTCCTCTCTTGTGAAACATTATGTGACGCCCCAAATCAAAGGCCCACACAACCCGTCAACCCGCTGAAATCTATAAGTCTCAGACATGACCCATACCTGAGTAAAAATGGCCACTTGGGCCCATACACCAATACTCATCAAAATATACCCAACTATATTCCAATAGTTCAAGAGTTATTACATTACTCTTATTACAAACACATATTAAAATTTACAATTCTAATACATGTTAAACCAAAAATATCAAAGCCACAACCCGACTTTCTTCAAATCTGGCTCCCAAAGTGAGTCGCCTTCGAACGCTCCCCGCACCGAAATAATATTCCTCGACAGAGGAGTTAATCGCCCCAAGAGTGGAATTACCCTAAATGGGTTACTCCCCACCTAAGTGCATATGCAATGATTCAATGTAAACACACACCCAAGTAAATACGTGATCCTACTTGAATGTCTACATGCCTAATCCCATGTCTCGAGTCCTCACCGACTCCCTCACACTTGCCTAAGCCATGTATGAGAAAACATCCAATATTCAAAACAAAACTTATTGTTCTCGAAAACACATTACCGAGTTTCGGTAAAAATATTGGACTACCCTCCGAGGTGAATGTGTTGGAGAACCTTCCTATATAATTCATGGGCTCCTCCGACGTGATATTGTTGGACCATCTCCCAACACTATTCTCCGAAAAATCATCCATTGAAATTCCTTTCGCAACCATGTTCGTTTTTCTTTAAATTTCATGTCATGCACTCACACCCACTTCTAGGTTACCCTGCATATGAAATGATTACTATTTCAACACATCTACGCTTAATATATTAACATATTTAATTCATACAACATGTTATGCAATTCAACACAATTTATACCAATATATCAATTTTAAACAACTAATACTCCAAATTAGCCTACTCGAGCTAATCACAATTCCATTTGCAATGGCCTACACACACAATTACGTTTTATATAATTATGGCATCATGTTAATATATTAAGTTCATGCATTAACCTATTAATTTCCACACAACTCATGCCATTCACTTCAAGCAATTTCATGCACACAACACATGGACGTTATTGGTCTAATTCATACAAACCGGGATTGTTTTAACAAATTAAACAGAAAGAAGTATCGTCCGTGGGCGTACCCACTCATCATACATTAGTTCCACTTTTTGAAACCGATATCAATGGCCATTTTCGACCTCATACACACCAAAACACAATTTATTGCATAAATTACACCACAAGCTTCACAAATAGTCCGTGGACTGTCCAAACGGGCTCCAAAAATTTCCACAATTCGGACCCAAGTTTTGGGACCGATCAAACGACCACTCACAGCCTCAAATCAACCCAAGCATTTACAAAACACTTAAACAAGGAATAAATCAAGTAGGATAAAACCCCTACCTCACGGATTTTGTCGAAACTCCCCAAAACCGGTACCCACGCGAAGCCCTCGCTGCGTAGAACCACTTTGCTTCTTGGCTTGAAGAAATCCGACGGTCCGATCGGCCGTAATCCTAGAGAGAAGTTGCACACTCTCTCACTAAAAATCCACCATTTTTGAATATGTTCTCTCCCTTCTCTCACTGCACGTCTCAGCCAAAAAAATGGAGAAGAAGCTCTCCTTTTTGGTCCCCCTCTTGCCACATGTCCTCTCTTAATTGGTTGAGAGGATTTCTTATCCACTCAACCTAACCACTTTGACTTTTCTACCCAATGACATCATGCCATGTGTCAACGTGGGCCCCACCTTGAGCTCAAGTTGACTGAACCTGTGCTTGACAAGTGGCACCCTGTGTGCCACTCAAAGTGCGCCAAGTGTCCTACACGACGCTCGCTTCCTCGAAAAACGTGCAAATTCCGACTGTATTGGAATTCAATGAAAATCAACGTGGTAGTTAGATTTCGCGAGACGATTCCAACGGTGAAGTCCGTTTCATCACTCGAGATCTAGAAAAATTTCGGATTTTTACCGAAATTACGATTTTACCTTTTTTTTTTTCTTCAGAAAATTGGAATTTTCTCGGGTCTTACATTCTCCCCTCCTTAAAAAGAATTTTGTCCCAAAATTCCACGCACATATGCATCCAACCACGTGCATATGTAACCTCACCCAACTCCAAGACCGTGTCCGGTATGACAACTTGGCTAAGGTCCCAATCACTTACAACCCGATGACTGTCAACTCATCCATGTGAAGAATGACATAAACACCCAATATGTCTACCACCCTAAGGTCCGCCATGAGTAGAATCATTGAGATCCCTGACTCACGATCTCGACACATCTGATCAACTCTCACCTTACATCCTAGGGAAGAATTCTCTCATTTTATGGCTTTTCTAAAGGCCTTAACCTCTATACCCAAACCTATTACACAAGATGAATTAATGAATGAACATGATGCATCCAATTCAAACGCTACTCTAGGTAACAAGTGTAAAGTAGAAACATACCCTGCATATCCGGCTGCCCTGTATGCTCACCCGTAGTACCTTGAGACCTCTGCCTCCTAAGATAATCTCGCCATATGCCCCGTGCCGGGCATAATGGTACATGTCCCTCCGCCTAGCCCGACCGAACCCTACCGCAACCCCGTGTGTGGCTCGACCTCGACCTACGCCCAGGCCCCGCCTATGTGGACCCACCTCGCTGGCACTAGGTGCTTGCAAACTCGAATCACATTGGTTCCCTTGATCCATTTAGGCTGAGGAACAACCGTGTCCTCTCCTCGTCCCACTGGCCGACCGGGACCGAGCCGTCCCAAACCCCGGGATCCTTGCCTGGGCAATCCTTCATACGTCTAGGGCTCGGGAAGGGAAACATAACATCCGTCCCGCCTGCCCCAACCCTAGCTCGTCCCTGGCCCGGATAACCGGGGCTCTGGAACCCTTGCGAACCCAAAGCCTTCGCTTTTCCAACTAGAAGAAGGCCGATCTCCTTCCTCTAAGCATCAGCACCTATATCCCGATAAGCCCGTATAACATCTACTTCTCTTGTAGTCATAGTCAGTTCCACCTAGAGTCCACTCCTCCTCTAACCATTAGAGGACGATGTACTTCTAAACGCTGGAGGTTATTTGACCCGCCCCGGCTCCATCATTGCACATGCCTCGCACGTATAGCGGCGACCTGAATCCCCTATGGCCTCAAAGAAGCCCGTTGGCTAAAAGCCGGTGGTGCTTGGCTAGCACCTTGTAGACACTCTCTACGTCCCCGCCCTCGACTAGCCATCTACACATGTCAAATGACAAGTTAATATTCAATGCAGTGTCTCTAAGGCATAAAACACAGCCCTGAGACACCATTCATATACAGAAAAATATTTCATACACAATGTCCTTACATTCTTAGGAAATGCAAGACTTGATTTCATTTTATTAAATCATAGTCAACAACAAAAATTTTATTTTAGAAAATTTCATTTTTAAAAGATTTTATTTCATGTGATTCTATTTTCTTTCATTTTATTTTATTTTATTTTTATTTTTTTTAAATTTTTGAAAAATCTGTGAACAATAAACATGAACAAAGGACTCAAACAAAGCAGTAATTCTAGTCCAAAATCGGTCAGGGTGCACTAGGTGCACACCCAACGGACCATGGTTGCGCCGCATGGAAAACCCAGTTGCGCCAAGATGGTGCACTCTGGAAGGCGCACACTACTCTCCCTGGGCCACGCCCGCCGCGATCGCGCCGTGTCGCGGGTAATGAGGGAAGCAGCCCATGTCGCAACGCATAGGCGGTCAGATCGTACGTGGTCGCGTTCAGATCGCGCTTGCCCGGTTGTGTCGCAGTCGCCATACAAGTCGTGTCACCCGGGCCTCGACACAACTCAAATAGCCTAGTTCGCCGTCACGATACAACCGATTGTATCATGACACACCCCAAATGCGGCTAGCCTTCTCATGTCACGTGATACAATTGGATTGTATCGTGACCTCACTCCTGGGCCAAACCTCGCCTCCCGTCACGATAATAAACGACATATTGTGACACACTCACCACCTGCCGCTTCCGCCACGTATATATGAGCATTGTATCGCGACATACCCCCTAGCCGTGCCGCTCGTCTCTGCTACGACATGACCCATTTGTATCGCGACCTAGGTCTCCCAACAAACAGCCCCCGTTGGCCGGCCGTGTCACAGCCCCTCCCGATGGTCAGAAACACAGACGCAGCTCCCGCCGCACGTGCCGAGTCCCGGGCCGCGTCAGGCCCCCAGGCCCGCCTGCCACACCCTCCTTGGGAAATATTTCTAAAGGTCGTACGATACACCTATCAGATCGTGATTCGCAACGGGCAAAGAGCCCATTTCTAGTTTCGCCCGGCTTTTATTTCTTCTTTTTTCACACAAATTTTTTTCATTCTGCTACCGGAAATACTCCAACAGGTATATATATATATATATATATATACATTTTTCTAAATTTCAAAGAAACCAAATAAATTTCGGTTGGAAATTTATTTTATCCATTTTTTTTTCTTTTCAAGTTTTACACACTGTAAAACCTTAGAAAAAATTTCTTCACATCACAAATATTTTTTTTCATTTAATTCTAGACTATTTGCCTAAAATTCCTCAAAAACTTGTACTCACACTAACCCTAGTGTTAAACCTTTTATATTTTCCTATGTGCTAATCACTAAGCACACAATCCACATAATACATACAACATATGATCACACAATTCACATAACATACAACTCATGTTATACGCACCATTCACACATCAATCACAACAATCACATAAAACACAGTGCATGCAGTGTTCTAGTCCTGTCCCATGATTTCCTAGGTATTCACCTACCTAAATCCTAACATCGAGCTATACCAAGCTATGATGTTCTTATCCTCAAGGACCATGGCCTAAGCCCAAGTCCCTCAATCCTTAGGTTTTCATATACCTAAGTTCTACACTCTAAGACTGTGGCCTAAGCCCAAGTCCCCCAAGCCCTAGGTATTCATATACCTAAGTTCTACACTCTAAGACCGTGGCCTAAGCCCAAGCCCCCTAAGCCCTAGGTATTCATATACCTAAGCTCCGCGGCTCAAGCCGTGATTTCCAACCGGGTGTCCGCGAACAATTCAACCCGCTGAAAAATCTATAAGTCCTCGCAGATCGCGAGACCCATACTCGAAAGTAAAATGGTCACTTCTGGGCCCATACACCAATACTCATCAAAATACACCCAACTATATTCCAATGCCAAGAGTTACATTACTTTATTACAAACACATATTAAAATCTTCTACAATTCTAATACATGTTAAACAAAAATAAAGCCACAACCCTGCTTTCTTCAAAATCGGCCTCTAAAGTGATCCCCGTCTCTCTAACGCCCCTCGCACTAAATAATATTCCCCTCGACTGTGGTGAGCAATCACGAGCAGGAATTACCCTAAATGGGTTACTCCCCACCTAAGTGCATATGCAGTGATTCAATGTAAACACACACCCAAGTAAATACTTGATCCTACTTGAATGTCTACATGCCCAATCCCATGTCTCGATTCCTCACCGACTCCCTCACACTTGCCTAAGCCATGTATGAGAAAACATCCAGTTTTCAAAACAAAACTTGTTGTTCTCGAAAACATACTACCGAGTTCTCTAAAATATCGACTACTCCTCCAGGCGAATGTCGAGAACCTTCCTAAACAATTCATGGGCTCCTCCGACGTGATATTGTTGGACCATCTCCCAACACCATTCTCCGAAAAATCATCCATTGAAATTCCTTTCGCAACCATGTTCGTTTTTCTTTAAATTTCATGTCATGCACTCACACCTAATTTCTAGGTTACCTCGGTGCATATGAAATGCATTATGCCATTTCAACACATTCATGCTAATATATTAACATATTTAATTCACATACAACATGTTATGCAAATTCAACACAATTTATACCAATATATCAATTTGAAACAACCAACACCCAAATTAGCTCACTTGAGCTAATCACAATTCCATTTCCAATGGCCTACACACACAATTACGTTTTATATAATTATGGCATCATGTTAATACATTAAGTTCATGCATTAACCTATTAATTTCCACACAACTCAAGTCATTCATTTCAAGCAATTTCATGCACACAAGACATGGACGTTTTTCGACCTCATACACACCAAAACACACCAAAACACCAAAACACCAAAACATATCAATAGCCATTTTCGAATTCTCATATTAATACTAAAACACAATTTATTGCATAATTACACTATGTGCCAAATGTACTCCACGGACTCATTCAAACGGGCTCCAAAATTTTCTGATAATTCAAACCCAAGTTTTGGGACCAATCAAACGTAATTCACTACGAATTTCAAATCAACTCTAAGCATTTACAAAAACACTCAAAGAAGGGGTAAATCAAGTAGATAAAATCCCTACCTCACGGAGTTTGATTCGAAACTGTAATCGGTACTCCACTGCCTGTGTCACAGAGAGAACCACTTTGCTTCTTACCTCGGGCGAAACCACTATCCGATTGTCAGAATCCTAGAGAGAAGTTGCACACTCTCTCACTAAAAATCCACCATTTTTGAATCTGTTCTCTCCCTTCTCTCACTGCACGTCTCAGCCAAAAAAATGGAGAAGAAGCTCTCCTTTTTGGTCCCCCTCTTACCACATGTCCTCTCCTAATTGGTTGAGAGGATTTCTTATCCACTCAACCCAACCACTTTGATTTTTCTACCCAATGGTCATGCCAAAATAACCGCATTCCCACCTTGAGCTAAGCTGATCGAACTCAGAGCTAGACACGTGCACCCTCGCGCCACCAAAGCGCTGCCGCCCTACACGACGCCGCTCGGCACCACCTGGCCTGCCTCCGACCACCAAATCGACGTAGTACTAGATTTCGCGAGACGATTCCAACGGTGAAGTCCGTTTCATCACCCGAGATCTAGAAAAATTTCGAATTTTTACTGAATTTACGATTTTACCTTTTTTTTTCCAGAAAATTGGAGTTTTCTCGGGTCTTACACATTAGTCAAGACTCAAGGTATTTAGTTAACCAAAAAAACCAATATATAATTAATTGAAAAAATGGTTAATAGAAGATTTGATTAACCATATTATTGATTAGGTTTTGATTTTATAAATAACAAATCACATGATCGGTTTTTTTCAGCGAAAAGCCAAAATACAAGACGCTCAAAGGGCGTCAAAGTAAAAGTTAAGAGGTCGCGTGGGATCCCACCATTTTCATAGTCACTTACTATTATTAAATCTAATATTCATAGATGATTTATATATTTTTAAAACATTATTTTCATAGTCTACGTCCTAAATTTAATATATCTTAAGAAATGATACATGTGACACCACTATCCCGGGGGTCCCGTTGACAACCTGTCAACCTATGAAAACTTGTGGATATCGGGTGTCTCGATATCACACTCATTTGTATCATATATTGAGACTCATTCCTGCATATTTAATTCACAAATATACAAAAATATATGATAGACTATTTAATCAATACCCATTTAATGCCCTTTTATACAACAAAAAGGTATACATGTTCTCGTCGAATACAATACATGACAAAAACAAAACAAAAGGAAGCCTCATCCGGCTCTCATCCCGCATGCAGTCCCATATGCGGGTCAGACGTTAGCATCGGACCTGTACATGAAAGGGGGTCCCACGACGGGGTGAGCAAAGCCTAGTAGAGAATGATTCCTACAAGGGCTACTCCCCATGTAAGTGCACATGCAATGGTCGCACAACAAACACACATCCAAGTAAAATGTCTACATGAATGTCATATGTTATGCATGAAATGTCATCATGCCCATATCCCGAGTCACTCATCGACTACCTCACACATGCATATGCCAAGTGTGAAAACCGTCACTGGTATTACCAATTACCCATGTATCGAGCCCTCACCGACTCCATTACCCAATACAAGTGCCAATGGGCAACCAACTCGAATCATCTCGACTCTATCACACAATAACTCGAAGTCTATGTGATAAACATGACCGTGTGTCTTCTTTGGGCAACAGAACTTTTCGAATCACACCGCGGGTCTCTTATACCCATGTTCCAGGCTTTTCACCTGAGGGGGTTTGTAGCGCCCCTTTCCGACCTGACCCGATTGGCGGGTCCGAACTAGAACCGGGATGACTCTCGGTTACCACTCAATCACTTTATCAAAATCATTTATCAAAAATGCGTGGAAGCGATTTCAATTTAGGGCAAGGCCATAAACATTTACAAATTCAATAGGCCCATAACATTTACATTTAAAAAAATGCATTTACTATGAAGGCATTCTAAGCCTTTTCAAAATGGTTTACAAAATGGATGTTCAGAGTTCAAATTATTTTTACAAAATATCAATGTTCAAAAGAAATGGAGTGAATGCATATGTCGGAGCATACTTTGCAATTCTTTCTCTATGACTCCGACGCTCTCGATTCGACTCGCCTCGCTCACCGGTACCTGCGCATTGATAAAAACAATACGCTAAGCATTTTCATGCTTAGTGGTTCTATATAATTCCATTCTTCTGTTTCAGTTTGAGTCAAATTATGAAGTTTTACTAAACAAACTTTCAAATCTTTTTGGATGATCAATGTCAATACAATATATATACATATTTCATATTCGATCATTTATGGTTCATTGATCATCCCAAATATACACTTTCATTTGTTATAAATCATTTATAACCAAATCATGCATTTCACATTGCTCTTTTCATTTCAATTTGCAATCATGCTTTTCAATTCCAATATGTCAACAATTTAAATCAATTCAGTTTTGCCCTTAACGAATTTAACCTATGTTTTCGGTATACAGGATATCGAAAATCACCCATGATTTGCCCTGGGTGGGCTGTACTGCCTAGATATAAACATTTGCTTTGGCAACATAATATGGTCTCACAGTCACGGGATAGTTATTAAAAATCAGTTCATGAACACTACGGATACTGTCTCACTGGGCTATGGATCGGAGTGACACATCAATACATTTGTTCAAGAAGATCGCTAATTTGACCCCTGTTATCGGGTATACCTAATCATCTTAATAATGACTTAAACGGTTAACATTCAATTATATGCTCAAATCCTTTATAGCAAAATACAAGACACTATGTACATTTGTATAAACAAACATTTTCAATACTCATGCAATTTTCATATGCAAACATTTCACTACCAATTAAACAAATCAATATATGTTTTCTTATGTATTTAGAATAAACTTATTCAAATCTTGGAACGAGAATGAGAAGATAGAACAACCAATTCCATTCTTCTTTGCCTTGCCATCAATCTCGGTCCTAGGTTAGGTGATCCTCACCAGTCCCTAGCAAATCACACACATCACATTTTTAGTGAACTAGCATTAATCACACTTAACGTTTGCTTCGCCGAGGCGGCAAGGTACGATACATTTTTTACTTAGTTTCATTCTTAATTGAACCCCCATTAGTCATTTAATAGGGTTCCTAAACAATCGGTGTACAAATACGAGGTTTTCGGAAACAAAAATCCAAAAATGGCTCGTGTGAATAGTAGCTATGCCGCGGCGTAGCAAAGCTAAGTCGTAGCGTAGCCGAGGGGCCTTTTTCGTCGCCTGCCAGCGCGAGGCAAATTCCTTGTTGGAGGATAGGGCTACGTCGCAAGTGAAAGTTCCTTCGCTACGGCGTAAGGATCGCTTTTTGCCCGCATTTTTTCTCTTTGCTCATTTTTGCGATTTCTTCCAAAAATCACTCAAAATCTCAATGAAACTCTATAAATCACTTCCAAAGGCATTCAAATATCATCCTAACCCAACCATGAGCAAAACCCATGGATAGGTTAGGGTTTTTCTAACCCAAACATCAAATACAACTTTCTAAGGCTTAGTTACATACCTCAAATCACTTGGAACTCTTTGCCCTAGCTTCCTCCTTCTTGCAAGATCTTGAGCAAAAAGGGAAGAATCACACCAATCTCCAATTTTTTCCCAAAACCCTAGCTCTTCTCTCTCGTCTCCAAAACGCTTTGGCACTCTGTGGAGGTTTCTAAGACTAAATGTGGTCTAATACCACTTATCTATTATAAGGCCATGTTTGGCACAAAACCCATTTTTGGATATAAGTTGCCTCATCTTATAGCACATATATCACTTCTATTTGCACTTAAACACATAAACATTCTCTCAAAGGACCCTTAGGTCCTCATTTGACAATATTCAAAATCTGCCCTTTTTTACTTAGGTTTATTTCCGGGTTCTATCAATTTCTCATTTTAACATATAATACTTAATCATATGCTCACATTTTCATTACACTTTTCACGATTTAACAATTTATTAGTTTTCTCGGAAAAACTCAAGTTGGCTCAATTTATACCCGGAATATATAATAAAAATTATTATAAAAATTCTAGGATCCCCTTCTTCCTCCGCCCAACACACTTGATTTATATTTCTTTTTATGGTTTGAACTATGAGTCATTTATTGGACGTCATCCAAAATACGAGCTCACTACCCATTCATCAACAATGATGATGGGTGACCACACCCATGCACACGGCACCTGAATATAATGCGATGTCCTCGCGTATTATGTAATGCTAAGGGGCTTTCATCGGTAGATGTTTCATGTTATATGTATGATGCACACTACACGAAACACTTTAATTAATCGTTTCAAGCCAACTACTATGTAAACATATAATTCACATCCATTATGTTAATACATTTAAATACACATATATTAACATAGCTTACACATATTCAACATGTTATTAAATTCTGTCAACAATAACACACAAAACACTTCACATAAAATGTACCATTCCTACTATACTTCGCCATACTAGGCTCCTTAAAAAGATTCAGACTCATCTCCAAAAATTTTAGTCTCGTTTAACAATAAAAATTTAGCCACAAATCCTCACTCGAAACCGTCTTGAAAATACAAGCCTATAATAACATCCCTAACAAATCCGGCTTCGCCCCGGACTAATCACTCACAGGCTTCAGCCCCCAACACCCATCAGGATGATTTATCACCGGGACAATTTTACCATTCTTACTCAATTCCGGCAACAGCCTCTAATCAAAACCAACCTCAAAACTGGCTATGAACGGGTCCAAACCGCCACCACAAAGTCTAACATGCATTTTTCCAGCCAGGCCCCGAACCAAAATCGACCTAAATCGACTTTCAAAACTGTTCCACTGTCCAAAAACTGTGCTCATGTGGCTGTAACCAAATTTCGTGGCCTGCTCCAACCCACACGACCATTATTCCATCAGGTGTTCCAAGTGGAGTGAGTCAGGTGACTATCCCACATCCTAAGATGATCATCGAAATTTTTAAGTTTTAAATATCACCACCCGATCAGATTGAAGTGTTTTGATATTCTTTCCAAGCCGATTATGTACTTATCTTGAATAATTTGAACTTTTCAAATGATTCAGACTTATGCCTCATTAAGTAGATGTAACCATATCTACTAAAGTCATCGATAAAAGTAATGAAGTACTGATAACCTCCTTTAGCAATTGAGCTTATTGGTCCACAAACATCTGTATGTATAAGGCCCAATAAGTCACTAGCCCTCTCACTGTGTCCAGCAAAAGGAGCCTTGGTCATTTTTCCTAGTAAACAAGATTCACATGTTTCAAATGACTCTAAGTCAAATGAATGTATTAACCCATCTTGATGGAGCTTCAAGATGCGTTTCTCATTGACATGGCCTAAACGACTGTAAAGAGACCAAATGATGTATATGTGAAAATATGGTCAAGGGAGTGCATGTGGTAAATACTCAAAAACTGATTTGAAACAAAAGTAAGTGTACTCAAAATCGAAATGAGGTATTACTCAACACTCAACCCTTTCCGTAAGTACTGTCATACAAGTAATAAAGTGGACTCTAGGAGTCCGGATATCAGTAATCAATGAGGATTGAGGTTCTCTAATTGGAATTTGATCACCCCGATTACAAGGGCTCTTCAATTATTTAGGCGATCAAATAGATGTTGAATAAAATCAATTTAATTGAAACAAAACTGATTTAAAACTAATCCAAAATCTACCAAATAAAACAACTACTTAATTCTAAAAGGCATAAGAGAGTCACTAGGATGGGACATTTACAAAATGCTTTGCATTTCCTTTGAAAGTGCAACATTTGTGAGTTGAATGCCAGATTTGGCCAAGAGCAATGTGTGATAGCTCTGATTTCTCCATACACCATACATTTCACTATCTTAATTACACCATTCTTTCGTGGACAAATGGTCTAAATAGCTACTTGTAAAATGGCACTCTTTAAGATTTGATTGTTTTTCTTTTTCAATACTTCACAACCATTTCCTTAGACTCGAAGAATTCTTGCCCGTGATAGACAAGATAATGCAAACCTCTCCAATGTAATTGGTATCTCGTCCTTCAAATCTACTAAAAATTTTCATCTCCTGATTATTCATAACACGTGGATCAAGATCCTTTCATCGACTATGGAGAAGTCCCCCGATCAACTAAATTGATACATCATCTAATTAATCCTCACACCATGGAGTAAATTAGTGATCTATCAAAGTAATTTTTCGTGAGTTCATTAGTTCCAAGATATTAGTCTAACATACCCCTAAGTTGTCAGCTTTACTCTCAGGAATCCCATCTCTATGTCACTTAGAGGCCTCCTCGGAAATCCTGTAGAGCAAAGATATTAGCTCTTTTTTTATAAGCTACTAATATTCCTAACAATTCATTATATGAACAAGCATCAATTATTATAGTAATTTTATTCAACCACAAAATAATAACTAAAACTGTAAAATCCCATTGCCTTCAAATGTTTAAACCTCTAACCCTAGAGGTGTTTAATGTATTCCATTAAATTGATCCTAACTGCTCACACTAATCAATAAAACAGGAAAATGAAGAAAGTGAAATCAAGAGAAGGCGAGAAAAACCCAGATTGAGCTAAATATTCGCTCAACAAAAGAAATAAACTCAATATCCGAGTACAAAGACTGAAATCTCTTCAATAGAAATAAAAATCATTTAAAACTACTTCTAAGATCTTATTAAAATAAAAATCAGAAGAAACTAAGAAATGGGCAGCTAGAGAGAGAAAACCTATGGAGAAAATCCGCATTTTTAGCTTCAATCTTTGTCTCGAACCTTAGTGAAATCTGAATCTCTCAAGATACAAAGACCGAAATCTCTTCAATGGAAATAAAATATGTCGTCCACTCAAAATCTAAACAAATCAAAATCAGAGAAAACTGAAAATGGGCAATTTAGAGAGAAACCCCACGAGAGGCTCTCCAATCTTCCCGCTTGGCCTCTTACCTGCAAAACTGCAGTATATATGGTCCTAGGGTGAAATGGGCTTAAAATTAGGGTCAAAAATATCACTTTTTGGCCTTTTAGGTTTCAGCAGCCATTTGGTCGCGACAATGCAAGAAGTCGGGTCGCGACATGCTCTTCTGATAGTACCGGTTTTTCTTTCCAACTTGTTCGCCATAACTTCTTCGCTTTAACCTCCTGATTTGGGCGCAGTGAGTACCGCTGGAAAGATCATTGAATAGAATGCAACCATGAGGAATTTTGAACCATTTGTTGTTCCATTTGGTACAGAAAATTCATCTTTCCAGTGGTGCGCTTATGAGACTCTCTTGGCTGACTCTTCTTTGGAAATATATTTCATTTCTTGCCAAATCACTGCTTTTCATCAATAATCCTACAAAACCAAGTTTAGAGGAAATTTTATGAGTTTTACATGAATATGGATATAAAATGCACAAAATAGCATGTGAAATGAACTCAAAACATAGATGAGTTTTGCACTCATCAACGACAATACCAAAAGTAGGTTGGATTCAAGTCATTGGACTTGAACCTCTTAGTATCGATGTTATAGATGGGCTTGGGTTGTTCCAAATTTAGAACGTCGAGACCATTAGATAAATGAGCATTCCCATAAAAAATGTCTACATTATAGATGGAGAAAATATTATTCTTAATAATAAAGTGAAATCCATCCACGTCTAAACAAGAAACTGAAATAATGTTTCTGCTCACAACAGGCACATAATAACAATTCTTTAATTTGAAAACAAGTCCACTAGGCAAAGTCAAATCATAAACTCCTACAGCTAATTAATACAACAACTCTTGCTCCATTCCCCACTCGTAGGTCCACTTCGCCTTTAGCCAATGATCTACTACTTTGTAGCTCCCGCATTATTTTGGCACAAAATAGAGATCCACATTCCGTATCTAATACCCATGAAGCAGAAGTAGACAAATTGACTTCTATAACATAAATACCTGAAGTGGTAGCCTCCCTACTCTTCTTTTTCTTCAAAATTTCCAAGTAGAGCTTACAATTCCTCTTCCAATGACCTTGTTCATTGTAGAAGAAGCAAACTCCCTCCTGGCTAGCTAAAGTAACTTAAATTTCTTTAGGCTTGGACTGTTCTTGCCTTTCTTTAGCCTTATTGCCTTTGCCCTTTCCTTTTCTTTTCATGCCTTCCCCTTCCTGAACCATAAGCACCGGATTTGTCTTTTGAATGTCTTATCATCTCAACATTCCTTTAGCCATTCCATGTAACTCAAAGAACAGATTTCTCCATATGGTATATTGTAGCGTTCATAACAAATTGATCATAAGATTCAAGCAATGAACCTAGAATCAGATCAATAGCCAACTCATGACTAATAGGAGCACCAAGCTTATCAAGCTGATCGATGAGACCCTTCATCTTTAGCACATGTGCACTTACTAAAGTTGCTGGGGGAGTCATCTCGCAAGCATTCAATGCTTGCGTTGTAAACCTTTCGACGTGCTTGCTCTTGAACATTCCCTACATTAATTCATCATATATCAAATGCCCCATTTCCTCAAATTGCTTCTGAAGCTCAGAGTTCATGGTTGTAAGCACCACAGAGTCATTCAAATGCTTACTATAAGCATCCCTTTCTACTGTAAGTATCAAGTAGCGTGAGGTTCAAGTAGGGATTTCATTATCAAGAACATACATCTTCCTCTCTTGTTTAAGGACAATCCTCAAATTTCGAGACCAATCGAGGAAGTTTGTCCCATTAAGTTTTTCCTTTTCAAGGACAAATCGCAGAGTAAATGTTGATGTGTTGTTTGATGTCATTAGTCTACATACAAAAATATGCAAAGCTTTTAATAAATAAGGTCTTTAATACTCCCACTAAAATTAATAACTCTTTAATTAACATTAAACAATATTATAGTTTCTTAGTGGGAAAATCCACGTTTGACTTAAATTCAAGCTAGCTTTGGCATACTAAAACTTAAGCTAACTGTGTAGAAAACTCTTTCCTTTATGCCCTTAGGCCCAAAACCGTTATGATAGCCTATAGTTAAGTCTAAATCATATTCAATCTTATGGATATCACCATTATCCATCATGTCTTCCTAAGATGGCCCAATACACCTCGCTGCGTAAACTATATTAAGATGGATCTAAGTATTTATGTAAGTGTTAAATTATGGAAGGCATTTTATGACTTAATATTTTATGTGATGAAATTATCAAGTTGTTAGGCAAACTTTATAAACATATACATGCATCACATACAAGTATATTTATAAGAATAAATGTAAATGTGACATGTCATGGCCCATTTCCTAAGGTGATCTCCATAAGCCAATATGGAGATGCATGATTACCTTTTACCAATACCTTAGCTTTATGGGCTTGTCTCCAAGAACGAACGGGCCTCCATTCTTTGTTCTTCTTCATTACAAGCAAGTAATAATTGTATGCTATTTTATGCTAAAATAATAAAAAGAGACACACATAAATATATCAATAAAAAACAACGATACTTAGCCGTATGCTAATATAATGAAAAAGAGACACATGTTATGTCAATAAAATAATCACACGCAGGTCAAAGATTTAAAAATGATATAAACTCATAATTAATACCGCCAATCACATTGAACTAAGGGCCATGACATGCACCATGAAATTGAATATAAACACATTAAGAACATAATCGATTATGAATATGGTCTTTCAATTGCGCCATAATACATAAACAATTCTTAAGGCGCTACGCCGATTCTCGACGGTCCCCGCTAGCCTGCTAGCGTGGCGGGGTCGGCGCGCCGCCCGAAAGGTAAACGACGTACTAGCTTAACGAGTGAGTTATCGCCGAGATTTCTCCCGGTTATTAATCACACTAATACCCCGTCATTCACCACGCCGATTACTCTTAATCTAACAAAGGCATCATTAATTTGAAAAATCTTACTTAATGTGTAATAATCCAGAATACCAATCTTAATGTTTAACATTAATGTGTAATTAATTCTAATGTGTAATAATTTGCAATAAATTCAATCTTAATGTCTAACATTAATGTAATAGCTTCTCTACTCGATTAAGAATAATCAGAATAAATTCCATTCTACGTGTAACATTCTACACTAATAAGAATCTGTAACAGCCATACTTAATATGTAATTAATAAGAATATGTAACAACCATACTTAATATGTAACATTCCTATTAATTAATAAGAATATGTAACAGCCATAATCAGATTAGAACACAAGAATTATGAACTCAGAATTTGATTATGATCATCAACAGTCCTAATCCTATTAGAGCTTTTCTAAACCGAATCATTTTTCAATTTCTGGTATGATGTTACAGACTTCATACAGAAAAAACACGACTGAGATTATACTGATTATGAAACAGATGAACTAATGGATCATGGCATATCACATATGGCAAAACAATTACACTAAACAGATCACGTTATATCACATATAAAAAATCAGTTTCACCAACTAGCAAGTAGCTTTGATACCACTGTTAGAATCTAGCAATAAGAAAAGGTAGCGGAAATAAAAATTTTAACGCTGAACTGCATCAGGATTCAAGCGGTTTGATGAAACTAAACAATGAATCAAGGAAATCCAGATCTTACCTCTTGTAGACCGAATCCTTTTTCAACTAGTGCAGATTTTCTTGATCACACACACGCTGAAACACAAACAGGAAATGATCCAGCAGCAACGAGCTAAGACGATGTAGTGTGCAAACGCCCTCTAAAGGTATCCACACGAACGGCTAATGGATGGGATGGATGTGCTAGCACCTTATGATAGGTCTTTGTCCCTCAAAACCAAAGACACCTTAGTGTCTTCCAAAACTCTAAAAAGAATTCTCTCTCAAAACCCACTTCAAAAGAACCACCTTCTTTTAGATGATAAACCCCATATTTATATCAAGCCTCCCAAACCCTTTTATTAAAACAAATTTAAACCAAATTCCATTAACTATTAATGGGCTTGGGCTTAATCATGGGCTAAAGAGAGAGCCTTTCTAACATCCCATTATAGCTCATTCTTATGTGTGACCCTATAGGTTCACTCAATGTTGGCAGTGGACCCAAATCATATATTCTAGCTCCACAAGTTATAATTGGTCTCTAGCAAGACATTATAACTACCCAAATCAAGTGAATTCGATGACTCGAAAAACCTTACCATAGTATGATACTAGTCCTTTGTCACACGATGTCTCGATTAAGCACAAAGCATGGATGATTTCTTGATTCTCAAGTAAACTGACTAAACAAACGATATTGATAACTCCCATCAATCTCATTCGAGCACGGCCATGCATTTCTCAGTCTTACTTATCAAGAGGCCAATAGACATCTCACTCAATTAAGAGCGGGACAAATCCCTTCACTATCACTCACATTCCTCCACATGATTTATTGCATGCCCAACCATAGCCTCACAGATTACCAACTGTTGAAGACGCCATTGAGCTACTTCAAGACACGTGTCTCTCACGTAGGAATCCATGGTGAATTCAGGTCGAAGGACTCAAATACCACTACTGCAATGAGAATTACTGATGACATAATCCATGTAGTATTTCTCATAACGGGTCAGTCCAATAACATGAACTTAACATGCATTTATGATCTAAGTAACATCTTATGTTCATGACCAGCAAAACGTGGTCTTTTCTCAGAAAACATAATAGTCTTACTTCATTATTATTCCCACAATAATGATCGACTATGGACTATTTAGAATAGTGTTCTTATGCCTTAAGGTTTTACTATCAAGTCACATACTTGATGACATAGCGTAGCCAACTATTCAAGGATCTTATTTTATCAAGCAACTCACAATTTAAATAACAAGATAAAATGATAAATGCCTCATGTATATAAACATATAATGACAATGTATATGCCACTGGGCTAGAGTATTTTCTTTCAATTTTTGCAACTGCCTCTATTCAAAAGACCAAACGTGGCTCCTAGCATGTTGGCACTTTCAAAAGACCAGACGCGGATCCTAGCCTACTGGCACTTTCAAAAGACCAGATGTGGCTCCTAGCTTGTTGGCACTTTCAAAAGACCAGACGTGGCTCCTAGCTTGTTGCCACTTTCAAAAGACCAAACGAGGCTCCCAGCCTGTTGACACTTTCAAAAGACCAAATGTCGCTCCTAGCCTGCTGACACTTTCAAAATATCAGGTTTGGCTCCTAGCCTGCTGGCACTTTCAAAATACCAAACGAGGCTCCTAACTTGTTGGCACTTTCAATAGACCAGACATGGCTTCTAGCCTGTTGGAACACGCCTAAGCACAACAGTGGCTCTTAGCCTACTGGCTAGAGCCAAGGACCAAAAATGGTGCCTTACTTGCTGGCCTATGTGCTAACCTTACTAGCTTCTAGCTTTAATTGATATCCCTGAAGCAACTATCCTAGTCAAGATTCGTGGAAGGGAGTTGTGAAATAAAAGTAATCAATAGCATAAGTAAACCAAAAATTGTATTTCATAAACATGCCAATAGCGTCAGAAAAGTACATGTATGTTCCGGCAACCGAACAGGGCCAATTACAAAAAATGGGAGATGAGAGAACTTAAGAAGTTCAAGTTAAGTACTCAGCAGGAGCGCCCCTAGCCGCTTCTCTATCGCTGCTCGCTCCCCGGTTGCGGGCCTCACGGTTATGAGCCAGGGTGCACCTTGGGTTCATGAAGAACTCTGGAGGGAGTGGGTCGGAGGAATCGGACATGCCATCTGGAACTTCTACTTGGTCACCACAAATGTTGTGTTTGAACATACAACATCCGTAGCCATAGGCGAAGATCAGCTCCAAGGCCTTCTAATAGTCCTCCTCCGTGGCTTCTTTGTCCTTATCGGCCTAGGACTGAAAGGAAGACACTTCATCTTTTGCCGCCCCAATCTCTAGTTGGAGAGACGTCTGCTCAACCTCCGTGATTCCGGGAGCCTCAACCCAAATTTCGCTCCAGCCTTTTCTAATAGCTGTGGCATCTCTGACCCCAGCCAAGTCATCCCCACCCAAGGCCTTAAAGGCCACCCGCCGTGACGACAGCCGACCGGGCAACCTGAACCTTTCTTTAACTTCATCCCTCTTTCTCTTCACATTCGTAATTTTCCTCGCACCGACCTTAGCCTCTCGTTCCCAAAGGCTGCACCTAGCTTTCGCCCTCGACTGTGGAGTCGTCTAAGGCCTCGTGTTTGAAACGACGTGACCGGAGCATATAGCGCCAGCCGACATCCCTTAGCCTATGGTGAAGCTCCCTATGCTAGCGCGCCATGTTCCAAATAGTAGTGATAACCTACAAAAGGAGAGGTGTTAGGAGGGAATCACAACATAAAACCCACGCTCATACGTAAGAAGTCTAGTCATATCAGCTCAACCGCCTCGTCAAAGTTGTGGTTGCGAATAAACATCCCGTCCTCAGCCACACGCTGGTAGGATTTCTTATCCATGTAGCTGTGGAAGGGAATGGAATACTCCTCAGAACGAGCCGCCATCGGTATTCGGAGGAGATTTGGGTAGAGTTCGCGCATATGTGCGATAGAAGAGTCCCTCTTGTTAAAGGGGTTCCAATAGTCAATAATTGACTAAGCTTCATCTGGACCAGGAGCTAGCACGAACGTCTACCGAAGGACGACCCCAATCTATCGGCTAAACATACGAGCCCAGCATCAGCCTGTCAGGTAGCCTTGCTTTACGAGCCACGAGAATTGCGAGACTGGATCGTCTAGCCCCGCAGCCGGTGCACCAATGGTTATCTCGCAAAGAGGGGCCTCGCTATAGCTTGATCAAGGCTGAGAGGTCCTCCGGCTGGGAGCTCCATCCTCCGGGCCGATGCACAAGCCTCCTTGGCAGCCTAGTGCGGTCCCTCCAAAGTCACAGGCATCGTGGGCTCATTCCGGAGAGTCCACAGTAATCACTACCGGACACTTCTTAGCCTTTTCATCTGGACTAGACCGTTTTGGGCACTTGTTCGGAGCCAGGGGTAGTTTCCCCTTCAGCGCTTATAGCTTACTTGCGCATCCATGCGGAAAATCCAACATCGAGGTTGGACATATTGTTCTCCCTATCCTCAGCCGGCTCACTAACTATTAGATCCACCCAATCCACAAAGTCTTCTAATCCTGCCCCGACAACCTTTATCTGTCTAACCCTTTTTCCTTTCTTCTTCTTCTTCTTCTTCTTCGTAGCCTAGGGGGCAGGCTTTGGGTCCTGCACGGCTAAGGGTGATTGATCGGGCTGGACAAAGCTAACTAAGGCTCCTTCAAATATCCGCCCCGAGGCTCGTTGACCTTGCTTCAGGAAGAACCCGCCCCAACATTGACTTTAGGAGGTTAGCGAGAGTAAAGTGTTCACCCTTGACAAAATCCTCTGGCAACGGATGGGGGAGGATAGGGACAATGTAGGGAAAGGAACTGGCTCCCAACTCCTGCAAATTCCTCATATACAAGAGGAGCTCGTGATTGCAAAATTTCTCTGATTCGAGCAACCGGGTCTGATGCGCTCCAACCGGCCTTTCACCTAGTTAACCAAATACCGACTCGTCGCGCGCCTATCTGCAAAAATTTCATAAAGGAAAGACATGTCCAAAACAAGCAAAAATTTCAGAAAAGAAGGGCATATCAAAAAGAGGAATACAAGCCCCACCAAGATGAAACAAGCCTTGGAACAAGAGAGACTGGTACATATCAAATGGAAGCCTTGGAGAGCCTGGCGTCTCGTACCATAGACCTTTAACCAAAACAACCTCTTTCGCTTCAGTCTTAGGGGAGTCCGGGAGCCCGGTTACAAATTGCAACCAAGGGCTGTGGCTGTGGGCCGACATAGATAGGTGGCCCTCAATCCCTAGCTTCAAAGTGTAAATAAAACAAATCTCTACTAGTGAAATATCCAACTGGTATAGAAAGTTTAGCACATTACAACCCATCAGAATCCGAAAGACATTCGAATGTATAAGTGTAGGAGGTGCCCTAGTGAAATGTAGAAATTGCTTCACCAAATAAGGGATGGGGAAGCGAAGTCCAACAAAGAAACCGTCCCGTAAAATAAATCGCATTATCTACCCTCCTATCAAGGTCGGTAATATGTCATCCGACGCTCCACCTGATGGTGGTAGGAACTTGTCTGAAGGATCTCAATTCCTCTACAGACATAGCAACGACTAGGCCGCCATCGCGGGCGCTCGGGCGCCCCCTACGCCCAACTCCGACCGGGTGTAGTTTCCCCTATGGCCTCTCACCATTCTATAGGAAAACAAACAGAAAAAAAGGGGATAAACTTAAAAACCCTCAAAAGACAAAAGAACTCCCCCCCCCCCCCCTCCCTTCCCCATTTAGAGATCTGACAATTCGCTAGCGACAAAACCTATGAACCCCGAACCAGAACCCCATAGACCTAACGGGATTTACTCTAAACCTGAACACCCTATACCCATCCTCGCAAAGATCATCACCAAAACCCCATCGGCGGAATTAATGCTTGCAATCTTAGAAAGAAACAAAAGATTTCTAACCTAAGAATACCCAACAAACAAAACCACAAAAAACACAAAGAAGGAGATGCGCACTAGCTTAAAAACTCACTAGAAAATCAAAGTCGTGGAAAGGATCCGATAATTCCTTTCAAAGAACAGTTCCCAGAAACATGGTAGAAAGGAATTTTTAGTGGGTAAAGAGCTTTGCGAAATCGTAAAAAGGGAAAGCCTCAGAGCCCAACCCCTATATATAGGGGCAAAACATCAACGAGCGCATTAAATGTGTTGTTAGGACATCATGCGCCACAAACATGTTGGGAAACGTGCGCTGCCGACACACTTTATATCCAAACACACTTCACCTTACGAGGCATTCAATGTACGCATTAATTCTCCCACTCCTTTCAAATTTACACACTCAAGGTTTAGAAACACCGTGTTTTCCCCGACTGAAAAACCACAAACCTTCAGCCGTGGAAAAGGGGGGCATTGTGAGTACAATGGTCTTTAGACCTAGACCCACTACTTGATGGGCCCAAGGCTCGCTTGGCCCGCATCATGAAACGGCTTAAGCCAACTTACCATATTAAAACCATGAGGGAACTAACTAGACGGGAGAGTCTTAAAGCTCATATGAGAAAGCCAGAGTGTCCTATTAAAGACTCACTTCATGGCGGTCTATCTAGGGTTTCAAGTCCCCCAGCCGGCCACCCTATCGCATATGGGAAGTTATTTATGAATAAGCATACGAAAGCGGAAATTTTTTTACTGTTTTAGATCCAGTAAACAAATTAAGAAGTCCTACTCTAAATCTAATCTACGAAGAAAAGAAAATAAAAAAGAAAAGAAAAGAAAAGAAAAATATAATACAAAAGAGTCAGCTCCCCATTTACTCTTGTTCGTTCGATACTAATTGATTGCCTCGCTTTCCGCAGTCGTTTCTATTTATAGAGCCCTAAAATTTAGGCTATGTGTGAATCCCTTGTTATTCTGGCCCAGATTTGCCTTCTCTGTCGCGACCTAGAAGTCATGGTCGCCTACGTAGTTGCGGTCTTTGTCATGTGTATGCAAATGCTTGTCGCGACTCTGAAGATCTTGTGCTCTCGCTCTGGCCATGCATAACGTTTTATTTTTTTGTGACTTCTTTCTTTCAATATGATAACTCATAGAATGAAGTTTCCTTTGTCTTATTATCATTTTGTGCATTCCTTTCAAACGCTATGTCGCGACATCGATAATCATGTTGCAACATAGTTTCAAGCAGCTTCGTGAAGTCTGCGTAGCGACCAAGTTTCCATGTCGCGACAAGATCTCCGCTCGTGCTTATGCTGCAAACACTATCTTGTATTATTTGCATTTATCGCCACCTAGAAAGTGTGTCGTGACGTAGGCTTCTGTTGCCACCGTGCTAGACTTCGTAACAATCCCATTCTCGGCGTTGCGATATGGCTTCTTGGTGTTGTCAATATTTGCTGTTGTGACCTAGTTTTTATGTCACGACAAGGCTCTTCTGTATTCAGCTTACTCGTTATGTCGTGACACAGTTTGTTATGTCACGACAGAACTTCTTTGCATTGTGTTGAATTCTTTGTCACGACCTAAAAAAGTCTGTCGCGACCTCGTTTCTCTCTGTTTAGCTTATTTATGTGTTGCGACATTAAGATCCATGTCGCAACACAGACTTATCTTCTCAGCTTGAAGTATGTTGCAACTTGGGTTCCTTTGTTGCAACCAGGCCAGTTCAACGAGTGAGCTTCATTTGTTGCGACATAAATTTTCTTGTTGCGACTGAACTTCTTCTTTCAATGCTCTCTTATGTCTCAACCAGCTCCTTCATGTTGCAAGAGTCAGTGTCACGACAGAGTAGATTCTGTCACGACATAGATTCTGCCTTCTTTTTAGATCTTGTGTTGCGACACAGAAAACATTATTGCAACACAGTTCTCTATCCATTTTCTTAGACGTTTGTTGCAACACACCGAACTCCTCGTCGCTACGTAGACCGGGCCGCAATTGCCGCTTTTTCTTCTTTCTTGTTGGAAATCTCTCCTTTTTGAATTAACTCCTACAAAACACAAAGTTTGTAAATATTCCATAATTTGGCATTAAAACAACTATGAAAATACTAAAAAAAAGCCAAAAAAATGGATTAAAAATAGATAAGTTTAAGACTCATCAACTATTTAGCATTAAGCTGAAAAAAGTTATATTTCTAAGATAAGTAAAAAAAAACGCTTGTTTGTTTTTTAACTTTTACATAACTTATTGTTGAAATTTCTAAAGAAAAATTGAATAGGAAAAGCCAAAATATTTGGGTTTTTCTATTCAGAAAAAAAAGTCAGCTTCCAAAACAAAAACACCATCCTTGTCCAACAAAGAGAAGAACTACCAGCGCTCATTATCCAATGTTAAAAAACAAATATCTTAATACTTAATACTATTAAGTATTATTTCACATTAAGCTAAAAAAAGATATTTAACATTGCTAAAAAAAAACAAACGCCACAAAGGAAAAGAGGGGGACATTTTTGTTTTTGGACAATGGTAGTCCGAGCCTCTTGTTTAAAACACAACAATCCAATTTTATTGCAGAAGATATCTTTTTCTCTTAGAACCATGAAAAATAGGACAAACTTGATTATAAGTAGCAAGCCCTAAGAATGTGGCACCCGTCTACGATACTCTGCGAGAGCCCACAATGGGAAAATGATCCTATACGTTGCATAGTGCATCATGCAAGTTCATGAAGACTGGATGATTTCCCCCGCAACATATACAATAGCACCCCTTATTTGTATATATAACTAGTTGCAAGGAGGTATCATCTTCCACTTTCAAAAGTGACGTTAAATTAAATGTTAGTCATTTTGGGCCGATTTGTTTACCGTTTTTTAAAACAGTTTTTTTGTTTGGAAAAACAAGGAGAACAAGGAAGGAAAACACAGAGAACATGGTTCAATTCCTGGGCTTATATATATATTTTTTTAAAATATAAAGAACATAAAAAACACTAAATTCAAATAATAAGAACTATTTTCATAGAACATCAAACTGGTTGGTGTTCTTTGTGTATTAAAAAACTATTCTCAAAATAGTTTTCAAAAATAGAAATCAAATAGGCCCTTGTTATATATATACATTTTCAAGTGAGCTACGTACCTGTTAAGGAAAATCACCATCTTCCATTTGGGAATTAATCAACAACATTGCAACCTTGGGAAGAGGTATTGGGTATCTCTCCGCCTGTAATTAGAAAGGAAAGGTTATACTAAATATTCTTGGTTTTTAGGAAGAAGGAAGATTGTGAAACTAACAAACTCATTGATGTTGAAATTTATAACCATAAACTAACCTGCCCAGAATAAATCAGCCCCGTCAGTGCCCACCCTGTCTGTACCAAATTTGATCTGTTCCCTTCAAGAGGTGTATATTTCTGTATATATCACCAAGCATAGGGATTACTTGTCTTGGTTTATGTTTAAACTTAATTACTTTCAAGGATGGTGGCTTATAAAAAATTACCTTGTCCGGTCAAGAAATATAGCTCTCTCCCCAACCACCGTCATCGTTCTGCAAATTGAGTAGAAACTCAACAACTTTACGGATAGCAAGACAATTGTGATAGGTCTTGCCTACTACAGCTAGGCCCTTAAGTGCAAACCATGAAGCAAAGGTTAAGCATACTCCCCAACTGCCATACCTAATGAAATTGAGAAAAATACTTCTTAAATGTACCATGATCCAATACGTACCATGATCCATCAGGGATTTGCATATCTTCAATGTACTTTGCAGCATTTGTGATGATATTATCTATCTCCTCCTTCCTGTGTCCGGGGTATAACTTCTTAAACAAAACTAGAGCCCGACCAGTGTATGCACTAACATACCCGAGTAATTGGTTTATTATTGTCCAAGGAAGTTTTACCTTTCAAAGTTACAAAAGAAATTAAACCTGCATTCAATACTTAATTAAGAATCTTATTCGGGATCAATGATGATGTCTGCAAACAATTGACTGAGTTGGAGCATTCGAAAAGAAAAGAGTTAGCATTCATTTAGATTCAAAGAAGTGAGACAGACATGTAGGAGTTTAAACATTGAAGATACTAAGACATGTCTGAGCAATTTAATTCAAATCCAGCCCGAATATCCTCAGCTCCCAAGGAGGTAAACCACCATTTTTTCTTTGTAATGGTTTTGATAAAGTGACAGCTATTACTACTACACAAAGCTTTTGAGGAAGTTATCCCCAAAAACAAGAAAGTTTCCATCTTGTTTTGAAAAGGGTAAGAGGATTATTCTCACTTGTAAGGAAAGTAGGATGTCAGACGGAACAAATAGGCGCTTCAGTTCAATCTTCACTCCAACAATTTAAGGTGGCATGATTGAAAAGCCGTAGACAACACCGTGAAGAAAGGGAGTTCAATGACAGAGTGATATCTGCAAGGCTTGACATGAATTGAATTATGTTTGAGTAGAATTGGTTACCTTCAAAGCTTATGCAGTGCAATCAGAAACTTGCCAACCATGATCTTGATCTGAGAATGTCCATGATCCCTGAAATGTGAAGCAGACATGCTTCTTAAAGTCATCTTCCGATGGATTGTCCTTAACCTTCAAGGTTTCAAGTACGTACTATGAAGTAATTAGACCATGAGAAACCCAATTAGGATTCTGGTCAAGGAAATAGTACATTTAATTCAAGATCAAACTTGAGATTATTTTATGAACTTATGGCCTTTCTTAAGTGTAGCTCCAATTTCATCAGTCATATCACAAGCTAATTGTGCTTGAAGGCTAAAACTTGTGTCCCACACTTGACTACTCAGGTCCTACATTTCAAACAACAATTTCAAGACCAGTGAGGTAGGAAAGGGAAAAATGCATTACTTCAAACCAATTAAATAACAGAAAAATCTTCAATCAAATTAAATCTTCCGAAAAACATAAATATATAGATACTAATTTTTTCTACAACTGTTTGGGAGATTAGTGATTGAACTTGGTTTTCTAACCTCGCATCTTTAGTCCATCTTCTCCAACCCATATATAATCCGGAATCCTAGCCAGTGCCTCGGTAATAATCCCCATTTGGATCTTCAATCCAACATGCAAGCATAAACAATGACTACTTGATTTCATCTATCTTAGTACCCCAAAGAAGTGGCATATTGTCTAACTAGACATTATCCAATGCAGAAAAATTACCGTCGCCGCACATCCAATGGCAATGTATCAACTTTTTTCATCTTCATAGTGGATGAGTTTCATTGTCACTTCAAGAGTTTTTCGGAGTTTATTTGAAGGGCCAGCAGTAAGAAGAAGGCTGACACATGCGTGAAACTAACCACATGGATCTTACTGCAGGGGATGAGGATAGTAGAGATCCTCCTATGATAAGCAAATTTGAATAAGTGTTTCATGTATGCATAGTTTGTTCACAGGAGGAAATACAAAAGCTTTTTCTATAGACAAAAACAAAACTTACCCTTGCACAAAGATGCCCTGCTTTCTTCGATTGATTTCATTATAAGGTTGAAGGAAGAGCTCTTCCATCAGTTCAAGAATAAGAGGTGTGATTAGGCCAACGAATCGTTTACCATATAAGTATGACATTGGCATGTAAACCATTCGAGCATAACTTCAAATTTTTACAGTATTTATGGACTCAGATTTTTAAGAAGCTAGATTAGGCATAAGAAATGAAAACTATAACAAGGTAGACATGGCAATGGCATTTCTTAAGAGCAAAAAATCAGACCCATATTGAATTTTTAAGTTTTCATACTGTCAGTCATTGTATAAAAGCCAGAAGTTACCTGACTTTTGGCTTAAGCATTTTGATTCCGTGTGGCAAAGTCCAAATTTTAAGCAAGAAGATATTAGATGTTAAATTCAAGCACCAGAGTAGAAGGCTACAACAAATACCTGGATACATAGGAAGAAAAGAAGGAATGAGCCAAAACTCTGGGAGCATTGGGATGCTTCCTGACCAATCAAACAATTCGATAATCTACATAGAAGAAATAGTATCATATAACATTCAGTCCATTACAAAAGGATGCATTGTGCAGGATGAATGTGAACTTGTGCTTCAAATTGTAATACCGAAAGCCAAGTCTTTCCCCAAGAGGGAATGAACCTCACTCCACCCCGATCATGAATCCATTTACGCCCTCTAGCATAAGCATTGTCTCTACTGCCATGGCGCCCTTCTCTAAGAATCGCATACAAATGTAGCTCGAGGGTTATCTGAAACATGGTGATGTGTCCTGACCAGGTCCCACCCACTATCTTCGATCTATGATAAGCGAAGCGTTTTATATTCATAGCTATCGAAGCTCATTCTGAGTTAGTGGGATGATAGTATGTTCATTTTTTAAAATATATGTACACGATAGCGTATAAGCGTATTTGAAGAATTTCTTTACGATATTCTCCGCTGGCATACATTGTCTAAATACTCTGTAATGTATAAACCTGAAGACCTGGATTTTCATGAAAATTTATTCTCTTGAAAATGGTTATTAGAAGTATTTTTCTATATATATATATATATATATATATATATATATATATATATATATATATATATATATATATATGATTTTAAGTAGACTCACCAAAGGAGGAAGGTAAAACATTGTGCGGCCAATTTACGTAGGCAATTCCCATCATTGTTTCAAGCGGCTAAATGTACTACTTCTGGCTTTCTTTGTTGTGGCTTAGTCTCATATGTAATTATTTCTTCACCATCCCCAACCTTCAGTCTTGGTATTGTTTATTTGAAAATTTTCTCTCTAAAAAACTATAAGTTTTTTTTCAGCCAAATAAATGAGTGTGAAGAAAACGTTTAAGAGTAAATATAAATTAACCTTTAAACATCCATTTCATACTTGTTACCTTGGTCGCCTAATCTTCGGGGCATCAGCGGTGCAATGTAAACCTGCAAAAAGGGCGATCCGACGACGGGGGACCAGTCACCTCTCTGACGATTAAGTTAGCAAAAATACGGAGAGGAAGAAGAAGGGAGTTTGCATAGTTTGAATTGCATACCTTCTCATCGTGGGGATCCTCTTGATTTATAGAGAGTGGTTCACGAATCCCTCCCCCTTTTTCTCTGGAAAGAATCTCCTTTTCTTAGGAACAAAATCTCTTTCCTTATCAATGATTAATCTTCCGAGAAGTAAGGGATTTGGAAACTAGGAAATTCGTGGATTAATACCTTTTGCGTATTTCCTGCTTTTATCCATTCATCCATAGTGGACTTGCCATAAGAAGGAAGACGATTGGCTGGGGGACTTGGAAGTCTAGACAGCCTTAAGGCGCCTGCATGGTCTGACTATCATAGAGACGGGGCCTCGGTTCCTATCACAGAGTGAGTGCCTACCGGTTTAATATGGAAGTGGGCTTGGTAGCTTCATATCGTTAGGCCAGTGGGGTTGGGGCCAGTGGGGCGAATACTGAGCTATCAGTAGAGGGTTAAAAAACCATGGTACTTACAATGCCCCCTTTTTCCCCGGTTGGAATTTTGTGCTTTTCCAATTGGGGAAAATATTGTAGTATTAAATGTAGAATGTGGAGATTTGAATGCGCAGAGGCGATGCTCTCTTGGGTTTAAAGTGTGGGAAATGCATGTTCCTCGATATATGACACATTTTTTCTTTGTGGCGCACATTTAATGTGCATGTTGGCATACCCACAAACCAGGGTAGGGGTTTCAATAACAGTTTCTTTTACATTTTCTCAAAGTTTTTTTTTAATCCTGGGATTTTGCCTTTTCTGTGCTTTTGCGAACTTTCCTTTCAAAGGAGCCATCGAAGACTCTTGATTCTTCGATGACTTTCGGTTTTCTGGTGAGTGTTCATGTCTCAAACCTTATTTTTATCGTTGGTTGGTTTAGGTGTTTTTAGGGGTGTCCTATTAGGTTTAGAAAAGGTTTTTGGTTCGAATTTCTTAGGTTTTGTCACTGGTGGGATGTAAAACCTCAAGGGGGGATTTCTTTTATCTTCCGAGGGTTTCGTTTCCATCTTCTCTTAGTGGGTCTCAAGCTGACCCCCTCTTGTCCATTATTTATTTATTTATTTTTTCTTGTAGAATGACAAGAGGTTACGAAGAGGTTTCTAGCAGTCAAGCTGGGCATCGGAGGGGGACTCCCCAAGAAACGCTTACTGTAAGCAGTCTAGTTGCTGCTATGTCTGCCAAGGAACTGAGGTTGTACAGATAGGTTCCTGCCGAAATCAGTCTAGAGATGTCAGACGGCCCGACTACCTCAACTGTAAGGGAGGCAGATAACGCCATCTACTTCACCCGAGAGCAGTTTGTTGCAGGGCTTCACTTCCTCATCCCATCGTTGGTGAAGCAGTTTTTGCACTTTACCTGGGCACCTCCTACACTTGTACACCCGAATGTTTTTCGAATTCTAATGGGTTGTAGTGTGTTGAACTCTCTTTACCAGTTGGACATCTCGCTGGTGGATATTTTTTTCATTTACACTTTGAAGCATGGGATTGGGGGCCGCCTGTCTATGTCGATCGACAGTCCTCGGCTGCAATTTGTAACTAGGCTCCCTAACTCCCCCAAAATAGAGGCGAAAGGGGTTGTCTTGTTTAGGGGCCCATGGCATGTGACACCTGGCTCTCCAGGGCTTCCTTTTGATATGAATTAGTCCTTCTCGTTCCTAGGTCTGTTTTAGTTTTGATGTAGCTCATTTGTCTAGGCAGTCTTCTCTATTGACATGCCTTTGTTTTCTTAATGATTCGTAGGCAGGTGTAGGTGAGGCCGGTTGGTCAACTGGGTGGAGAAGGCAAGATTGGACCGTATCAGGCAACTGCTTGAGATCACCAAGAGGGAGTGTAACCACGAGCTCCTTCTGTCTATGAAGAATCTATAGAAGATGGGTGCTAATCCTTTGCTATACATAGGGCCTATTCTTCCCCAACCACTGCCCGCCGAGCTTGTGAGGGGTGAGCACTTCGTCCTCGCAGATCACCTGAAGCTAATACCACGGAGCTCTTCGCGGTAGTCAAGCTCTAGATTCCCTTGTTCGTGGATGCCTACCCTTATCGCTGACTTGCTTGATTACCTTTAGTTGAGCGAAATTCACAACCTACCCCCTAAGCGGTGAATAAGAAGAAAAAGAAGACCAGACAGATTAATGTTACCGGTGTAGGATTGGATGAGTTTGTGGATTGGATGGATTCGACAGTTGCGAGTCAGTCGGCTGAAGAAAGGGAGGCTAAGATGTCTAGCCTCACCGCTATATTTGCTAGTGGATCATGAGTGGTAGCCAGCGCTGGAGACTACCCTTGGTCTCGAGGGTCCAGACGGTAAATGCTTTAAGAAATCTGATCTTGCTGAGGAGGTTCAGAATAGTCCGGCAGTGATTTTTGTGGATTCTCCAGAACAAGCTCTTGGTGCCTTGTCAGCTTTGGAGGGTGACACCCGGGGTGCCTCCCGGGAGGCTTGAGCATCATTGGAGGATGGGGCTCCAGCCGGAGAGCCTCCCCTAGATGATGAGGTTGCAAACAAGGCTCTTCCTAAAGAAGAAGAGGGTGGTCTATCGCCTTAGGCCAAATGGCCTAGTATCTCACTTTTTGGGCCAGGAGGGACAGGCCACTCGATGGCTGATGCTCGGCTCGTATGTCAGCGGCTAGAGTGGAAGTCGATCGGCCGGTGATTCTTTGACACTGTCGGGATGTTGCTCAGGTGCTCGTCGATGCAACCCTTAGGACAAGAGGGATTCTCCGGTCGCGCACATGTGCAATCTCTTCCCCCACAGTCTCCGCGTCCTGATGGTGGCTTGTTCTGAGGAGTACTCCATCCCCTTCCCCAACTACATGGATAAGGGGTCTTCTCGATAATGTGGCGGAAGGCGGGATGTGTATTATGATCCACAACATCAATGGGCCGCCATTGGTATGGTCGGACCCAATGTTTGAGCATGGAGTTTGTATTGTTGTATTTCCTCTAATGCCTCTTTTGTAGGCCAACACCCTTTATTGAGTATGGCTTGCTAGCATGGGAAGCGAGTTAGGCTAGAGGATGCCTAGAAGCTGCGGTTGTTAGCGACCAAATGAATGAGTAAAGTTTACTCTGGTATGACACTCTCACCCAGAAGGAGTTACTATAATCCCAAGCAACGGTGCCAAAACATTAGCAATAAATGAATGATAAGTTTATACAAATTTATGAAACTATCACCAAGGAGTCACTATAATCCCGAAAGCGATAGTACGAAACTTGTTAACTTGATTTGTTGTGCATATTCAAATTATTAGTACCATTCTTAGAAGGTAAAAATAATCTGATAAAATTTTAAAGCGCAATTACATACCAAAAGATGCATTGAATGCTCTTAAGCAGAATAATTTTATCACTAAACTCAATTGAAAAGTTATTTTGGTCTTAAAAACTGCAAGTGCACAGGTTGTACAAGTAATAAAGTGGACTTATAAGTTCGGATATCGTTCCCATAGAGATTGAAAGGAATTTAAACTTGAAGCTACTGACTACTCGAGTTCTCGCTATTTGAGCAGTTTAGTTTAGATGAAAATGTAGTAACTTAATAAGAATTTTAAAACTAGAATCCTAAATCTAATATAAAAGAAAACTTTAAATCCTAAATGTACACTGGATTGAACCAGATCATTGCTGGAAGTAAACACTGGATTTCACTACTATGAAATTGTCAATTCCTACATCCTATTCTCATTCTATTTTTCCCTGAGTGAAATCTGAATTTGTCAAGAGGTAAGGTAGTATAGTTTGGATTCCTTCTCTAACCATACTTTTCACTGAATAGAGGTTCATGTTCATTCCTAAAACATGATTCTAAATAATTACTTGTAAATATAAATTCTTTGTAAGATCTGGGTATTTTTCTTTTCCAATACTTCATACCAATTTTTTATGACTGCAGATTTCTTGCTTCCCAAGACAGGGCAACTACAATATCTCTACAACATGAATAATGTCTCTTCCTTAAGATCTAAAAGAGTTTTCTCTTTCCTTGGTTATATCTCATGCTAACGCGGGATCAAGATCATTCTTCCAAACCAAGGAGAGATCTCTAATTGATTAAATTGATATATCGCTCGACATTCTCAAACTTCATGAGCAACTTGAGGATTTATCTAGTAACCTTTCAGAACTCATTAGTTATCAATATTGATCTAACTTACCCCAAGTAATTGGTCTGGGCTCTTAGGAAGCTTCATCTGTGTCACTTAGGGCCCCCTTTGGAAATCAGGCTAAGTGATAATCCTCTTGTGGGTATAAGCTCACCCAGAATTGGGAACAATTAATATCAAGAACAACACCATTCAAATAATCTCAAAGTTCAACTCAGGAAATTTTCTTCTCATTTTGCAGAAAAGACCATAACTAACATTAGATCTTTCCCAGTTGAAGCCGAGTTCTCGAAAACTGGATTACAGCATACATTGAAATGCGTCGGGAAAATTCTACTATAAGTGTAACCCATTTGGAAGAAGCTTGATTTCAAGCGTTGTCTAAGTTCATTGCATTCAAGCGATGTCGTAAATGAATTTCAACATTAAATTTCAACTTCAAAACTTCTGAACAAATCACTGTTTCAGATCCAGTAACAAATTAAAATATCACGCTACGCTAATCTACGAAGAAATGAAAAAAAAAAAAGAAAAATAAAAAGAAAATATATCTGAAGAGTCCTCGGCTCAGGGTAATTACGTTCGTCCTTCTTGTTGATTGCCTCACTTTCCGCAGTCACTTCTATTTATAGAGCCCTAAAAATTTGGGCCCTAACTTCAATGCTTCTTTTTTGAATTCCTAACTTTTAGGCCCAGGTTGTCTTTTCAGTCACGACCTGAAAGTTGTGTCGCGACAGAGTTTTAAATTTTTGTTGCAGGTTTCTGTTGCAGCAAGCAGTCATCTGTCCCGACCTAGATGATCTTGTGCTCATTCTTGTTTGAGTTGCGACAACATATTTTGTTGTGACCTTCTTCTTTCCTTTAGTATGATAACTCTGTCGCGCCAGAGTTTCCTTTGTCATGACAATACTCTATTCATTCCTTAAACTTGAATGTCACAACATCGATACTCATGTCACAACACAGTTTCAGTGAAGCTTCTGCAAGTTGATGTCACGACTAAAGTTTTCTTGTCACGACAGTGATACTGATCTGCTTCTTCATTTTGATGTCACGACCCAGCTTTTCTTATCGCCAAAGCATTTCTAATTCCGGTTCTTGTTACAACATTGTCTTGCACTATTGTCATCTTAGTCGTGACCCAAAAAAAAGTCTGTCAGCGGCGAGTTACGCGCCCGCGCTGCCATGATACGACTTCGCACGATGTTGCGACTGAACTTACTGTGTTGGGGTGTTTTACATGTTCGCGACCCGATATGTTATGTCATGACAACACTTTTACGCATGCAATATATTTTTATCAAGACTTAGTTTTAAATTGCGTGACATAACATTTACCCTTAGCTTGTCTTCATGTAGTGAACCATTTCCTATCGCCCAATAGGACTTCTGGGTGTTGATGACTTATGCTATGTTGACCTAGTTTGTTATGTCGACATGATTTCTTCTTGCTTTGTGTTGAAACCGTCACGTCATAGAAATTGTGTAGCCATGACCTCGTTTCTCTCCTTCAGCTCATTCACGTATGCATTGACTTCGAAGATCTCTGTCGCGACGATCAAAACTACCTTTTAAGCTTGAGTATGTCTGACGATGACTCTCCTTGTTGCAACCAGGTCAGTTCATCCATTAAGCACTCTTTGTCGCGACCCAGTTTTCTTTTCGCAACCTAAACTTCTTCTCTAGCATCTTTTCTGTCTCAACAAACTGTTCCATGTTGTAGAAATCAGTGTCGCGACAAAAGAGGGTTCTGTCGTGATAGATATTCTGCCTTCAGTTTAGCATTATGTCACAACACAAACTATCTTGTTCCCAGTTGACTTGCATATGTTTTTCCCATTCTCTGTCGCGACTTGCTATCTTTTGTCGTGACCTAGCTCAATTGTCAATCAATCAAGAAATGTTGTTGCGACATGTTTTCTTTGGTAATTGCTTGGAAGTTTGTCGTGACACATAAATTCTCACTAATGATACGGACTAATGCGTAATTGGTCGTTTTTCTTTTCTTTCTTACTGGAAATCTCTCATTTTTGAATTAATTCCCGTAAAACACAAAGTTTGTAAATTTTCCATAATTTGGCATTAAAACAGCTATGAAAATACTAAAAACAAGCCAGAAAAATGGATTGAAAATAGATGAGTTTAAGACTCATCAAATTCCCCCAAACTTAAAGTTTTGCTTGTCCCCGAGCAAAGAAAATAAGATTTGTTTGTCCTCAAACAATTTAGCTTTATTTTTGCTGACATTTTATAAGCTACATCAAAAAATCAGTAACTTGAATTGAAACTAGTCACAGTGTTTCAATTTCAAATTTAGCTTTTTAGTTCACACTTGAGAAAATTCTCAAATTTTTTCACAAACAAACTAATGGATTCTGAAATGCAAACAATTTAGTCAAGTATTCCATTCTCGTGGTGTGTGTTAGTTTTCCTTTTCTCCTTAGTAGAATTAGCTAATCTTCCGGGACTCTATAGTAATCGTAATTTCTTTTAGTTCTTCAAGGTCCCATATGCTTGTTTTTCATATTAGTCTCCACTAATGTAGGCAAGTGCCACCTTCAAGATCAATTAGGTCTTTTAGGCTTGTAGAGTTTGGCTTGGGTGATTGGGTAGTGGAGAATTTTAGGCTAAAATATTACCCAGATTCCACTCTTCAATTGTGTATCTTTGCCTCTATTCTTCATCCTTTTCTTTTCTACTAATGCCTGGAAAATATATTCCCCCAAACTTGTCCTTGATATATCATACGCTCTATTCTCTCGCTACATCTTTAGAGAAATCTCCTTTTGCTTTTCTTTTTTACTTGTCAACTATTTGTGGATTAGTGCAATGTCTTCATTTCTTATAGGCTTTCTACCACTCTTAGAGAACTTTGCTAGCCCTATAAATTGCTTGGCATTAGGGTACTTAGGTGTGTCAAAACACCCTAAGAACTTAATTGCTCAAGAGGAAGGCCACAAGACAAAAAATTTAATCCTCTTGACAATTTAAAATTTTGACTTCATCTCCGCATTCTTTCCATTTCTTCATTTGTTCTTTTATTTTTACATCTTTCATTCTTGCATCTCCTTTCAAATCAAAATAACATTCTCTAAACTTGTCATTTTCAGATTTTGAAGTCCCCGTTTTGAAACCCAAGGGTTCTTAAACAGGATTATAATAAAGGAAGGTCCGAGGTTTTCATTTTGGTCGCTCAAAATGAAGAAACTGTATAATCGCTCAAAATATGAACCAGAGCATACGCTATGCATATTATGGGGGTGGGCTTGAAAGGCTCAAACTCAAGGATGGCCTATATCACTTTCCTCGTCGAGTGCCTGTGGGATTACTTGACTATAGTCTAACAAGTCTCAGGACTCGACTATTCTCGGGATCGTGACTCCAAACTAAAGATGTCCTTAATCTCACAAATTGTTAAGGTTCATTGTTTTCGTGACTTTCACTCGACTTTATTGTTTATACAACAGCTTCAAAGTCTTATTTTGTGTCGCCAATTAATACATTTTTCTTAAATCAACTTTAAATCATTCTAGTTTACACATGCAACTTCCTGTCCAATTCATTTAGGCCTACCATAATTTTAATTACACAAGTTTGGTTCTGAGGTTTGTTGTTGTTTTATTCTAATCAAGTAAGAGGGTTCATTTGATCATGCTTTCAGCTCAAAACATCACAACACACCAACAATTTCAATCTATTCAATTCAACCCAAACTTGCCAACTCAATTTTCATATCAGATTCATTCATTTATTCCAAACAAAAATACTTTCTAATAAGAAATTAAGAGTAGATAAAAAGAATTTGACAAAGAATCATTCAGACAATTTTGTTGAACTTTTATTAAGAGGGATGATTACAATTTTTGGTTTGGAGAGAAAGAGGCTATAGGGGTTCGTCTTCTTTTTTTTTGTAGGCTTTGGGAATTTTTAGGTTGAAGCTAGCTAAAGATGGAGGAAACCTAGGGATTGAAATGTTTGGTTTCTCTTTCTCTGGAGGTTCTTCCCTGTTGAAAAGGCAATGATCATTGGTGAATTCCACTTGAGTGATCAATTCATCTTGCCTCTGACCTATATTGTTCATGGTTCCTTCAAGTTCAGTGAGCATAGTGTGTATGCTCACTAAATTTGAATTCACCTGATCCAGACTTTCATTCCACATCTACCTGTAGTTGTTGTCCATCTCTAGCTCCTTGTCCCTCTTCTCCACAAGCTTCCCAAATTCCTTGAACTGTTCCTTGTAGAGATACTTGGACCCCTCTGCCTTCTATATCATACTTCCTTCCAACTTTGCCACAAAATACGATTAGTAGCATAGCCGGGACCTTAATGTGCCAATTGGGTTAATTATGATGATTAGTACACAAAAAGTACTCAAAACTTGCAATAAAATAGCACTTTTTGAGCACTAATCACATCCCCATCCCACATTGCTAGTCCCTTAGCAATGAAACAAAAAAAGAAATAGTGAGCATACAAAACAATAACAAAATGATGTTCACAAAATGGTATTTCAAAAAGGTTGTGAATGAGTAATGCCTAACCCTCGATGAGAATCATTGAAACCCTGCTCAATAACTATCTCGAGGATATGCCATACAAAAATTGAGTATCAAAAGAGCCTCCTTCTTTGTGAATCAACCAGAGACTTCCACCAAAACCTAAGTGTTTGTTTGATCATTTCTCAACAATAAACCGCCAAACCCACTCTCCCACCAACCAAGCACGCTCCACCTAGACACCAACCAACCTAAATAGATCAAGACCCACTCTTATTCCACAACTCTTTTGTGTTGTAGGTGCAATGTCGATGAATCTAGAATTTCACCAAAGTCCATGCAATCTGGATCTACCGATGACTCCTAACCAATTAAGGCTTAGGGCACCAAGTCATAAGGATCTTTCGACCACTAAATCTTTAGGTTTCACCCTGGACTCCGAATGATTTCAAAACTCCAGCACCTACAACTTGCTAAACTCCACCCATCCACCCATGTAGCGAGCACTAAGTCGGTGGCTCCCAACCAGTTGGTTTAGGGCACCGGAAGTTTTTAAAGACTTTTCGCTATATATATACCCTCTGGACCTTGCTCAGTTTCAAGGCAAAGCGCTGTAATTTTTCTCTTTTCTTTTTCTTTTCTTTTTTCTTTCTTTTTTCTTTTCTCTTTCTTTTTTATGTTGGAAGACACATTGGCCTTTTTATTCAGGGGGGTCCTAACCTATTAAAGGTGGTCAAAGAATCTAGGATGTTTCAAAGTTTAGAGGTTGCAAGCCAAATTTCTATTGTTGAAACTTGATGCACAGTGTGTGAAGAAGGAAGAAAAAGGTCAAAAGCAACAAGGATTCAACGACCTCATCCACTAATTAGGCATGGAACCAATCTAACATAAATAAAATTAGACAATGGTTCAATTTTTCAAAAACCGCAAAGAAGTAAACACAAAAAAATGTGGGTACAATTTTTTGAAAAGTAAGTCAGGAGGCATAATGTGATTCATAAAAAGGAAAACCAAGAAGACACCGAACATCACAAACGGGCTTGCTCAAAATAGTAACAAAAACATAAATAAATGCCACTTCCTTCGCTAACTCTCCCCCCAACCAAATGTCACATTGTCCGCAATGGGGCTCAGATTGGAAAGTTAGAGAAGGAAGTGCTACCTCCTTGATGAAATGTACTCATTTTTGGATAGGAGACTTTGCAAGCTTTCCATCGACACCTTATTCACTTCAAGCCAGCCTTCAAATAAAACAAAGCTTAAGAGAAAGAAGAGAGGAAAAAGGGACCACTGGAGAATTTGAAACTACACCTTTATAATAATTTCAGTTTTCTTTCTAACTATATTTGGATTCTATACTCTCTAATCTTTCCAACGGTATGAAAATGCCTTGAAACGGGAGTTCTGAATCGAGAAAGTTATGAGCGAAACAAATTTTGGTTGCGGAAAATTTCAGCCTCATAATATTTTTTTTTTTAATTTTTAAAATAATTTATTTTTTTATTTTTTTATATATATCTTTTCAAAGACCAATTTTTTTTTCAAAATATATATATAAAATAAAAATGTAATAAAACATATGAACAAGTAAGGGCCATAAAGGATCTTCTCATAAATTTTCGCAAAGAAGGCGTAAATTTTTAGGCTCCTTTCTACACCTCTCATCGCAGCCTAAATGACAAAACTAAAAATAACACAAAAAAATTAGAAAAAATTGCATAAAATTGAAAATTAAGTTAAAAACAAAGATTAACTAAAAATTAAAGAAAATCTAAAGAGAAAATTAAAGAAATCAAAATAAAATAACATAAAATAAGAAAATGAAAACAAAAAAGCCGGGGACACCCGTGCTCCCCCGCACTGCCCTCAAGCCTCGGAGGTCAGCTGAACTAAAGGAGCTTGTCAAATGCCGAGGTCCAAGTGCTCCATGTCTGAACCAGCACCCGAACCATCCGCTATGCCATGCAGTGTGAGAAATTGCCAATGTCTTCGATGTAGTGGCAAATGTTTGAACAAAGGCCACTAACTAAGTTTTCAGGAAGGCAAAGTGTAAATGGGATGGCTCATTGCAGTGTTTCGTGCTGTACGTGGGTGTGCAGGCAAGATGTGGACTCGGCAAAGGTTGTTTTTGGTTCGCACGGCACTTGATCCAAATTCTATGGGGATTGGGTGAAGGATAAGCTGGGGGGGTTCCTCCCCTACTCTTCCTCTACCTCCCGCTCCTCACGGCGCCTCCGTGAGCCCCACCGGTTCCTGCATCAATTCCTCCTGAAGAAGCTGCTGTAGTTGAGTCTGCTCACCCAAAATAGTGTCAATTAAGCACTCTCTTTCTGGATTTCCTTCCTCTTGATAATCAAGCTATTGGGTAAGCCTTGAAATTGATTAAGGTCATTAAATCATTGGAACAATCCACTTCGCCCATCTAATTTTTGGCTCAGAGAGTTCTCCATAGTATGAATTCTTTGCCTTAGTTGAGCATTGAATTTCTTTTGTTCTTCCACAACGTCACCCACCAGCTTAGTAAGGTTCAGCATTGCTTGCTCAATTAGAGAAATTCAACGGTGGCTGGTGGGTGGTCGGTGAGCTGAGGTACACTACGTGGAGAAGGTGAGGTGCATGTTGTGGGAACACCGAAGATGGGTGCACTCATCCATTGGTTTCTATAGTCCTCATGGACCTATATGGGGTTTGGATTTCTTCCACAGCTTTTCTCGATTCTCACATGGAAGGTTTTTGTAATCCCTCATTGACATGTATGCACTAGGGTTTCTCCCCACTGAGTACTCATTGTACTGCTCTCCCTCTTCCATTTGATCACAATTCAAGCCCACTGGAACATGTACTCCTACTGCAAGAACAAGGCAACACAAGACAACACAAAAACAATTCTGCAAAAAAAAAAAAAAATAAAAATAAAAATAAATAAATAATATATATATATATATATATATATTACAAAGTTGAAATGAAACTAAAAAAACTCCGACAAGAAAATATAAAAGAAATTAACCGCCTGTGATGAGGATCACAAGTGTTCCACAAATTTCATCAAATGCATTTTAGGCACCGATGAGTTAAAAAACTCATTTGATTTTTAATTCATTTTTCAAGTATTTTGCAAGATAAGTATTGATTCATATGCAGAAACATGGATATCTTACTCAAATTCAGAGAAAATTACAGCAGAATCGAAGGTCCCAACAAAACCAGAAGAAATCAGTCTCAAAACAAAAATGAGGTCGCAACTTAAAATTGAAGTCGCGACAAGAAGTTCGTCTGTTCAGTTATTTCCAGGTCACGACATCATCAAGACTAGTCTTGAGAGAGAAATAGAAAGCTTTATCAAAATCCAATGCGGATCGGAAATCGAGGTTACGACTGTGAAGTACAAGGCGTACAAGAATAGAAGTTGTGACCGAGAAATAGTGGCTGAGACGACAGAAATATTCAAGGCAGAATCTTAGGTCGCGACACCACTGGAAGGTCGCGACGCCAATTGGAAGACACCGAGGTCGCTAAGTCGACCCGCGATGAAGCCACAAATAAGGTCCCTGCAAGAAAATTGAAGTTGCGACCACTTTATTGGTCAAGGACCTCATAGGAGGTCGCGACATCATCTTGAGGTCGTGACCTGGAATAGAAGGTGGAATGAAAAAAAACTGGTTGCAACTAAGATTTGAGGTTGCGACTAGAAGAAAGGCAAGGAATATCAAAAGCGGTCGCGACCAATTATTAAGGTCGCAACTTAAATTCGGAACATGTGAAGGCAGAAAACCAATAAAGAAGGTCGCGACCAATCATTCAGGTCACGACCTGAAGAAGTACTTAGCAGTCAAAAATCCATGTCGCAACTAGAAAAAGGAAGTCACGACCTGTGAAAGGCGGAAACAAATGGGCCGCGACCTAAAACCGAGGTCACACGCAGCGACAACAAGGAAAAGAAGTCCTAACTCAGAACTTAAGTGGTGACAACAAAAACAGGGTCGCAACCTAAAACTGAGGTTGTGATGCATAATGCAGTAGAAAGAAAGGAGGAACGATGTCGCTACATGGAACTATGGTCGCGACATCAATTTTTGAAAACAATTGAGCCAACAAGGTCGCAACTATAATTGATGTCGCGACCACTAATCAAAGCAGCTGCAAGAAACCAAGTGGCAACTAAAGTTATCAGGTCGCAATTGAACAAGTGCAAAAGAGATAAATCAAGGTTGCGACATCAGTTTGAGGTCGCGACATGAGACAGTAGACTGGGCTTTTTCTTTAGTAAAATCCACTTGGAGCTTTTTGAATTAGGCCCATTTTTCTTTTGACAATGAGGCAATAGACTTTTATAGATAGTAAAGTAGTCTGCCTTCGATACCCGTAACCGAGCAGGAGAAGGACTCATTGTATATTTTATAGTAGATTTTTCTTTTATTTTCTTTTATTTTCTTTATTTTTTTCCTGATCCGACCGCGAACTGTAGAAATGTCAAGTCGAATTTAATTTATGATTTTCCTTAAACTAATGTCACCAAATTACCCGATTCTGTGACAAATTTCGGGAATTCGTTTTTTCTCATATTACAATTACAATATAGTGTATCTTATCAATGATCTAATGTTGGTCAGAATGCAAGATTAGAATGTAAATTTTCATTAGATTGATTTACCGTTAGTTATAGTCTTTTCAGAATTTAGAGAAGGAAAATAGTTGATTGGGATTTATTTGATTGATGTTGTTCCTTGAACATACATTCCTAATGATAGTACCGAATACCCGCTCAAGGAGTGTTTTTGCTTTGATTTCCAAGAGTTCCCGGCCAGGACACGTAGTCGAGATTCCCCGAGTGCGCTTGAGCATTCATTTGTGGGTATGCTAGACTACCATTGATGAACTACTAAGCTCTAAGGGTTCATTTCGATAAATTCCCTTTTCACTCATAATTGATCTTGGAGGGGAGCATTTATCAATATAAATAATCAGAAATTTCACCTTAATCTAAAGGGGAATTCCCAACCTCGTTACCGAGATCCGATCAAGGGAAGCCGAAGAAACAATTAGATTCAAAGGATGAGTCATCAATTAGATGGTAGAAATTTTGCAAGAACCCGAGAAGGAAGCAAAGATTCAGATTCTCAAGAAATGGGTATGAAGTATCAGAAAGAAAATACCCGTATCTTGCAAGAAGCTCAAAAATACAAGTAGCTGGTTAAATCCTTGTCTTTGAGAAAAGCAGGAGACCCTTAACCAGTGAACATGGAGAAATCCAATTGCATTGTTAGGCAATCTTGGACAAATCCAAACCCATCGTGAATAGAGCAATACTTTATGTGCATCAATGCTTTCTACATTATTTCTATAGACAACCATTTATCACAGAAACTGATCTCACTCCTTAAGAATTTTGTTCTTATTTTTAGTTGTTATCATTTATTTCCAAAGACAAGTTGTTTGATGTATGGGGGATAGATTTTATAGGGCCTTTTCCATATTCATTTGGAAATTTATACATACTCCTAGCTGTGGATTATGTATCCAACGTGGTCGATGCATCACTGGTCTCCAAAAATGATGCTAATACAAATTTGTGTGATTTTACAAAGGAATATTCTGCGTATCAGCACCTAGAACTATCATCAAAGGACGGAGGAAGCCACTTTATAACAAAGTGTTTTGATAAAATTAAGGGTAGATATGGAATCAAACACACATGAGCTCGCTTATCATCCTCAAACGAATAGGCAAGTTGAGATTTCCAACAGGAGATAAAGAAAATTCTCTTGAAAAGACCTGTAAGCCTGCGTAAAAGACTGTCTCAAACTTGATGATGCAATTATGGGCATACAGACTGCTTATAAACCCCATTGAATGTCCCCATGGCCAGATTGTCTTTGGTAAACCTTGCCACCTTCCTTTGAAGCTAGAATATGTGCCATGGGCAATAAAGAAGTCAATTCCTTTGACTTCACACAAGTAAAGAAGAAAGGCTACTCCAATAAATGAATTGGGAGGAATGAAGTCTATGATAGTTCTAGAATCTACAAAGATAAAACAAGAAATGGTATGATGTAAGGATTTTATGAGAGAATTTAAAGCAGAGATCAGTTCCGTTATTCAACACTGTACTCAAAACTCTTTCCAGGGAAGCTTAAATCAAAATGGGAGGGACCATATAGTAGTATCAAGTACAACCTTGGGATGCTGGACACCGAGAACCAAGAATCAAGAGTAAATTCAAACAATGGTCTAGATTACTACTACTGGGGAGGAATTTAGATCGCAAACCACTCCTAGTTCCTGAGTGAGAAAAAATATAAGAGAAAAACAAAATCCTCACAAAGAAGAAGTCTAGCTAAAGACTCAAAATTAAGCAGCTTTGTAGAAGGAAATCCACATCACAGTTTGTTTTAATTTTTTATTCTTTTTTTGGTACTAGAGTGGTTCACTAGTTTTGTGTGATTTTATTATTGTTGCTTTAAATTACGTGATGTTTCCTCTTATAGACACAAGAGTGTACACAAAGAGGAATCCTACATCAAACTTCCAATCCGCACAAGAGAAAAGGTATACTCTTCTCGATTTATTGAATTTGTCTTCGATATAAATTCATTGAAAGTTTGGGGAATTCTTTAATTTTGTGCTTCAATTTTGAATCGATACAGCTGGAACGGATTCATCGAATATCAATGATGAATATGAATTAAAGTGTACTTGTTTTGATTTGATTTGGGTGAATTCGAACTTTCATCGGGAATTGAATTGTTCAAGGAGACCAAATTTTCTTGGTCGAAGGTAGATTGTCTAAGTCAGAAACTGTGATATGAATGGATAAATTATGATGAGAAAATTTCAGGTCGCAACATAGATTTTTGGAGCTTATACAGATTTCTGGTCGCATAATCAATTCATAGGTCGCGACCAAGAAGCTGGACATTGAAGCAATAGGTTGGAGGAATGGGTCGCAACAGTGAGATTGAGGTAGCGACAAAAATAACTAAGGAAAGAAAAGAACAGATCGTGACATCAATTCCTCTGTCGTGACCATATCTCAAGTCGCGACAAAACTGTTTAAGTCATGACCAGAATTGTCCAAATTTTAATAAAATTAGGTTTTAAACCATTCATTTGGGTGTCGCAACATTAAAGATGTGACTTAGCAAATCACAATTAGAGACTTAAATTTAATGGTGGCGAATTTCCCATGTCGCAATCATGACATTGAGCCCATTTTTCTTTCTAACTTCCATTCATCTTCAATTCATTCCAATTTTTCCACTTATGCATCCATCGCTGAACTCCTAAAACTAAACTAGAGAGCTAACCAAAGACTTCTCAGCGAAAATCTTCACTCATGGCAGCAAATCAAGACGACATCGCAGATCTTAATAAACTGATTGATGAAATTATGCGTGAAAGTGTCGAGGCAGTGGAAGAGGTTCAATTGGAACCTCAACCTGGGGAAGGAATCAATGTCGAACAAGGAACCCAGCCAGAGGAAGAAGAGCAGGCGGTTGAATAAGAGGCTGCAAAGAGACAAAGGACAAATGAGCATGCAGAGGAAGAAGCAACATAAGACGACAAGGACTTCATTTCAAAAGAAGCTCATGAGTTGTGGAACAAGATACTGTTTGACAAGGATTTTCGTGGGTGAAAGGGTTTCGAGAACCGATTCCATTTTCGCAGGTAATAGAGAAAGAGGTTGGGAATTTTTCCGTGAACACACGCCAGATTTCATTCTTGCCATGGAGTTTATGCAACATGGTGGGCATGAAGGAGGATGTAGTCTACGTGAGGGGTGTTTTTCTAGCGTACTTTCGCATGACGGATTCAATGAAATGTTTAAATTGAGAGATCTCAAGCACGAGTCGAAGTATAAGAAGATGATAGAAAATCCCAACCATGAAAAGATACTGAACCTGTTGACTGCAGGAAAAGGAAAATGGGAGACCACAAAGAAGAACCCCCACCACGCAATCAACAGGGAGCCTCAACAAGAAGCGATGTCCGGTTCTATTTCATATGCTCTATAGTGATTCCGACTAAGCATCTGGCCGTGAACAGAGCATCGCTTTATATGCCTTTTTAAAGGGATATAAAATGAACATAGGAATCCTGATTGAAGAATCCATCAGAGGCTACCACCACAAGAACAAGGAGGGCCGGGACCATCCCACCACTATCACCACTTTGTCTCTCAAGTGCGCGGCCGGAGCGTGGGAATAAGAAGAAAATGCTCCTGTCTCCCCTCCGAATTCTAACTCGGAGGACAAGGGGACCGAAAAAGTAAAGGAATAATGGAGGTGGATGGCGTAAAACATACTACCGAGGAGAATGAGACAAGAGAGATGTGAGGCAAGCCACCAAGATATCCATCCAAAGAAGTGCGTAGAGGCATTATCTCAGATGGTTTCCTCCGAGTCATTCCTACCCTGAGGTACAAGAGAACTTGCCTGAGCAAGCAGAAGGGTCTAGGAGGAGAGAAGAGAATGCAGAAATCATAGAGATGCTTAGATCAATGAAAAAGGACATGGAAGAAAGAGAACAGAAATAGGCAAATTTGGAAGCATTCTACAATAATCAGTTCAAACGGGATGCAGAACTGCTAAATATTCTCAGAAAAAGAGAAGCAGAGATGGAGGGTAATATGATGAAGAAAATTGAAGCCTTTAAATATCTGTATAAAGAGCGCTTTAAAGAGTTTGAGAGGCCGGTGGGAAGGAGAGGGAGGTCAACTGGAAGATAATGATGATACCGAAGAAAGATAGGTGGCTGTAAAGCTTAGATTTGATCAACTTAATCACAAAGCCGCTATAGTGCATCCTCGTAGTTGAAGGGTAGTAAATCAGGTGGAAAAGGTAAGACATGCTGATCAATGCGCATAATCGACAAGCGATATATATGTAAAAGGAAAGGAAATACCCCCTGCTTATGAGAGACAAAGATCAGAGATGGCTTCTCCAAAGTTTGACCCTCAGCTAGCTAGCTTTGATATAGACCCTCCCAATGTCATACCTCCCAAAGCATATAAAAGAAAAAAATGAACTTAAAAATTCTCCTTGCAGCTCCCAATCTATATATTCTCTCCATTATTAATAGAAGTCTATTGTGTCTCATTTAGATTGTCCTGAGTCAAAACATTTTCATTTGATAATTGGTTTCTTTGCCATTTTTGTGTGTAAAGTGCTGAATTAGAAATAGATTGCGGAATAATCGTTGTTTCTCGTGGGATGGATATGACTGGATGAATTGTGTTGTTTGTTTCATTACTTATTTGTATGAAAAATATGGAAGTCTTGTCTGTATAATGACCAAATGACCAATTCTGTTTTATCCCAAGAACAACAATGAGAGAAAAATAAGGGCAGACATCAATAAAATGAATTTAGGAGTTGCAGCCTTACTTGAAATCAAGTTTAAACTGTAGAAATAGGAAGAGATATATTACTGAAGGAACAAATATAATGATTGAAGTTGTGTATATAAAAAGTGAGTCAATACAAGTCTTGAAAGAACAATAGACATGGTCAATAAAATTCTTGAAACTTTGAAAAGGATTAGTAACATCTTCTAGGGGATTCACAATTGAGGATATAGGGTCCTAGAACTTGTGAGATTATTGGTTGAGGCGAAATCCTAGGTAAAAACAGCTGACAAGAAGTGATAGAGGCCATCTTTGGAAGTTTGAGCCTTTCCAAGCCTACCCTCACTATATGCTAAGGCGTATCTAGTCCCTGATTTGAGCTAAACAGGCCTTATTTCTTCAATTAAAAGACCAAACCCGAGTCCCCCTCAAGTAATCCCGCAAAGAAAGAACCCTAAATTATCCAAGCCTTAACAAAAGGTTCATTGTAAAGAAAGAAACAAGTTTAGGGGAATATATTTACTTACATTACAAGGAAGGAGGAGAAGAAACGACTTGAAAAAAAAAGCTAAAAAAAAAAAAAAAGTAGAGATTGGAAAGAGGAATAAGTTTTGTCTTGTGGCCTATCTCCCTTGAACAATTAAGCTCATAGGGGTGTTTCAACACCTAGTACCCTAATTGCAAATTGGTACGGGAGTTGCTAGCCCAAAGTTCTTTAAGAGTGATAGAAAGCCTAAGAAGACAAAACATTGCACTATTCCCTTTCCTAGAAATAAAAACAAAAAGAGTTCTAGAAAAAGGGAACTGGCCTGATAAGGTGCAGGTGGCAAATCAAAATGCCAGGAAAAAGATGTACCAGATCAAGATTGAGGAGAATCTATATTACAAGGAAGGAAAAGGATGAAAGCTGAAGGCAATTAGATAGAAAGGAAGAGTGGAATTTGGGTAATTTGCAACCACAATTTTCCCAAATATCTACCTGATTACCTAAGCCTGAAAGACCTCTTTGATCTTGAAGGTTGAATTTACCTACATTAGTGGAGATCAATATGAAAAACAAGCCTATGGAACCTTGACTAGTTTTCTAAGGAGATTTCCAGAAGATTAACTAATTCAACAAGAAGATGAAAAGAATTGAAGACCTGCACACACTCACAAAACAAGATATGTTGACTAAACTGTTTAAATGCAGAATTTATCATTGTATTTGTGATAGAAGTTGAAACCATTCCTTTTTCCTTAGTTGAAACTGAAGTTTAAAATGATGCTGCTATCTCCTTTTTCAAGTTACAAGGTGGAATAAGACTGTGGTTTAAATCAGAAAAATGTCCTTAAAAATAAAGCTCAATTTGTTTGAGGACAAACAATTCTTTCTTTTCTTTGCTTGAGGACAAGCAAATTTTGCCTGGGGAATTTTGATGAGTCAAAAAACTCATTTTGATTTTTTAATCCATTTTTCTCAAGTATTTTGCAAGATAAGTATTGATTCATATGCAGAAACATGGATATCTTACTCAAATTCAATTTTGAAAGAAAATTACAGCAGAATCGAAGGTCCCAGGAAAACCAGAAGAAATCAGTCTCAAAAGAGAAACGAGGTCACAACTTAAAATTGAAGTCGCGACAAGAAGTTTGTCTGTTCAGTTATTTCCAGGTCACGACATCACCAAGACTAGTCTTAAGAGAGAAATAGAAGGCTTTATCAAAACTAGTCGTGACTGGAAATCGAGGTTACGACCAGAAGTACCAAGGCAACTAGTAATAGAAGTTGCGACCGAGAAATAGTGGCTGAGACAACAAAAATAGTCAAGGCAGAATCTTAGGTCGCGACACCACTCTGAGGTCGCAGAACGCCAATCGGTCGATGAGCCAAAATGAGGTCCCCGCAAGAAAATTGTGCGTCGGGACCACTTTATCGTCGGGCGACTAGCGGAGGTCGCGACATCATGTCGAGGTCGTGGACCGAATGTGGCTGTGGAATGAAAAATCGTTGCAACCAAGATTCGAGGTTGCAAACTTAAGAAAGGTATCAGTGCTGCCACCAATTATTAAGGTCGCAACTTAAATTGAACATGTGAAGGCAGAAACCACAAAGGAGGTCGCGCGACTAATCATTTAGCGTCGCACTGAAGAAGTATCGAAAGGCCAAAATCCGTGTCGCGCAACCAGAAAAAGAAGTCACGACCTAGAGTTAAGGCAATAGAAACAGAAATGTGGTCGCGACTCCAACTGTCGCGACGTACAATGCAACAAGGAAAAGAAGTCCTAACTCATAACTGAAGTGGTGACAACAAAAATAGAGTCGCAACCTAAAACTGAGGTTGTGACGCAGAATGCAGTAGAAAGGAAGGAGGAACGATGTCGCGACATGGAACTATGGTCGCGACATCAATTTTTAAAAACAACTGAGCCAACAAGGTTGTGACTATAATTGATGTCGCGACCACTAATCAAAGTGTACCAGAAGAAAACCAAGTCGCGAATCAGGTTATCGTGCCTAAATCGAATAACAAGTGCAAAAGAGAGAAATCAAGGTCGCGACATCAGTTTGAGGTCGCGACATGAGACAGAAGACTGGGGCTTTTCTTTAGTAAAATCCACATGGAGCTTTTTGAATTAGGCCCATTTTTCTTTTGACAGTTATAAATAGACTTTTTGAGGATAGTAAAGTAGCTTCTGCCTTTCGATACCTTAACCGGGAGAGAGAAGGACTCATTATATATTTTAGAGTAGATTTTTTTTCTTTTTTTTCTTTTATTTTCTTTTATTTTTTTTTTCTGGATCTGAATCCGCAAACCGTGTAGAAATGCTGAAGCAGGATTTAATTTCTGATTTTCCTTATACCAATGCTGCCTGAAATTAACGAATTCTAGACAAATTTCTGGAATTCGTTTTTCTCAGTATATTACAATTACAGTGGGTGTATCTGATCAATGATCTATTGTTGGTTGTAATGCAGTATTTAGAACGCAATTTCGCTTAGATTGATTCTACTCGTTACGCCTTTTCGCTGTAATTTAGAGAAATACTTGGATTGGGATTTATTTGATTGATGCTGTTCTTTGAACCGACGCTCCCAATGATGACCGACCAGCCAAGGAGTGTTTCTTCGCTTTGATTTCCGTGAGGCCCTCCGGAAAGTGACAATACGTGAGTTGTAGATTCCCAAGAGGTTTGAGCATTCACTTGTGGGCATGCTAGACTACCATTGATGAACTACTAAGCTCGAGGGGTTCATTTCGATAAATTCCTTTTCACTCATAATTGATAAGCATTTATCAATATAAATAATAAGAGATTTCACCTTAATCTAAAGAGGAATTCCCAACCTCGTGTTAGTTGAGATTTGATCAAGGGAAGGGAATAACTATTAGATTTAAAGGATGAGTCATCAATTAGATGGTAGAAATTTTGGCAAGAATTCGAGAAGGGAAGCAAAATATCTACGCCTCAAGAAAAAAACGGGTATGAAGTATTGAGAAAGAAAATACCCAGATCTACAAGAAGCTCAAAATACAAGTAGCCGGTTAAATCCCTGTTCTCAGAAAGGTGAGACCCTTTAACCGAATATGGAGAATCCAATTGCATTGTTAGGCAATTGTTGAGACTAAAAGACATATACAAATTTATGACACTATTACCAAAGGACTATCGCCTAATCCACTGCAAGAACGCGCCTACAAAACTTGTCACTGTACTCAAAGAACACATACAAATTTATGACACTATTACCAAAGGACTATTGTCTAATCCCCGGCAACGGCGCCATAAACTTGTTGACATCATACTATCATAACCAAAAATCTCTTAGAGTAGAACGATTTAATTTATTGGTTTTGGTCCTAAATTCGTGCTTACGTGTCGATTAAGTAATAAAATGGACTTGAGTCCGTATATCGATCCCACGTAGATCTCAAGAATTTTTCATCAACCACCCCGACTACTCGAAATTAATACTATTTGGACCGTAAATTGATATGGGTGTCCAGCATGAAAGATGGGAAATTAACTAGTTCAAAGAGAAATGAACATTCAAATAGACTGAAATAAAACAAATGAAGGAAAATAAATTCCTACAAAAAGAAATGAATAATCGAACAAGCATCATAGAAGACACATCAAGAGAACAAATATAGTGAACGATCAATTCCTCGTAGTTCATACTCGACCAAATTTCTTTGATTATCTCAAGTTTCAACTGGGTCTGGGTTAGCATTTGTAGTGCAACTGGATCTCTCCTCGCTCCACATTTCGTTATCTCTTTCTTCCTGATTCTCTCGAATTACAGGGAACGAGATAACTACTTTTAACAAGAACTTCCTTAAGCTGGGTATTTTTCTTTTGCAATACTTCATACCCATTTTATGGACTGTACACCTTAGCTCCTAAGTTATCGGTCAAGCAAGGATATACAACTTCCAAATTACTCTTCCTCGAAATTAAAATAGATCAACCTTTCTCGATTAGATCTCAAATAACACTCTGATTGGCCTCACTATCCGACCGAGGTGAAATTCCCGCTGTTTAAATAGATAAGTTGTTCAACCTGCTTCTGACTTCAAGTGAGAAGAGGATTTATCTAAGTGAACTTACAAAGCTCAAAGATCCCTAATAGCAGGTTAGCTACACCTTCAAAGGAAATGTACATTACTCCCAGGATTGTCTTCCCCGTGGTCACCGTAGGACCTTGGAAATCAGTAATGACGCACCCCAACGATGAAACCATTATCTCGCATCCAAAATCAATAAACCTCATAATCCGGCGTAAATTCAGAAACTGAAATGAACAAGATGCTGCAATTTACTACGGTGAAAGATCAATTTCGACTTCAACGCTCGCTAAATGGAAGCCGGTTCCCACCATCGAATCACACGAGACAAGATCCTTCCGATCAAAAGAATAATCGCATTAACAACCTAAATAATCGAATCCCAGAAATTTGTCTGAACTTCGATGCATTCCAGGTAGTAATTTTGAAAATAAATTGAATTCTGTATTCAGCTTTAGCAAAACGATAACATTCAGATCAAAATAAACGAAAAGAAATACGAGACTAACATCTGCTCTAAAATAAAGAAAAGCAGTTAAAAAAGAAAAGTTAGCAAAGAAAGAAAATAAAGTGAAGCCTAGGCTACCCGCATCTCTTGTGATGCGCTCCCACTTACTTTACTATTCTCGTAGTCGCAGATTTATAGGGTTTTCCATTGGGCCCTAATCCCAATATAACCTGTGGATTTAGTAGCTGCCTAAGTTATCAGCTTCCAAATAAGGGTTTCGCCTTTCACGCGACATCGACTGAAGTTCCCGCTTCCTACGAATCGGTCAGTTCGTGCTGTCACGATTAATTCAATCTTATGCCTCTTGTGTTTCGCTGATCGCTTGTGATGTCGCGATATCATGGCCTTGTCGCGAAATCCATTCTAGTCCTTTCATAGCCTTCAATGGTCGCTCCCGGATGTCGCGACATCGATGTCGGCCGCGACATGGGCCAAGTTTCGCGGCCTTCCTTCGTTTGTTGCGATGTCGCGACATCAATATCTTGTCGCGACACGCCTCCCGGTAATCGCTTCCTGGAATCCAGGTCCTCGATGTCTGACATTAACCTCATAGCTCGCTTCCGCGCTTCTGATCTCTCGATAGTCGTCGACTCAAAGATTAAGTCTCCTCGCCTCAACAACCAAGCCAGTTCTGGTGTCACACATCGCCTTCTCACGCGACATCACCTTATGTCAGAGAATAAATGCTGTTGATGATGTCACGACTTAATAGTTTCTGTCGCGACATCACTTTAATTCTCGCTTCTTCTTCACCATTTATAAGCCACATCCCCGCCGCGACCGCATCAAATTCTCTTCAATCTTCCCGATATCGCAACTCTAGAACTCGGACTGCACTCCACAACCCGCATCAATGACTCACCCGCTTGCTCTATTTCGCTTCCTCATTCAATCGCATTTTTATCCACTTATTTCGCATTTTCATCGCTTTTCTTCTTTCTTGCTTCCTTCCTGCTAATGACAATCGTGAGTTTCTTCATAATTCGTATATTAATTATTCAATTTTAACCGAAAAATCAAACGTAAAAATGGACTAAAAAAGAGATGACTTTTAAGCTCATCAAACTCCCAAATCCTAAAGTTTTGCTTGTCCTCAAGTAAAGAAAAAGAAAGATTTGTTTGTCCTCAAACAAAAAGGACATTTTTCTGTTTTGTTTTAGAAGTATTATTCAATAAAATTTTATTTATTTATTTTTTTTTTCCGAATCTGGAATTAAAAATATCACTATTATTTCAAAATTCATTTTAAAATGCAGGAATAGAGCATGGTATACTTCTATTACAAAATCATCTGATAAACTAATGTATGTAAACAGTTCATTATTCAAGTATTGTCTCAGGTAAAAGTGGCCGCCAATCCTTCTCACCCTTGTATTAGATTTAGTCAATCTCCTAGAGGTTTTCTAAACTCGCTTATTAAAGTCCTATGCGCTGGTTTTTCATATCGATCTCCACTAATGTAGTGATTCCAACCTTCAAAATCAATGAGGTCTGGGCTTGTAATGTTAGCTCGGGGTAAAAAGGGTAGATGAATGGAATTCCTTTAGGCATCGAGATTACCCAAAACTCTTTTCTTTCTCCTCAATCGCTATTTCTTTCTGTAATTCCTCAAACCTCTCAAATCTCATGTTCGGGATACTACCTTGAATTTCTTCTCTCAAAGTCGTATGCTCCTACCCCTTTCTCAATTCTAATTGGGAAATTTTCTCTCTAATCACTCCTTCAAATTAGCTTTGTTTTTGTCTTTTTTAGGCTTTCTAACACTCTTAGCTAACTTTGTTAAGAGTTCTATACGTATGGTATTAGGTACTGTGTCAAAACACTCCCTAAGAACTTAATTGTTCAAGAGAGTTAAAGCTTACAAGACAAAAAACTATCTTTTAGCTTTCTTTCTTTTTTGTATTTTCCCTCTGCCTTCGATTTCTCTTTCCTTCACCTTCTCTCGTACATCTCTTTCGCTTCTTCCCTAATCAAATCCCCAAACTCTTACCCTTCTCTCCTTTTGAGCTCCCCGGGGTCATCATAGGCTCTCATCGGAAGTTTATTACAGCGATGGCTTCGGGCTTTTCATCATTTATTTTGAAGATACGGAATACCCTGGCTCAAATTGGGGGATTCAAGGTATATGCAAAAGCATACATAGTGGTAATGGAAAAGTCAAAACTGTCAATAACGGCCTCGTATCATTTTGGTTTGGGTTGTTTCAACTAGGATTTCGCCTGCTAATCAATATTCAAACAAGTTCTAGATCGGTGGATTACAAATTCGAATCTAAAATTTTCCTGCCTCACTTCAAATGTAAAGTTTCAAAGGTGTCGCTGGTTTAGGTGTATAGTTCCCTTCAAGACTTGTGTTTATTCACCATTCCAATTACATTAGTTTACCTGCTACTCATATATCGATTTAACCAATTTCTCGATTTTTCAACTCAAACCTAACTTGAAATAAAACAAGAGCATACTCTTGGGTTCCAGCTTTCATTATTCATGTTCTCCATTCTTTTCGTGATAAATTGAATGTAATTAAATGCTGCCTTTGATTCTAAATGTAAAATAAACTAGTACGTAAAACACAATCCACACATCATGAGTCAGGGAACCAATTTAAATCAATGTATCTCATTCAAATATCAAAAGATTTCGATATTACACCAACCTTCCGCTCACTACAAACATTTTTTTTTTTACTAAATTCAAGAAAAACTCTATTTCCCGTCTAAAAATCCTATCTCTTCTCCGTAATGTTGCATCCCCGCTTCAAAATTTGGTTCCCCACTCGAGCCTCCGATGAGTGATTCACTGCTAATGCAAGATCGCTCCAACAAATCGGGGACTGCCTACCTTTTCCTCGAGCTTCTGCTGATGGATTCAACTAATCCACATTCCCTTCCCATCAACCGCTCCGATGAAACCACGCTTTATGAAACAAAAAAGAGTGGAACTGCCTTCGCTTTCCGACTTTCATTCCATAAAACAAATGAATTCATCCTCGACCTTCCTTCACTCCTCCTCCCTTTCCTTCATTCCTTCGCTTGTTTCAATTCCTTGTTCTCCCATCCTTTTATATGAAATGTCTCTTGAGATTCATCGATTTATGTCCTTCATATTCAACCTGCATTTTGGCTTTTTCGAGAATTTGAATGCTCTTCTTGAATTTCTTAATTCTCCCGATTATGCTCTTTGAAATCGAATATTCCACAAACTGATTAGATCAAGAGATGGATTTCTGTTTCTGCTTTTATTACCATTTATTCTTTCTAATTTGACAAATTTGGGTGACTTGTAGTTCGATGGATTTGAACTGAGACCAGACACTGGGTTCAATGTAAGGACATTATCCTTTAAAGATAGTATATTCATTATTGGGCCATTAAATCAAGACATTAATTGCTGGATGTCATGACTTCAGATTTTTATAAGCCAGACCTCAAAACTAAGTCACGACAGGAATGTCTCTTCTATTCTTAGATTTCGTGATGACTAAATTTTTGTCTTCTTTGACTTTCTTTCCACTATTATTCTTCACACTCCCACATTCCCGATTAACCCCTCTCGAACTCCAAGTGTCGTGTCCCAGACAAACAAACAATCCAATTTACAGCAATATCTCAGTTTTTCAATGTCACTCAAAACAACTACAACTCAATCTATTTTTATCATGCAGGAAATTGACAATCTTTCATATTCAATAGTTGAGCATTCCACACTAGATAAAAATAAACTCCCCCAAACTTGCAATATTGCTACTTCAAATACAAGACCCTAACAATTATTTCAACTCAAATGAAAAAATAAAAATAAAAGACAGAGGAAAGGATGAGAAACTCTTTTGTTTTTGGGGCCATGTTATATCACCCGTCCTCAAATCGATTTCGAGGTTCTTTCTCTCTGCAATCTGGCTATTCCTTCCACCCATTCCGCTCTGCTTTTAGCTTCTAGTCGACTTCCCTTTCGCTCAACCAATGTATCAATGCATCCACTGGCTCTATGGTCGGGCTACACTCGTCCATCACATTCTTTGCCTTCGCCTCCGCCATTTCCGAAAAATTCAAATGAGCGCCAATGTTGTATTCAAAGAAGATCTTTCCTATCAGCATACATGTTCTCACTTTCCCCATGCTCGAATTAGTAATTTCTTCTTTGTTCAGAGGGCAATGATGGGGTAAAGAATTTGCTGAAATAAGCCTCAATAGCCCCATGTGTTACCAGATTCATATGGTAGGGAGTTAAACCACAAGTTGTACCATATCTCGAAGAGAATGGGAACAACCCGCAAATCAATAACTGCTCCACACCATTCAATTTAATCGAGTTTGCTATTCTCTAAATCGGCCCCAAGTGTTCATCGATTTTCGCAGCGGGAATGACCAAATGAATCGGGTTCTCAATATTGACCAAGGTTATCGCCGGTTCGCAGCTCAAAATCATTAGCATCATCACGGGTCGTTTCATTGCTAAATATTTATTGTGGATGAATGAATCTTATACCTCCATAAGGTCATGCCTCGAGGTCTTCTTTGTCGCGACATTCTGTTGGCTACACTGGGCCTAATCCTTTTATCCGTCAGCTATCGTATTTAGCCGTCTCTCCGAAATCAAAAAGTACACGATCAATAGATTAGCCTAATCAACAAACATTTTCAAATATGGTTGTTAAAGGTCAAGCATACATGAGTCAACGCTTGAAACGCCATTTTTGTTCTCCTCTCTTCTTTTCTCTTTAAAATGTCCAAATTAGTATTTCCTTCTTCATCCCGAATATCGATTACTAAATCCTTCATCCCCTGCAAATCTGCGCCATAAAACTTGTCGAGACCAAAAAGATATATATACAAATTTATGACACTATTAATACAGCGACTATTGTTCAACCCTCTACGAACGGCGCCATAAAAACTTGTTGACTCACTCAAAGAACACATACAAATTCCCTCTATGACACTAATACCAAAGGATTCATCACCTAACCACTCAGAACGGCGCCTACAAACTGTTGACATCATACTATCATAACCAAAATCTCTTAGAGTAGAACGACGAATTTATTGGTTTTGTCCGAATTCAAGTATGCATGTCGATAAGTAATAAATGGACTTGAGTCCATATCGATCCCACAGATTCAAGAGAATTTTTCATCAACTACCCCGACTACCGGAATTAATACTATTTGGACCGTGAATTGATATGGTGTCCAAAGATGAAAGTCGGGAAATTAACTAGTTCAAAGAGAAATGAACATTCAAATAGATCTAAATAAAACAAATGAAGGAAAATAAATTCTTACAAAAAGAAATGAATATCGAATGGGCTATCATAGAAGACACATCAAGAGAACAAATAAGGCTGAACGATCAATTCCTCGTAGTTCATAATTTAATAAATTTCTTTGATTATCTCAAGCTCCAAAATCAATTCCAAGTGCATTTGTAGTGCAACCGGATCTCTCCACGTTCCATATCATATCTCTTCCCCGATTCTCTCAATTACGTGAATCAGATAAATTCACTTTTACCAGAACTTCGCGTCGTGGGTATTTTTCGTAATACTTCATACCCATTTTATGGATCGTACACCCTAGCCCAAGTTACTTCTGGCCAAGCAAGGATATACAACTTCCAAATTACTCTTCCTCGAAATTAAAATAGATCAATCCTTTCCTGATTAGATCTCAGCTAAGACTAGATTGGCCCCATCCGAATTGAGGAAATTCCATTGTTTAAATAGATGTTGCTCAACTGTTTCACTTCATGAGTAAAGAGGATTTATCTATGAACTTTACAAAGCTCAAAGGATCCCTAATAGCAGTTAGTATACCTTCTGAAATGTACATTACTCCCAGGATTGTCTTCCCGCGTCACCGCAGGACCTCCTGAAATCGCAGTAATGAAGCACCCCAACTGCATAGTAAACCGATATCGTATCCAAAATCAATAAACTCATAATCCGCAAATCATAAACCGAATGAACAAGATGTTTAATTTACATGTGAAAGATCAATTCCGACTACAACGCCTTCGCTAAATGGAAGCCGGGTTCTCAATTGATCAATCACACGGCAGACATCATCCTTCATCAGTTTTCAAGAATAAATCTAACAAATCAATAATCGAATCCCGTAAATTATTCGAACTTCGATGCATTCTGTAGTAATTTTGAAAGAAATTGAATTTCTCAGATTCGGGCCTTCGCAAAACGATAATGATTCTAACAAAATAAACGAAAAGAAATACGAGACTAACATCTGCTCTAAAATAAAGAAAAGAAAAGAAAAGAAAAGAAAAGAAAAGAAAAGAAAAGAAAATAAAAGTGAAGCCTAGGCTACCCAGATCTCTCTTGTGATGCGCCTCCGACTTACTTTACTATTATGGGTAGTCAGATTTGATGTGGTTTCAAATGCCCTAATCCCAATATATAACTCTGTGGATTTCGTAGAGTAGCCAGCCCAAGTTATTTCCGGGCCATACTTCGCCTCTTTGTCGCGACATCAACTCATGTCGCGACATCACTCTAAAGTTCGTTTCCGCGAACCGGGTCGCTCAGTTGTCAATGACACCAATCTTATGCCCTCGCAGCCAAATGGATTACTTGTGATGTCGCTGGGCATCATACTTATCGCGACATCCATTCTCCTAGTCCTTGCGCCTTCAATGGTTAGCCTCGGCGTCGCGACATCGATGTTGTCACATGGCTTAAGTTTCCGCTACTCTCTTCAAAGAGCATGAGATGTCAAGACAATATCTCTGCCGCCGACATCGCCTCCGGTACTGTTTCCTCGAACGGTGTCCTCGATGTCGTGGACATCAACCTCAGTTTCGCCTCGCCATCTCCTCTCATGTCACGACTTCGCGATTAAGTTCTCATCAGAATAAACTCAAGTTCTCGTGTCGCGATATCGGGCTCTTCTCGCCCCGGTTATCACCGGCGCCGCCGTAGCTGTGGGGCCGGTTGTTGATGATGTCGCGATTTCTACAGTTTCGCCACGCATATCACTTTTTAATTTCTCGCTTCTTCTTCACCGCGATACAAGGATCCCTGCCGACCGTGACAATTTCACCTTCCCCCGATATCATGATCAGCAGAACTGGATCATGCGTACTCCACAATCGTATCAATGACTCCAGCGCTTGCTTTATTTCGCCTCGCTATTCGATCGCATTTTTAATTCCACTTATTTCTCGGCCATTCGACCGCATTTTTATCCACCTACTGCATTTTCTACGCTTTTTCTTTCTTTCTTGCTTCCTTCCCCGCTAATGACAACCGTGAGTTTCTTCATAATTCTGTATATTAATTATTCAATTTTAATCGAAATCAAATGTAAAATGGACTAAAAAGAGATGACTTTTAAGCTCATCAAAGAATTGACAAATCCAAACCATCAAGAGAATTAGAAAAGAATGATTTTATGCAGAATTGGTCGCTTCACAAGATTTCTTTGATAGTGTCCATTTTTCACAGAAACCGATTCAAATTCAAAGACTTTATTCTCTATTTTAGTTGTTATCATTTATTTCCAGTTTACATAATAGTTTACAGTAAATAATCATTAATTTCTAGATTAAACTCTCACTATCCATTTTAAGTTAAATAGTAAGACCAAGTAGTTGCAGTTGATTTCAATTCTTGTCAATCTTGTGGGAATGATATCTAGACTTACATCCCACTCTTACTACTTGTATGACCTGCACTATGTTGTCATGACTTAACCCTGGCACTCTGAACCCCATTTAATAAAGGAACTTTTATTCCGGTTAAAGCAAGTCTATCCAATTTAACATGTATAAGTAGGCTCTTAATGTTAATTTTGAGGGGTTTTAGTTTATATAATCAAAGGCAAACAAGCACCATCCCCGGCAACGGCGCCATTTGATTAATGCCACAGTAGGTATACTGAAATCACTGTAGAATGAGATCTTAATTCTCATACTTCCAGCAAAGCCATCAGTGATAGCGGTCTCAGTGGCCTGAACACAGTATTAGAGTTTTTCAGGCCAAAATGACTTACAAAGGAGTTAAAACTAGTGAATTCAATTTGGATTTTAAGGTTTGGTAAAAACAGGAGAGTTGGATGGTTGGAAACTAAAAAGAAACTGAAGAAAAATAAGAAAAATAATAAAAGAGATCTCCTTGAAGTATCAAGAGGCTGGGCTTAGGATCCTAGGGCAACTGAGGGTTTCTAGGGTCATTTCCTCGCATTGGGGAGGATGATCTATAGTCATCCCCCGAACCGGATCTTCATTTAGCTATAAAACCTAACCTAAAATAATTATCCTTTGAAAATGTATTCATTGAGCATCACTTGTTACCACGCTGAGGGCATGCCTCCTCGACCCACCTTACAATAAATCCATAGATGATAATTTGACTAATCAAAGGGATTCCAGTAAGGCGCATCCTAATCAACCCTAAAAGATTATCAACACTGATCATTCAAGGTGAATGGAAGGGGTTACAACTAAGATTTGAAGAGAAAAACCAAAAATAATAGTGAATACCTGCGTTGAAAGCATAAGAACCCTATGTTACACCCAGTACCCTTTCCTAGTAGCCTTCCTCTTCAAGGAAGAGAGGGTTTTAGCCACTCATCCTCAAAGTTGTCATCCTTGGAGGTGTTTAATGTTCTGAAAGTGAGGAGAAATGGAAGAGAAACGAGAGAAAATGAGAAAGCAATGGAGTTTGAAGCTCTCGCCACTTTACTATCGAGCAAAGTTGTTTTCGTTACAAGGCATGTGAGCTATATACCGCCTCGCCCAAGCAAAATTACAAAAAGAACCAAAATAAAAGCTACAAAGATAATTAAAGAAAATGTGTAGAATGTAAAAAGAGTCAAAAGGTAAAGGCACAGTGAAGTCAACAAACAGACATGATGAATGAATAGGCTGATATTTAAATAGTATGCTACAGAAGGAAATTTTTATATTATATTGTAATCGCAATTAGCAGGTCAGGAAAATTTGTCCCACATCTTAGAACCACTTTTGCATTTTTACTTTCTTCTTCGTCCTCATTCCACGTCGAGTTTGACTCAATTCTGGCTTGGATCACTCAACAATTTTTGCATAAATAGCTTGTAAAAATCAGTAATGGTTACAAATGTATCAATAGCATAAATGGACCTTAATGTGCCAATTGGGTTAATTATGTTGATTAGTACATAAAAGTGGTCAAATCTGTAATAAACAAAGGTTCAAAATATACTTTTGGAAAGCACTAATCATTTATGTTCACTAAATTTGAATTCACCTGATCCAAACTTTCATTCCACATCTTTTACCTGTAGTTGTTGTCCATCTCCAGCTCCTTGTCCCTCTTCTCCACAAGATTCCCAAATTCCTTGAACTGTTCCTTGTAGAGATAATTGAACCTCTCTGCCTTCTATATCATACTTCCTTCCAACTTTTCTTCTCTTTTGTCTAAAAAGGTCAACACATCTTCAACCCTTTTAGCTACCTATTGTGGGGCTGACCGCATTTTTAAATTCCACCTTGCATGCTAATTCTTTTCTCCTTTCCATTTCTTCCATCCATTCTTCTTCCTCTCAGCACTATAGAAGTTGTTCCCATTCCTTTGCTCTCTAAAGTCCGCTCTCTCCAAATTTTTCTCTTATTCTCTGCTATGTTCTACTCTTCTTTCCTCCATTTCCTTTTTCATATAACCAACATCTCCAGATTTCTTTATTTCTTGTGTTGCCCTTTGGGAGCACTTATGTTTGTCTTAAAAGTTTCATATGAGGGAGGAGATTGAAGTACTGGACTTATTCTGCTCTAAAACTCATCTTCAACTAGCAGCTGGGCCTCTTCTGGGAATTGTTCCATTCCCACTTGTTCTTCTTCTTCTTCCTGAGGCTCCTCTGCAACCTCTACAATCTCCATCTCCTTCCTTTTCCCCAGCTCTTGGGTCTTTGATGGACCTCACAATGTCAAAGGAGATCCTAGGGCGTGTTTCTCTTCGTCCCTTTACCCTTTACTCTGGTAGCCATACTACATAAATGATAGTCATTGGACGGGGGATTACCCTTCTTTACTATCTGTGAAGGTTTTAATAGATGTTTCTATTATTTTTCCCACATCAAACTTATAACCCTTAAGAAAACCTAATATAACAAATATGAATTATCCTATAAAATATTATTTACAAAAACGAATTAATACTAAATAGGAATTTGAGAAATATTATAACAATCTCAATCTTGGATCAAATTCCATCTTATCTTGATAAGAGAGTAATCAACACCACCTTGAACTGAAATTCCTTTTATACTCATCTTGTGTGCTTTGTAATATTTTTAAGGGATCCAACCCGGATTTCCTCTTCCTAACCCGGATTTGAGAAAGCATTTCTTTTAAACCCTTTTTAAAAGTGAATCCATGGAGCAAACTCATTTATACAGTTATGCTTTCCATTAAAACCTTGTGAAACATGGTGGGAATTTTTTTTTCTTTTCTTTTAAACATTAAACCCTTTTTATACGATTAAACATTTTGCATAAAATCTAAAGGTAGTTTCTCTGCTTCTGACTCTATCCCAATCTCTTACAACACTGCACAGAAATGATTTTATGATTCTACTAAATATTCATTACTCACATCTACGAGACATCAAGTTCAATATAAGCAATTTCTGTAATCAAAATTAAAATCATTTTCTAAACAATAAAAATTTTAGAATCAGAAACCCTGAAAAATGTATTCTTCCGAAATAAGGGCAAAACAGTAATTTTTCAGAGTCGGTACAGATAAGACCCTAGATTTTTTTTTCTAGATCTCAGATGACGAAATTGATCCCGTCGTTAGAATCATCTCACGAAATCTATAACCATGACTTGGGCTCAATCTCAGAGATAATGGGTTTTTTCACACCCGAGGTTCACCGGTGACACGCCAGGACACCCCCAAACCGTGTCCGCCCAACCCGTCAACCTACTCGGCTAGCCGATGCCCCGTAACCCGACACTCCTCATGAAAAATCTAGCCTTGTAATGTGGAGCTCTACCTAAGGCATAAACCTGTTCAGAATTTACATGACCATGATGGTCCAATTGCTTAGTAAAATAATGGCCACTACCCCCGTGATCAATATCACAATAAAATATCCTAAACTAAACAGATATTTGTGGTTCAAGAGTTTTTATGATTATTTAATAAAACATATATTTAAAATTAACATTCCTAAAGGTTATAAGGCAATAACTACCAGCCACAACCCGATTTTCTTTTCTCAAACGACCCTTAATAGTGCCCCGATCGCCTCTCTCAGACCCGAAATGCAGGATCCTCGATTGCAGGAGCAGTCTAATAGTGATAATTTCTACATGGGTTACTCCCCACCTAAGTGCACATGTATTATAAACAAACACATTCAAGTAATTATGAACCTACTCGAATGTTCACATGACCTGATGAGAGTGTGACTCCACCCTTATCCCACATATCCCTGAGTCCCTCACCACTCCCACACATGCAAGTTGGGTTATGAATGGAAAACTTACTTTCCAAATTGTATGGAATTTGTTTTTAACTGTGAGACAACCTCCCGACATAAATAGTGGACAGACTCTGATAATCTGAGTATTGGTGGACAACCCTCCGATGTATATCAATCAATGACTCGACATTGATATTTTATGCACAACCTCCGATGTATATCAATCATCGACTCACGATTGATATTTTATAGACAACCTCTCGATGTATATCAATTCGGTCGACTCCAACGGCGATATTATATGACAACCCTCCGAGAGCAATAATGGACACACTCCGATAATTACATATCAACCCTCCAAACAATTATCTCAAGAAACCACTTTGCGCACTCAATTATATTATTCTAGGTGTCTTCTAGTGCATATGGAATGTATGATGCCAATTCCACACGCTTCATGCTAATATATTCACATGCATATATATTAATATAATAAACAATAAAACATAAAAGAAAATATTCACTATCGACGCTGCAATTTGTAATTAGCTCAAGGGCTAATTAACAAACACGAGCAATTCATTTTGAATCACTCAACACATAAAAATTCACATAAAAATATTCACGTGTAACTATTCATGTTACTATTCATATGAATAGTAAAATCATCGGGTTACTGTTCACGACCACTCAAAATAGGAATTTTTTCACTCGGTTCAAAGCTTTTGAGACAGAGTCTACGGCTAAAACAAGCCTCATAACATTTAACCATATGTCACTAAGATTAATACACAAGTAGAAAAGATCTCTACCGTGGGAGTTTGACAAACTCCAAGATTTTGGTGCCCACGCGCAGCTCTCGCCGCGTAGGGTCAACTTTGCCTTCCAGTCTCCGACAAAAATCTACGGAACCATATTCGTGAATCTGAGAAAGAAGAGAAGAGTTAATAAAAACAAAATCTCTCTATATAAGCCTTTGTTCTCTCATCTGCCTCCCACTATTAGTTTGACTTTTTATGCTCTTTTTTTTCTTTTATTATTATTATTATTATTATTATTATTATTATTACATATATATTATTATTATTTTTAGATACATGATTCATATTGCTTCTATTTGGATCCGTTTTTATCCCTAAACAATTTATTTATTTTCGCTCGACTTATTTTAAATGAACTTAACTCAAGCCATTTCTCGACTTCCGAGACTTTGTAAAAATCTGCCTCGGGGTCACCGATGACCTATCACCCAAAAATCGTGAAATATCTCGATTGTCTCTGCACTCGACCGAAACTTTTCCTCGGTCACTAGGATTTCCTCGCGAGACACATTTAACAAATGCGAACCGCTTAGTCATCCGAGATCTAGAGAATTTTCGACAACCGAAATTACGATGGAAAATTACTCTTTTAAAAAATTGAATTTTTCTGCCTACATTCTCCCTCCTGTGCCACTTCGCTCCGAAATCCCGACAATCATTGAACGAATCACACATGCATATGCAACGTGCACTACACCATGCATGTAAACTAAGCATTTAAGCATTGAACCATCAAACCACGTGCACTCATCCTTAAACAAGAAGGGATAGGTGGCCCGTGACGTGTCCTCGTGCTCCACGCTGACCTCCACCCATGTCGCTCACAGCACCCCCTCACTAGCCTCACGTCCAAGGTCGCAAAACCTGATCCCCGGCTGATTCATGGAACGTACCACTCCCGGTCCCTCCTCAAGGTCCCCATCCCCGTGGCTCAACCTCAAATCTCTCCCCAATCCACTACATGAGCTGGATTTGAGTATACTTCTAAAGCATGGAGACGTGAAATACCTGTGACACTGACATACAGCGGTAACGCCCAACTCGTGGCCATGTCTACCCCTCTCGAGCATCTCTTGGCAGCCCAATAAACCTCGGCGATAACTTCCCCTCGCTTGTCGGAACCCGACCACCCTCTCTTAGGCATCACCAGACGATCTCCAACTTCTGAACTTCGGCGGGCCTGACTGCCAGACATCTCGCATATCTCTTCGCGGCCTCGAAATGTGAGAAGTCGCCGTCGCACGGGCTCACCTTCTGAGGCGCTCTAACGATCGGGGACCGGGTGATGGAGCTCTCCCACCTCCGTCCAACATATCAGGATCCGCATCGGCCTCCCGCCATACAATGCCTCATATGGTGCCATTTTTATACTCGCCTCTGCAATCGCGGTTGCAGCAACGCCATCATGGTACCTCTCCCAAACCTACCTTTATTATCCAAGGAGCATGCTCACAAAGATGTCCTCTAACACCAGATAGTCCTCCTCGTACTGACCATCCGCTCAGGGTGGAAAAGTTGTACCTATTATCACAGGCTCCATAGCCTTTGTGTCTTCAAAAAGGCCAGAACCTCGGGGTCTCTATCCGACACTATGGATACCTAGAATCCATGTGTAGCTTTGATCTATTCTTGAATATACAACCCAATCTCTCCAATGCGGGGCGGTTATCCGCACGGCTAGAAAATGTGCCGACTTCATGAGCCGGTCCACATCACCCATAACAAGATCATGTCTCTCGCAAAGGTTCGCGGCAAGTGGGTCACAAAATCCATCAGACGCGCTCCCACTTCCCACTCAGCCACCTCCAATGGCTGAAGTAACCTCGCCGGGCCTCTCGATGCTCAAATTTCTTAACCCATCGACACGTGAGACATCAACGCACAAAGTCCCCTACGTGTCACTTCATTCCACTCAAGTAATACCGACGACGGCGACCCCGTATTATCTTCGTACACCGGATGGCGGCGCTCTGAGAGCAGAAACTCCCCCGAGAATCTCTCTTCAAATCGGCCAATCGGGAACCACTCACCCGCCCCCACCGGAGATTATCATCTACGGACGTCCACCTGTCAATTGCCCTGACTATACCCGGTCCCTGATGGACACTATCTCCGCATCCTGCCCCTGGGACTCAATCACCTACTCACTGGCGCGACAGCCACTAAACCCCCAACGCACCCGAGCCTACTGCGATACCAGTCGACTGGCCCCCGAGGTTCCCGAGATTGCCACTGGCGATTGTTCTTTACCAGGATGGTAATGCAAAGAAGTCACAACTTAGGAACCCATCCATCCGTTGCTCTCATGTTGAGGTCCTCTCGTGAAAATATACTTTTAATCCAGGTCCGAGTACACCTCGAACTCCTGGCTATATAAATAGTGGGGAAAGAATCTTCAAGGCGAAGACTACGGCCGCTAACTCCATGTCGTGGTAGGGGTAGCCCCTGTCATGACTTCTGCAACTGACGGGAACTATGGCCATTTACCCTCCCGACTCACATCAAAACAGCATCCTGCATCCGGCCTCGAGGCATCACAATACACTGTGGTACTCGTCCCGTCCGGACTATCAAGATAGGAGCCGAAGTGTCTCCCTTCAACTCCTGGAATGCCTGCATCGGACATCCCAATCACCAAACTTAACCTCCTTCTTCCGGTCAATCTCGTCATAGTGCCGCTAATCGTGAGAAATCCTCAATGAATCTCCCCAGAGTACCCAAACAATCCCAAGAAACTACGTATCTCGGGCGATCACTGGCTCTCTCCATCCCATCCAGCCCACCTGATCCTGGCTCCAATCATTACGCTCATGCCTGGCACCAATGGATCCAAAATCTCACTCCTGGCATTTCAAAACTTACACTTACTAAACTCGCGTTATTAACCGATGGTCTCTCAACAATCAGAAACGATCCGGCGATACCTACGCCCCACTCACCGGGAGTAGCATCAATATGTCATCCACAAAGACTACGACAAACTTGATCTAGATAAGGTTGGAATACCCTATGCATGAGGTCCATGAATGCAACTGGTGCATTCACAACTAAAAGGTATCAATCGTAAATTAAAGTGCTCTATAACATCGCCCTGGGGCCGTTTTGTGTGGATATTCGTCTCCCTAATCCTCACTGATGGTAAATCTCAAAGGCGGTTCATCTTGGAGTAGACTCGCGCCCTTCAATCGACAAACAAATCGCCAATCCGTAATGGGTACCGATTCTTGATCAGAACCCTGCTCAACCATCTCGTGAATCACGCACGGCGGTCTTCGCCCTTCTTCTTTGCAAACAGGATCGGAGAGCCCCATGGTGAAGTGCTCGGTCTAATGAACCCCTTGCCCAATAACTCCTGTAGCTGGACTCTGAGTTCCTGCAACTCAACTGGTACAATCCTATGCGGAGTCATAGAGATGGGCGAAGTACCAGGGTGTAACTCAATACCGAAGTCTACAACCCTTTGCGGAGGCAATCCCTGTGAGCCTCTAAAAACATCCTCATACCGCAAACCATCGCAGGTAGATCAAGTCCAACCACCTCGCCCTCAGGGTATGTCAGCTAACCTCGGCTTTAACTGGCCTGATTAGGCGCCCAAAAGTGCTATTTTGAACCCTATTAAAATAGGTTTTGAGTGCTTTTTGCGCACTAATCATATGAATTGAGCCAATTGTATGTGCATGTCCACTTAGTGCTACTTCAATTTGGTTTCGAGATTGTTTCGGGTAGTTTCAGAGGTCTCAGATCTTCGCCAAGAAGCCTCAAGGCCGTATTGGTGCCGAATGCGAGAATTCCTGATTTCATCAACCCAAAATGAAGAACATCAAGTGAAAATAACGAAAATTAGAAGTCAAGTGATTTTATGAGGTGTTGATAGTTCTGCCAGATTATAATTTCTACAGATTTTATAAAATTTCAAGCAATCATAGCTTAAAATTCTATCTTAGTTTAAAATTTCAAGATGCAGAATAAATTTTCGTTAGCGAAATTTCGCTAGCCATTAAAATTATTTGTCATAGCCATTCTTCTCGTTTCATTTTCTATTTTTCGCTATATAGTAAATTTTCTCTCTATATAATAAATTCACCGTTCATAGCGAAAATGGTTGCCTTGTGTTTTTTATGTTTTTGATTCCAAAATACTATTAATGCTTTTGATTATTTACCATTTTGTCTCATTAATATATATTTTAGGTATTTTGTATTTTACACATCTTATGACTATATAAGCCAACTTATGGCTTTCAGAACTTAACTTTTTAATCTTTTCAAGATAAAGAGCCTTTTCTTTAGGTTTAAGATTTTCTCTTCTTCTCTCCTCTTTCTCGTTGCCAAACACCCTCCAAGGATGACAACTGAGTGATGAGCTGCAAAACCACCCTCCTGAAGTAAAGGCCGGCCTGTGGGACCTAAGGCCGCCGGTATTCCCCATTTTTCACGCATAAAGAGGTTTTGACATTTTCGTTCCCAAATTTTCTACTGAAGGAAGGATGTACTTTCTTTGGCCAATACTAAGTGCTTTTTAGGTTTAGTGTATTCTTATTTTAGATACACTAATGATCCATTAGTTAAGCATTTACTTAGCCACCGAGGTAGTTAGTAAGATTTTCACTGCAAGTATCCACTTTGATCACTTGCAATCTTTAGGGTTCAGTGGATTATTATTTTTAGATCCATCGAGGACTTTATTTTAGTTTGTAATTCTTTTGGGATAATTATCGAGGATGAGTCAAGATAGATTTTACCGTAGGAAACCATAAATGCTAAATAAATGCTTTCATCAAAAGGGAAATTATTAGTGGTTTAGTTTTTAAAAGTTAAATGAAGATCCGGGTTCAGAAATGATCTATATACATCCTCCCCCAATGAGAAATGAACCCGGACTCTCGCTAGCCTAGACCTTAAACCCAAAGTGGGCCCAAAACTTCAAGGAGTTCTATTTACATTTTTATTTTATTTCTTTCGCTTGCAAACCACCAACCCAATCGTGCCTTTATTACCACCTTAAAATCCAAATTTAATTCACTATTTTTCGGGGCTTCACTCAAATCATTTGGTACGAAGAAACTCATCCCCTTGTTCGACCTTAGACCGCCATAACGCAGTGAGCTTGACTACAAAGCAGTAGGGAGGAACTTAGGATACAAATTTTGTTGATTCCTGATCACCCTGCGTGGCACGATCACCGTCCCGACACATGGACTCGCATACCACTATCTCGGGGGCAACATCATGCTTCGTCTCTGAACACAACAAGAGTACCATTCCTCCGTGTAGGCTGTGAACCTCCTACGCTCACAACGATGACGCACCTCGGTAAGTCGGTCACTAATCCATCCCGTGATGACGTCGAACTCTGACATGTCCATGATCCTCAAGTCCACTGTGAGTAGAGTCCCCGAGATCTCTAACTAGCAACCACGACATATCATCCCTATCCTCGCCCTAATCCCTAGGAGAGAACTCACATACAAGGGCTCCTCTAAGGCCTCAGCCTCTAAGCCCAACTCTATCACAACTGATGCAACAATGAATGAATGTGAAGCGCAGAACTCAAATTATCGCTGTGGCGATAGGGGCAAAACGTAATTCAGATAATCGGGGGCTAACTGCTGACTCAATGTGGTGGTATAACGTAAGGACACGCCCCTAACTCCCGACGTCCCTACAGGCCTCGCCCCCCACCTCGGCTCATAGTCCGCCTCTCCGTCTCGCCCTGTGAATTCGGGAGGTGCCTATAGCTTCCTCGAAACCGAAACTAGCTCCCCAGACTGCACTGTGCCGTGGAGGAATATACTATATCCTCTCCCACCTACCGCCACCAGAACAGAAGAACCATAAACTCAGATCCTTTCTTTGGGGCAACTTTTCCCTGTGTCCAGTCGGTACGATAGCACACCATTTACCCTACTCGACCGCAACTCGATCTGCCTCTCGTTTTGATGAGCCGCGGTTTGAAACTCAGAACTAGAAGCCTCTATTTCTTTCCCGAACTAGAAGAAGACCGACTCTCCTCCTCTTGCTACTAACACCCGTATCCCGAGTGCTCAGCATCCTCGATCTCTCTCTATGGTCAAGGTCGTCCCAACCATGGAGTCCATGTCCTATAGACGAAGTCCTACAATCCTGCCCCGAATGGACAACTTCAGCCCATTCTCGACCCTCGACTCGCCATGTCCGCGCCAATGAGTCATCAGGCGCAAAACGGGCTACTGAATCTAGCCATATAATCCATCACAATATCGTCCCTCGCTTCGCCTTCCAGAACCCCGAGTTTCGTATGCCTCGCAGTGATCCCAAAATACTTACCCATGAACAGCCTCCCGGAACTCGCCAATGTCATCGCTTTAGTCTCTGGGTGTTCACTACTACCAAATGGCCTCACCAACCGAACACGGTCATAATCCCCGGTCGGGTCAGGTAATCTCCATAGCCTAAATAATCTTCTGACTCTCCGGCATGAACCAATGGTCTGCCACCACCGGATCTCCTCCCCAAGAATGTCGAGGCGATATGCCTCGAACCTCCTGAGGTTACTGACCCTCCTCGACTACTCGCTACACTAGCTCAAGGTGAATAGCAACAAATGCACACCGCAGCCCTCAACAAAGGACTCATGGATCAACAGATCAGTTCTATCAGCAATTTCGATGCCTTTACGCTTTTCGTTTCTCGACTAGCCATCTACACATTTAAACAAGTTAATTTCACGTGAGATTCTAAGGCATAAACACGTACCTAGACACTATTCATACAACAAAAATATTTATGATAATGTTCATATTTATAGTAATGCAACACATAATTTCATTTTATTAAATCAAAATCAACATCAAAAATTTTATTTTTGAAAATTTCAATTTCAAAGATTTTTTTTTTCATTTAATTCTGGACTATTTGCCCAAAATTTCTCAAACAACTTGTTCTCACACTAAACCCTAGTGTTCAACATTTTTCCTATGCTATTCACCAAGCATACAATTTCAATCACAATTCAAACAATAACTTCAGGAAAATCTAATCACATTGATAAAACACAATGCAAGCAGTGTTCTAATCTTGTCCCATGATTGTCTAGGTAATCACATACCTAACCCCACATCGAGCCACACCAAGTGGTGATGTTCTTATACTTAAATGACTCGTCATTTGTCCCCTAAGCCCTAGGCACTGTATACCAGCTCTCGGGATACTAAGTCGTGAGACACCCCAAAAACCGGTGTCCATTGACAACTACAACGTACGGAATAGTCGGGGGATGCTCAAAACCCACACCTCATGAAAATCAAGCAAGAGTCCCTTTGGTACGGAGCTCTACCCAAGGTGAGTAAATACGATGTCCCAACAATTACAATGATCACATAGGGTCCAATTGCAAGTAAAATACGGCCACTGGGCTCCCCAGATCACTCACATAAAATAGATCCAAACTAATATATATCATGGTTCAAGAGTTTTATGATTACTTCTTAATACAATATATTAAAATTGCAATATCAATATATAAATAAAATAATCAATAAAGCTACAGTCCGGCTTTTCTCAAATGGTTTAATATGTCGCTTCCATCGCTTCCTATATCCGAAATGATCTCGACAGTGGTGAGCAAAGCTCAAAGAGGATAATTTCCTACATGGGTTACTCCCCACCTAAGTGCACATGTATGGCAAACAAACACATTAAAGTAATTACATGAACCTACTCGAATGTCTACATGACCTGGATGAGAGTGTGACTCACCCTATCCCATATCCCGAGTCCTCACCGACTCCCTCACACTTGCCTAAGCCATGAATGAAAACCATTTCCAAACAAAGGTATTTGTTTTTAACCGTAGACAACCCTCCGATATAAATAGTGGACCGAGTCCAAATATTGATATTTTATAGACAACCCTCCGATGTGTATATCAATTGGGCTGACTCTGACGATTGATATTATATGGACAACCCTCTGATATAAATAATGGACACACTCAGATAATTATTATTATTGGTCAACCCTCCGAAAAAATTCTCTCAAGAAACCACCTCATGCACTCACTCCTATTGTTCTAAGGTGCCTCAGTGCATATGGAATTCATGATGCCAATTCCAATACGTTCATGCTAATATATTCACATGCATATATTACTATAATTAAATCACATAAAACATGTTATACATTCACCATCAATTACACCAAAATTAGCTCACATGGGTTGATTTAACATCAAACATGAGTTAATTCATTTGAATCACTAATTATGTACCATAAAAATTCACGTGTCATTATTCATGTTACTATTCACACATACTATTCACATGAACAGTAAAACCCTGCCACTGCTCACGACACTCAAAATAGTGGAATTTTCCTACCCTGCTGAAAGCTTAAACCCAGTCTACGGCTAAACAAATGCTTCCTAGAACATTCCTAACCATTTATATGGCTCTTAGCTAAAGATTAACACAAGTAGGAAAAGATCCCTACCTCGTAGAGTTTGACGAAACTCCAAGATTTTGGGTGCCACAGCTCTCTGTCATGGATCAATCTTTCCTTCAAATTCTACAAAATCTACTATCCGATTTTCAAATCCGAGAAGAAGAAAGAGAAGAAATACTGAAAACAAAACTCCTCCCGCATGCCCGTGTCTCTCCCATCCATCTCCTCCCACCCGCTTTGACTTTATATTTTTTTTTTTCTTTATTATCATTATTATTATTATCATTATTATTATTATTATTATTATTATGACATATTATTATTATTATTATTATTATTATTTTTAGATATAAGATTCCATATACTTTATTCGGATCCGTTTTTTATCCCAAAACACTTATTTTTCGCTCACTTATTTTAAATGAACTTAACCTGCCGCTTCCGACTCCTCCGAAATTTTCGTAAAAACTTCGCCCCCGAAGTCATTAATCCACCTATCACCGTAGTAATCTAAATATTCTGGTTTGTCCTGACTCACTAACTTTTCAATACTAGATTTGCTGAGACGCATTTAACGGCGCAGAGTCCGCTTCACATCCGAGATCTAGAGAATTTCCTATTTTCAACCGAAATTACCGCTTACCCTCTTTCGTAAAAATTTAATTTTTCTCTGGTTTACACATCGTGTGAGGAGATGCATGCCATGGCACTAGAGTGGCCAAGTGTCATGGCCTTGGGAACACGCACAGTAGTGGGATGATTTTTAGCATGAGTGACACCCGCCTTAACTTAGGCCATGGTTTGCTTTAATGCCTGAGAACATGTTTTAGCGCTCATGGTTCATAAGTAGATCGATCAAACACAGGAAGGAAGAAAGACTCGCTCTAGAACAATTCATGAGCTGGAGGAGAGTAGAGGAGAACTGGTTTTTTTTTTTTTTTAGAGAAAAGAACCATAAAAGAAGGGAGAAAGGAAGGAGAAAGGGAAGAAGCTACAAAACCTCCATTGTTGCTAGGTTGAAGAATCAAGGACTTGATCCCACACATTACAAGAGGTAGGGACTTTGCCTATTTTGCTTATTTTCCTTTCTTGGGGCCAAATTGGCATTGTTGAGTTTACTGTAACTCAATGGAGGAGATTCGTGTATAGGGTAATATGTTTTAGGAGATGGCTGCTCAAATTTCAACTCCTTGACTCATGTTTTCAATATGAACTTGGCTTATAACTTTTCCACTTTAGTGATTCTAATTTTATGTTAAACTAGACTTGAAGGAGAACATATCTCCTAAATATTCATCCACTTCCACCCTTTTACTTTAAATGCATTCAAAGTGAGCCACGTTACAGTGTTTCTGGTCAGTTTTGAGATCCCAAGACCCGTGTTTTCGCTATAACTCAAGCCATCACACATCAAAATTGAATGATTTGAATTGATGGGTAACTAGACTTAGAGGAGAACATATCTCCTTGAAATAGGTCTATCCAATTTCCGACTCCTTTTGACTCAGAATGTATCTAATAGAGAGCTATGAACAAAGTAGCTTTTTGGTCTTGTTTGAAAACCGAGCTATGTTAAAAGAGTGTTTCCAAAACTTTTTTCTCACAGATTAGTTTAATCATATGATTTTGCATGTTTGGTTTGGCCTTATACTCGCTTATGATGGTGTGAGGCTTGAATTCCAGTTGTAATTAGAATAAAGTGCCATCCCATTTAAGAGATGAAATGATGACTTTACTGTGTGTTCCAAACAGTCGAGTTATATGTGTCAGGCTGGAACATGGCCATGTTTTAGCATGTCAGAATTCTCAGGACTGAGGTGTGATATGTCCTGTACTGGAGATACATGAGCCATGACCTCTATTTTCCTAATTAATGTTTGGAGTTATGGGAATGTATGCTTGCATGAAGTATTGAATTGAGTGTGTGGAATTCTAGCATGACAACATGTAAATTGATATTGAACTGAATATATGAACTGATGTGTGCATTAGACATGAGGGTTCATGGTACACACCTAGTGTACAAGGTAAAATGTCCATGTAGAGGTCTCACAGACGCATGAGTTTGAGGTGGAGTTTGAGTGTAGTGGCACAATTGCATTGCATTGTGTAATGACAACCGAGATTACATGGGTGTGTGTGCAGGTAATCGATTTCGCACCACGTTTGTGCAAAATTTGTGGGTTTCTGAATGGGACGAAGTCCAATTGAAATACACAAGTGCAATGAAAATGGAAAATGAATAAAGGTCGTGTAGTGTTAGGATAGACACTCTCCCCCTCGTGGAAAACAAACCTCGGGTTATAGCTTATCCACTGGGGTGATAGGCCTCTAAAACTGCCCTGAGGGGCGGGGCATGACCTCATGATGAGACCTGAAAGTTCTAGCTGGTCTGGTGATGACACAAAAACATTTTCAAATAAATATCACATAGACTAATGGGTTAGTTATGAGCTCGGACCGACCTCTGCATTGATTTTCATTGGCACTTCATTATGTGTCTAAGGACTATTGTCTAATCCTCAAGAACGGCGCCCATAAAACTTGTTGACTTTTCTTTATGCTAAACTATATGTAAGTCTAAGGACATTATTACCAAAGATCGTTAATCTCTATAATCATCAAGATGATTTGGTCATTTAAACATTTAAACCAACACACCCTAAGTAATTATTTTCAAATTTTTAGTTTGGCTTAATATCCCGCAAGTGCACAAAATGACAAGTACAAATTGATATAAGTCCGTATATCGATCCCAATAAGATCTCAAGAATTCAACCAATCATTCGACTACTCAAGATCCATACTATTTAATTCACTAATGGTATTATGATTAATCTTTAAGCTATAAAATATGCAATTCAAAGAACAAAAAGAATGAATCAATTACTCAAACTGAAATTTTAAGGAAGAAAGAAAATTAATGAATAATTAAAGAAATAAATGGATTGGATGTTTATCTTTGGAAGAACACAAGATCTCATGAGTTTACCAATTCCCGTAGATAACCTCCAAGATACTATCAGGTATTTCAGGTTTCAAAACTGGCCCAAGGCGCTTTCAAAGAAGCAGCAACTGATCTCTCCACACTTCTCACGCTCATTACATATAATTTTCCCGATTAACTCGAAAACAGTGGAATTAGATAACTACTTCTTGACAATTTCCTTTGTCCGGGTATTTTTCTTTTGCAATACTATACCCATTTATGGACTCGTAAACCCTAGCCCTGCTATCACAAGTATGATATACAACTTCATTACTCACAACTAAAATGGGATCATCCTCTCCTTGATTTAGATCTCGGTAACACGGGATTGGTTTCATGCCGAATTGAAGACGAACTCTGCTTGTTTAAATTGATAACTCCATTCAACTCATTCTTGATTTCAAGTGAAGAAGATTTATCTAAGTAAACCTCACAAGGCTCATTAGATCTATAATATGGGATTAATATGCCCTTAAGAAAATGTTCAAACTCTCAGGAATGCCTTCCTCTGTGTCCTCGGAGGGCCTCTTAAATGGAACAATGGAACGAGTCTTAAGCGGTATAAGATCCCATCTCAGTAGTGATAAGAACTATCATGAATGATCAATTAAAACAGCTCTAAGCTCTGCAACTTCTGAAAAGTCATCCAACCTTCAGTGTTTAGGACCGCAAATACAAACCACCTCTGACTCTCAATCATCAGACATACATTAGACAATTATTCCGAAATTTGTACGGATCTCAAAATTATCGGTAGTAATTTGAATAGAATTGATTATTGCATTAAAACACTTCAGTATACATCGATTCAGAAAAAGCGAAAAATAGAAACGATAAATCTAATCTAATATGTCAACATTGAAGAAAAGAAAAAGAAAAGAAAAGAAAACAAAGGAAAATAAAAAGAAAGAAAATAAGGCCATTCTGAGACCCTCTAAATGCGTGTCCTTGTATTTGCACTTTTCATCTGGGGTATTGCTTATTTATAGGGTTTCTGGTTGGAGGCTACTAATTCAGTCAGATCTTTGTGGATTCCAAAGTTAGTTGGCCTATGTTTCTGTTCATGTCGCGACATTGATCTCTTGTCGCGACATCATCCATGTAGCGACATCGATCTCTCGTCGCGACATCAACTTAAGTCTCAGCTTGACCTTGGCCGATATAGCCACGATGTCGCGACGACATCGATCCTTATCGCGACATCACTTTATTTTTTGCTGCGGGTTTCAATTTAAGTGCTCCGTCTTCGCCTGACATGTCCCGATATCTTGCTCGACATCAGCTCGAGTCTTCTACCATGACCTTCAAGCGATCGTTCATGATGTCGCGACCTCAATCTCTTGTATGACATAAACATGTCTTTGGAGCTTCTTGGATTTGCTTTTGGTGTGTGACTTGGTCAACTATAAGCGGCAAACGTTAACAAACCATCCTTCCAAACCTGTCACTTAGCTTCAAATGATTCTCCCAGCTGATACTCTATCAAAGTCGCGACATCAGCCTGTCGCGCGTGGCATCCGCGATGCTGTTGCGGCGTCATTCCCATAACCGGTTAATCCTGCAATTTGCTTATGCGGTGATTCTGCCAGCGACCGGTTGCTTATTTCCCTTCACTTATCCACGATGTCGCGACCTCATAATACAGACATGCAATGCTATTTGCATCAATGAATCAACCATTTGTTTCCATTCACCTTGACCCACTTCTTGCATTTTTATTCACCATTCGACTGCGTTTTTCCACTTCTGCGTTTCTTAACTCTTTTTATACTCCTATAAAATAACAAATTTGGTGAGTTTCTTAATATTTACATCCAATTATTCTTTTTACACATTAAAATCAAGCAGAAAAATGGACTAAAATATAGATGACTTTTAAGCTCACATCAAACTCCCAACTTAGGTTGCTTATCTCAGCGAAAAGAAAAGAAAGAATTGTTTATCACAAAACAAAAAGGACATTTTTCTGTCATTTTTGCATTAAGTCATTTAAATTAAATATGATTGCATTGTTTTACGCATCTAGCACCAAGTCAGAGTTAAAGGTTGGTTTCTCTTTATAGTATACAAAAGCTATTGTTAAATTGTTTTCTGAACAACATAATCATTGGATCTGTTGAAAAATAAATTGTTTTCCCTTTCTCATCTTCATAATTATTTCACTTAACTCTGGTCCTTCCACAGTTTTTCTTTGTTTGTGCCTTTCAAATTCCATAAGCTTACATTGTTCATAATAGTCTCCACTAATGCATAGGTAATTTAGTCTTGAGATCGTGTGAGTCTTTTGGGCTTGTAATGTTAGGCTTAGGTAGGGTAAGATAGAAAGGAACTTTTTAGTTAGATTACCACCTGAACTTTTCTCTCCTTGCTTTCTCCCTCTTTGCCCTTTTCCTTGTAGTTTCTTTAATAAACTCCCCGAACTTCATTTTTTGGGACATCTCATGATTTCTTCTATTAGGCTTGTATGCTCCATTTCTCATTTGTAATTCAAGTGGGGAATTTCGCTTTGTTTATCTGATGCGGGGATAGTGCAATGTTTTACCTTCAGAGCTCTACGCCTTAGCGAACTTTGGGTTAGTAACTCCCATTACCAGATTAGTAGGGTACTAGGTGTTGAAACACCCCTAAGAACCATGATTCGAAGAATTAAACCCTGGTAAAACTTTTATCCCTTTTTTTTATTGTATTTCTGTTTTGACCTTTCCTTTCATTCCACATTTTGTCTTTTCTCCTTGGGTTCTTCAAAAACAACTCCCAAAACTTGATTTCCCTTCTTCCCTCTTTCCCGGTTCTTAGGTAATCTGGGTTCTTTCTTGGAAGATTGATTCTTTGGAAGGTTTTGGGAGTTTTAAATTAGGCGATTTTAGAAATAAGAGCTGATTAGCTCAATTTACGGAACTAAGGTATATGCTTTGGCGCGCATATAGATGAGGATAAGCGAATGGCTCAAACTTTCCGAAATAGCTCATCTTCTTGTGGATTATATCACTAGGATTTACTTTCAATCAATAATCTAACAAGTTCTAGAATGCAGGTTATCTTGTTATTGACCATTAGGAGTTCCTTGATTAATTTTTGTTGATGAGTAGTTAACTCTTTAGTATCAGCAGGTTCCTTGACTCATTGTTCATACACGATCTTCGAAAATATGTTTCGTTTCCTTGAAGTTTCATTACTTTCCTCTAATGCAGGACTTAACGGCTAATTTAATCACTTTTGCACTTTGTGTTTCAATGAAATTGTCAATTTGGCCTTGTTCTGCCTTTTGTGTTGTTTTTCGGTTTATACAAGGCGATTACTTCATTCATTTCAGCATTATGACATATTAGCAATTTTATTCTTGGAAATAAATCATACTTTAATTTCGGCCTGTGCATGCGACCTGACATTGAACAAGCAGTTCAAATAGCACCCCTGCAATTCAATTCAAATTTCTCATTTGTTTCTGGTCAGTTACAGCAGGTTGGATACAATTCAAATGGGACAGGAGATGAGAGGTTAAACGAGGAGAAGGTCTATTTTTTCTTTGAAATAGCCGGGAGCAAAGATGTTGGGGATCTAGGTCTGGTATTTTCTAAATGGCTGGGAATTCAGGAATTTTAAATTCTCTTCTTTCCTTTCTCTTCTTGGTTTCCCTCTCAATTTGTTTTTCAACTCACAAATTGCCCTTTCAAAACAGGTCACGACATCAATGTTTTGTCGCGACATCACTTATGTCGCGACCTAAGCCCTTAACTCAATGATCTCAAGAACCTTGAATTCTCTTATTGTTCACAACCGCTAGACTTCTCTTGAGGGCATCTCGAGCAAGGTTGATCAGTTCGATATATCTCTGGGGTGGGTTAGGGAGAAGGTTACTCCACTTTCTCATGTTGTGACTTCTCTGCAAGTTCTTTGGAATTATTCTGTGTAGTTGCCTTGCCATTCGTAATCTTTAAACATGCGGAAGCTCTTTGCAATGTGAAAAATCTAATTAAACTACAATTGATTTCTCAAAATTAAATCTATCCTTATAAAAACAAATCAGCCTAATTTTCATGACTAAAGAAAAATATTTCAAAACTTAAATCAGAAATTAAATCCTTATGGGTTGCCTCCCAGAAATTATTCTTTCCGGTTTTGAGTCCTTAGATTTGGACTTGTTGTTTGTGGTATAACTACTTTTTCCTTAAGAGCCCAGGTTGGAGTTCTTCATTTCCCTCTTCTGTTTAGATAATGCTTTAACCTCGTCCATTGACCTTAGATTCAACCCATTATCGATTCACTCAGGTGTCGCACTCCAAAATGTAGTACCAACCTGCTTGTGTATAGCCACGCTCCATTTAGGTTTTGTTTCCACAGGAAACGATTTGATTAAATTCAGCAAATGAAGACTTGTTCCTAACAAAACTCTTTTATAAATTCTCTATGATCATGCCATTTCTTTGTCTTGTCTTTGTATATTCTAGCATTATCACCGAAACTGACATAATTCTTCGATTAGATAGTTGGAGCAATCTTTCTTCCTTACGACCTTAAAATCGAAGTTTAACTTCTTGATGGCCAGCGTTGCCTTGTATTCCCGATTCAAGGGTAGATGACATGGTTTGCCAAACAACTTTGTATGGGGACATTCCAATGGGGTTTTGTATGCGATCACCATGGCCCAGTGCATCATCAGTTTGGAAGACCAATCCTTCTGCTTGAGCTCATAGTCTTTCAAGTATTCTTTTAATCTATAATTGGAAATTTAACGTATTAAATTGCAGAGGATGATAAACTTCAAACTCATGTGTGATCGTTCCATACCTGCTCATGAGTTTGCAGTATTTTGTTTCATACAGTGGATTATATACTAATGATAGTTAAATTAATTCATAAAAATATTCACGCAAAAATACAAGCGTAGCATCATTCCTTAGATGACCCTTTGCTTCCACCGTTTAAAAATCATAATCATACTGTGGTGTATTAGATTCAATGATGGTGAAAGGGTCAAATCTATTCATAACACATCTCAAAAATTTGTATCACCCATAACTATGTACCTCTGAAGGTATTTAATTCCTAACTCTTTGATGTTTTTCAATCTTTTGGCATCCCTATCACACAATTTAACCCCTCAGCTTTGTCTAAGTGTTGAACATTAATCTGATTGGAGTATCTTGCATGAGCGTTCTTTTATAGGAAAAATGCCTAGCCACAGTTGCCTTCCATTTTAAAATGTTGCATATTCACTTTCCTTTTATCTCAGTATTCATGCTATGACACCTCTTTTGAATAATAGTAGGTCATCCCCTGAATATAAATACCCCACTGTCAGTTCTAGGTTACCTTCTTTGTGGTGGTGAGATTACGAAGGCATTACTCACAATCCGGATAATTCACAATATGAAGCTGCATGAGTTGGAAGAAGCCCTTAACATTGCAAATACGGGAAGTTCTCATTCATTCCATTTTCTTCACTTCATCACTTTGCTTCTTCTCTCTTGTGTTATTATCACCATTAATACCTCCTTTTTATCCTTGATTTCCAAATGACTCTGCCAACGGCAGCACCACTATCAAATCTTATTGCTTCTTTTTGGCATCAGTATTTGATTCTTTGCATGTCGGTGCTGGAATTACCACATGGGATCACAAAATGTATTACTTTAAAATTTTCACAAAGCAAATACTATGGCTTTCAGCATCCCTCTCACTTTTTAGGTTGTTAGTAGGTTTCTCTGTGCTTCATTGGAGTCTTTAGCTAGTGTCTGGCTGCTGAATACTCTCTTTTCTTTTTGCCCCAACCACGGCTCCATTAGCCAAAATCTTGGCATCACACGTGTTTAGTCACAATTCCATTCACCTGGTGCAGTAAATATGATTACTTGTACCAATCGGTTGTTGGCAAGCATCTGCGGGGAGTCATCAAAATTGAACCTTGTATCTTTTCGATGTCTGCCCATTGGTACGGCTGTTTTGAGAAGTCTTGAATGAATCATATTAAATCAGCATACTTTGAAGCTTCTTATACTTTTCGGCGTTGAGTAGTGCGAGTTTTGATATTGATACCTTGGATTGGTCACCAGTCCATTGTGAAGTGTGTAAAGCAATGCATGTCACCATAAAATGACATTTTCCCAATTAGTCTTCATTTGTTGTCTTGGCATCTTTGAGTACTATTTCAGGATTGTTTCAAACATTGATCAAAGGCGGATCATGCGCAGTGAAGTCATCCATGAAAATTTCATCACTTCTTGGCAATCGAAATTATAGACATCATACCTCACGAAATGTAGTTTAGACGTTTATAGCCCCCGAATGCATCGCCAAGGCAAAATACCATAGGGGCATGTGAATGTAGTCTTCTCTTAATCCTCGGTGCAATAACGTCAGTTGGCATCCTGAGTACCACGTCGAAAACAGAAATTTGAGGTGTCTTGATAACACATCCAACATCGATCAATGAAAGGCAAAGGAAATGATCTTTTAAGTTTCTTGAATTGACTTCACCGTAATCGATACATACACACTCCTTCATGTCATATGCTGTTTGGAATCAATTCATTTTCATTTCTAATCACGATAAACCCCCTTTCTTTGAACCACATGGTAGGCTCACCAATCTTGTAAATATGTATAAATAAAAACCTGACATTATTGATTTAATTACCTCCTTTGACTGCTTTGTAATCTTAGATTGATGCGCCTTTAGTGCTCACACAGATGGTTTTAAAGGTCTCTTTCTAAAATCTTATATCTGAGTGTTCAGATGACCACCCTTAAACTCTTGATGGGTTAGCTAGCGATTCCTTATGCTTCATAATATTTTCCAGCAAATCTTTGTTCTCAATCTTTGATACCATTTGAAATGATCAACGGGTTTTCTTTGGCATTCAAATGCTTATACCTAAGTAGCGTATAACTCTTTCCAAAACTAGTCCTTATATTGGTTTTTCTTGATGAATTTCCTACTTTTCAATATTTTCCCCATTATTAACATTATATTTGTAAACTCATGTATTTCTAGAATGGCTGTGAAATTAGATCAGACATCTTGGTATCAAGGGAGTTCATCTATTTTCATTGATAAAAACTGGAGTAATACAATCATTGTTAACATCGGGGTTGGAAGTATAAAGACAAAATGCTTTACATTCTGACTTTCCTTGTCTCTGTCTGTATTTGTACTTTGATCAAGTTAAAAGTAGCAGCTTCCTCTCCAACCCTCGAGTGGGGGCTCCTTTTGCATGTCGATCAGAGCGTCTCTAGTAGCTGAGATGATCTTCCCGATAAGCGAGGGAGTACTTGTGAATCTTCTTCCATGTTGAGAATGATGAGTCTTTGGGAAAGCAAAACTTCCAATGATGACAGTGCACATCTTCGTGAAAGCTCCATGGGTTTTTTTCTGCTAGTTTGTACCATTTGAAGAATGTGGGTTGTAGGAGTAAGCTCCCCATTGATTCTTAGCGGCGGAAAGAGGCATCAAATTGATACTAGCTCTTGGAGTCAGGAGAATTCACGGAATTGATTCCTCGACAATACAGTCGTGAAGCTCCACGAATTATTTCATCTTTCTTGGTAGTTCTTTTAGATTCACACCTTTGCCGATGGCGGAACAGATTCATATTCCTTCCTCTTATTTTCTCTTTTTCTTGTGGTAATATCTTGAAATTTTGCGCCGGGCAACCAGTTACACTTGATGGTATCGCGATCTCCGACCTGCGAGGTTTTAAAACCTTATATTGCTCCTCCTCCTTGACCTGGTCTTTTGGCGATGATTCGCGAGGCTTTGATCATGGATGTTCTTCCCTTACTCCTTTTCTTTCTCGTGCCTCTTCCCTTTAGGGTCTTGTAACTCAACATTCTTGTCATCTTTTTCTTTCATCTTTTCTATTTTTCCTTCCTCCTCGTTTGTACATCCATACGAGTCTTTTGGTTTTTATTTGTGTCACTTGGGAAGGCATCTTCCTACGGCTTTGGGGTTAGGGCGGCCTTACTTGTGTCTCCCGAGGTTCTTCCCAAGGATGCATTTGTGGTGGTGAAAAATTTGGGGTGGTAGCGGTTGCTTCCAATTCTCTGAAACTTTGTTATGGAGTTCAAACGACTTTTATTATCCCCCGTGACTGCGGCATCTTGCTCTTGAAAGGTGGAGAGCTCTCCTCGACCTTTGGTATTCATTTATGTGCTCATTTCCTTGATGCTGATCTTGCTGGAACCTTGGTGGTTGTTGATACCCTTGTTGAGGTTCTTGCCACCCTTGTGGGCCTTGAGAAGCTGCGCCATGAAATTCTCATAATGGTTCACGAGTCTTGCTTTGGGTGATAATGTCTTGCGAGTTAGGATTGGGTTTAAATGGTAACCTCTTTGCTTTCGCTAAGTATTTACCTCCTCAGCATCATAGAACTGTTCTTCGTGAACACCCGACTTCCTCTTAACAACTCTTTTCCATTGCTCCTACTTCATGGACGATTAATGCGACCTCCTGTTTGTCCGTTGATGCATAGCATCGACACCTTCCATAGCATTCATCTCTACGCGCGCTCTAGCTCCATGATCCCTTTTCTCTCTTTGCTCCTTTTGAAGACTCAGAAGGAGTTTTCATATTGCATTTTGCCAGGTCCTCTATCAGATCTTTAGCCTCCTCAGCACTTTTACGCTTGAATGCTCCACAACATGAAGCATCAATGATTCCCTTGGATGTATCATTCAGAGCATGATACACGATGTCTGTCATTTGGGTCTTCGGATCGATTGCATGCCACGGGGCATCTTCTCAACAACCCAGTTTGAATCTTTCCCGGGCCATATGGAAACCATACTAAATCTTTACAACTGAAAACAGATTTCCCTCCTCAGCTGAGGGTGAGTGTTTGGGGAAGAATCGCCAATGGACTCTACCGACTCCTCCCAGTATGGCAGAACCATGTGGTAAAGATTTCGTACCATGTGGCAACAATATCTCTTAGAGAATGGGAATAGATGTAACTTGATAACCTGGTCTCACCCATTCGACAGCGTGTTTTTTATCACGTCTCCCAGCGAGTGTTCTCGTGGCGGATCTTCGGTGGATGACCCGATGGCGGTGTTCTTGCACCATTATGATGAATCTTGGTTTTAGTTCAAGTTGTTGGCATCGATAGCGTTTGTCGATTCTTGATATTCATCTGGATATTAGGCTTCGAATTCCTCCATCGGTATCGGTGATTGGAGTCTTCATTTATAACGCTATCTGTCCCTCGGTTTGATCACGTCTTTTAAATACGCCATGGTGGTGTTTACCAACTTTCCTTAATCTTTCTCAGTGCGAAGTGTTTTCTCTGATGAGAATCATTGAATCGGTCCGTTGGAAGGTTTTCTTCCTATGCATCCAGTTGCGAAAGCAAACCTCCCATTAATAAGTTAGTCAAAACAACAAATAATATCTATTCCAGTATGGTTCGTTGTAGGTTAGTGGTGAAATGAACCCTTGCTTGAAAAACTATTTTGTTCTTTTTCTTTAAATGAATAATTAGTAACATGCTTATCTGAATATTGATCTATCATTAATTTGATCCGGTAACGTTGTGGCTGTTGGGATGTGAGAACATGCTCTGTTACGTGGTATTACGGATATTGTGTGGCGACTCGCAAAGACTTTATTGATTGACAAAAAGGCAAACAAATTTGTGTTGTACCAAAATTTATTGTCTATCCGGGAAAGCGGCGTATAAGCGCTGTTGACTTTTTCTTTATAAACTATATGGATTGGCATTATTACGAAAGGACTATTAATTAATCTGGCAATTGTATCATGATACTTGGTTGACTTAAAAAACAATATGGTATTAAACCAAATACACCCTAAGTAATTTATTTGCAAATTTTGGTTGAAAAACCCCACAGCCATCCTCTCTCACCCTTGAAGTCGAATTGACAAGTAACAAAATGGATATAAGTCGAGATGTGATCACAGAGAGATCTGAGAAATTTAGCCAAATCAACTGCACATTTACTAAAGAGATCCATACTATTTGGACCACTAAATGGCATTACTTGAATTTAATCTTAAGCTATAAAATATGCAATTGTAAAGAACAAAAAAAAGAATGAATCAATTAATTAAAGCTTGGAAATTTAAGAAGAAAAGAAAAATAATGAATAATAATTAAAAAATAATGGAATTGGATATTTATCTTTTAGAACGTCAAGCGTATGGTGACATCATTCCACATGGAATGTAACTCGATATAATTGCTTGTGTATTTAAGGTTTCAAAAAAATCTGTCCCAAAAGCATTTGTGGTCTGTGAGATCTGCACACTTCACGATTCGTATATAATTTTCTTTCATGATTCACTCAGCGAGGAATTAGATAACTACTTTTGATTTGTAATTTCCTTATGCATTATATTTTCTTTTTCAATACTTCATGCCATTTTATGTAAAGAACATAAACCTGTAGCTCCTAAGATTGTCGGTCAAGCAAGGATATACAACTTCGATTACTCTTAGTCAAATTAAAATAGATCATCTCCTTGATTAGATCTGAAGGTAACAGAAGAGGGTTGGTTTCAGCAATCGAATTGAGATGAACTCTGCTTATTTAAATTGATAACTCATTCAACTCTACATTTCTGATTTCAAGTGAGAAGAAGATTTATCTAAAGTAAACTGTGAGGCTCATTAGATCTATAATACTTGAGGTTAATATACCATAAGAAAATGTTAGGAACTCGGGAGATACCTTGTGTACACATGTCCTCTCAGAGGGGCCTCCTTGAAGTAGGCGGTGAACAGATGCTAAAGCGGTATAAGATAAATAATGAGATCAAATTAAATAAAAACCATAACCCAGTAAATTCGAAACTGAAAATCCTGGCAGGCGGCCTTCTTTGCAACTACTACGGGAAAGATTAGTCGACCATAACCTTTCTCCCGATGGAAGGCTGGGTTCTAAAATTCTTCAGATGCACTGTGTTTTCCTCGATCATGAGAGCATTGTGATTAGGGAAGCTGGAAAATTCGAATTCAAATTTTATGGATCTCAAATTATCGGTAGTAATTTGAATAGAATTGATTATTGCATTAAACATCAGAAAGTATAACACTCCCCACGATTGAAGAAAACGAAAAATAGAAGCGATAATTTTCTAATCTAATCTCTAACTATCAACATTGAAGAAAGAAAAGAAAGCTAAAAGAGGAAAATCGAAAAATGAGCCTTATTTACCGGACCTCTCGTAGAGGCGTGTCATGGCCTGCCTTTTCATGCAGGTGGCTTTGCTTGCTATAGGGTTTCTACAGGTTGGCCCTAATTCAATGGAGTCTGTGGATTCCAAAGTTAGTTGGCCCGTGTTTTACATTCATGTCAGCGACATTGATCTGCGTGACATCATCCATGTCGCGACGCTGATCTAATCGCGACGTAATAAATCTCAGCGACCTTCAGCGATGTCTTACGATGTCGCGACGCCGATCGCCATCGCGACATCACTTTATGCCTTTGCGGGTTTCGTTAATTTTTCCTCACGATGCCAGCGACATCGATATCTTGTATCGCGACGCCGGCTCAGTCTTACGCCTTCAGCGATCGTTCATGATATGCGACCTCAATCTCTTGTGCGACGCCGACTATGTCTTCAGGCTTTCTTTGGCCGCGCTAGATGTCGCGACTTGATCCCTGCAGCCGCGACAGCGGCTTCGATTAACTCGGCTCATCCTTCCCAGGCTTTGTGCGGCTTGGCCCGTTCTCTTGTCATGACCTCCGTAAAATTAACGACGCCAGCCTTGTCAGCGACATCACGATCTTTGTCGTGACATCGATATAACCGGTTAATCCTCATTTGCTTATCGGTGATTCTGTCGTGACCCGGTTGCTTATTTCCTTCACTTATCGATGTCGCGACCTCATGTCACGGGTATCTGCAGGCAGCGCATCAATGAATCGACCATTTGTTTTTTCCATTCACGCGACCACTTCTTGCATTTTTATTCACCATTCCCGCATTTTTTCCATGCATTTTCTTCTTTCTTTTATACTCCGCCCAAATAACAAATTTGGTGAGGTTCTTAATATTACGCATCTTAATTATTCCACTTTTTTTTTTTTACATTTAAATCAAACAGAAAAATGGACTAAAAATAGATGACTTTTAAGCTCATCACCCGGTACATGGGGTATGTAGAGTGTCATCTCATACATGCACGTAGTTTTTTTTCCATGATAGGACATCATGTCTGCATGGATTGTGTTGTTTGTGTGATTGTGAAATGATCATTTGCATGTGCACCTAGGTGGGGAGTAGCCTGGTAGGTTTTGTTTCTACTAAGCTTAGCTGCGCGAGTCGTAGAACCCCACTTCGGCCGCGGCGGCGGTCACACGGCGCGCGCGGAGGATTACGTGCGAGACGAGCCATTTGAGATTCTCCTAGAAATTTCATTGACAAATTGAGAAGAGAAGGCCAGGTTTGGCCTTTATGTATTTTGTATATGTATGAGACTGTTACTAAGTAATACATATCCATTTTAATATATTGGAACAACATTTGGTTCTAATACACGTATTTGTACCATATGTGTGAGTGAGGTTCTATAACTCTCACGTTTTGTATACGAAATGTATGAAGTTATTTTATGTATTTATGAATTAAATATACAGGGATGAGTCTCGATATAAGAGACATGTGAGTGTGATATCGGGATGCAATCTCCATAGGCCACACGCGGTTGACGGGTTGGTTGTCGCGAGACCTCGAGTTTTGGCGTCACATAAATATTTTTTTCTGTCGTTGGGCTCAGTCGGGATTACAGCGCTGTACCTCCTCTACCACCACACGAGGATCAGAGCTCTGGCCATTCATTTATCCCAAGCGCCACTCAGATCGGGCGGGCCCAGATTGAGCGGATCCGAACCGATTCGGGACCAGCGAGGACCGAATCAGGACACCACACGAATTTTATTTTTAAAGTCAGTGGCACTGTGGTGTATTTTATCTTATAAATGAATCAAAATGCGAAAATGTATCCAAATCAAAGAACTACCAGGGTGGTGTGTCCACAAAAATCTATACACATATATTGAGTCCATTTTTACTTGTATGCAGGCAGAACTTTTCACGACATTTTTAAATCGAGCCTTTGAGACACCACATGTAGTGAGACCTTACAAGTGTGTTGGCTTATTTGTATGCGGATGTTCTTGATGTCTCGTATGTCTTCTCCTGTACCTACGGATTAAAAACCCGTGCTAAGCTTCATGGTGGGAAGTAGTTTCTCTGCATTTCAACACTCTGGGATACACATGCATATACACAATTATAATGAGTGTATAACAATACTTGATTATCGAAATTTCATGCATTCATATCATGGACTTAAACAAGTACTTAAGCTCATAACAAAGCTTATATTTATTCGGAGACTCAGCCAGATTCCAGGAAATTTATGCTTATACTCTGAGGAGTTTAATCTTATTCGGAGGTGTACTTACAGTGCCTGAGTGGGAGGCGATATCTTTTGTGTTAGACACATACTTGTCTTCTGAGACTTATAGGTATACAGACTTGCCTCTTTGGTCTTCACAGACTATATTTGTATCTGAGACTTATTCTTATCTTACGGATCTTATCTTGGTATTACAGGGCTTTGTGTATTTCGGATGCAGAAGTACCGTAGGTACTACCCTGAACATTTCTTTTTCTTGGTACCAAAGTGCCCCGTAGGTACTCTGAAGCGATTCCTTATCACGGAGGTACTTTCGTAGGTACCCCTTTGGACTTATACTTATCTTTAGGATGCGGGTACTTCGTGGGGTACTATAGAACTGTGCGTGTTTGAGTACAAAGGTACCGTGAGTCTGACAGAGACTCGATAAGATCTGACGAGAACTTAATCAGTCTGGGAGTACCCGGTGAGTATCTGAGAACTTAATCAGGAGGCGGGGCAGTTATTCGGATACATGGTACGTGGGTACTCACGGAGCAATCGGGGCACCGTGACAAACTTATACGGATACGGGGAGTGCGTAGGTACTCTAGGGAACCTAGATGGAGACGACGATGACCCGGTCATTGGGTACGTGGTACTACGGGGGACTTATTCAAATCTCGGGGCACATGTTTCCGCACGGGAGACATAAATCAGGGACTTATTTAGATACATAAGTGCAGTAGGTACTACGAGGTCTTATTCAAATACGGGGACATAACTTATTCATATACAAAATTGCGTAGGTACTCTGAGGACTTTATTCGATGTCTGGATATAACTTGTTCGAATCTGAAATTGCAGAAGGTACCTCTGAGGAGACTTATTCGGATGCGGAGTACCCATAGGTACTGGGACTTGTCGGATTCGGGACTTATCGAATCTGAAGTCTTGGTAGGTACTCTGAGGACTTATTCGGGTGCGGAACCTTGTCGGATGCAAGGGTACCGGGGCGTGGGTACCTACGGGACTTAGTCGAGGACGGGAGTTCATCGAGAGAGACGAGGGACTTAGTCGGGGGCGGGGAGTTGTCGGAGATAGGACAGTCGAGACGGGAGTACTAGTGAGTGCAGCGGGAGCTTAAGCGGTCTGGGAGTACCGGTGGTACGAACTTAGCGAATCTGGGGTACGTGGGTACCACGAGAACTTAATCAAATACAAAGAGTACGTAGGTACCACGAACATATCTGGTACATTCGGATCTTTACACTTATCTTTATTCGGTCTTATCATATGTCTATTTGACTACCTAGACAATTATAAGAAATGAGTAGGAGTGCTGATCTGTGCATTATTGAAAGGTACAATGCGGAAACAGGAGTGTAGCGCAGGTGGGTGCCGGAGCCTGTCGGAAACGATGCGCAGCGCTCATGTGGCGGGGTCAAAGTGGCACGGGTGAGTTGAACGATCAAACGTGGATAACCGTGGTAGTGTAGTAGCACCCGACAAGTCTTAGAAGCACCAACACAGAGGTCACCCGAGCATAAGCAAGGACGTCCTCATTCGACTTGATTCTGGTAGTCTATTGTCATATGTATTTGAACTATAACCCTATCCTTAAATGCATTGTGTTCAGTGACGGATCGTGTTTCATATATGGTAGATTGTGATGGGCATCAGCAATCACACCTTATTAGTGTTCTTGTTTATTCTATGGTCATAAGTGAATCATTAGTGGATCTTGACTCAAGTTATGGCATTTTCATGCCAACTGAGTGTTTAATTTTTCCGAGAACAGTTTGCAATATTAATTTTAGTTCAACATCTATAGTGACACTGTTGTTGTGATCGCTTCAAGTCAGGTGACCAGGGTTTGTTTGTTGGAGTCAATCCTTTTTAGTGGAGCAGGGGCTCAGGGTGTTCAAAGCGACCGGACTTCTCATGTTCAACTAGTGCAGGAAATGGGCTTGCACGTAGCCACTGAGTGCATTTTTGGGCTATCTAGAGTCAAAATTTGGAGATGCATAATAAATATGGTTTTTTATCTTGAGAGGAGAGGAATTCAATTTTAAGTGGCCCACTTGAATCCTCCGTCGGATAAGAAATGAGTAAGTTAGCATAGCCACAAAATCTGGCCGGTCGAAGCAGGCGGGTGAGGTTAATACCGGTACCAGTGCGCCTGCCGGTACGGATGGCAATGACGAGCAGTTGTACCGGTACAAGTTCAACTTGTGCGGTACAAGTCACTCGGGGAATGCCCAGAATGTTATTGTTTTCTCACATTTTTCCATACTTTTGATCCCAATCATTTACACACCTGCACACACTTCAAACACACATCAAAACAATTCCAAATTCATCTTGGAATCTCTTTTCTATTCAATTCCTCTTTCAATTAATATATTTTTCTTAAATCAACATGGTTTTCCAATATAATTCAATGGATTACCATGCAGCACAAACCAAGTGCCAAGTTTGGAGGCTGGGTTGTTCTAACTTCTTAATTTCCTTTCATTTAACCATCTTAGTCAGCAAAGGGGAGGGTTTCTATACCTCACATGTTTCCACTTTATGGGTTTTACCAACCCTAATTTCAAGAGATCAAGATTAGAATGAATTCTAGCAAAACCTAGCTTTTGGAGACAAGCTATTAACTAAGCCAAACCATAGAATTCCATAAATCCATACTTGAGTTCGGTTCCATACCTTTTGGCTTGATCTTGGCTTGAATCCTCCTTGCTTCCTCTTCTCTTCTTCCTCTTCTTCTCCCCTTCTTTCTTCTCTCTGGGTCCTCCCAATTTGAGACTAAATTGGTCTTTAAAAAACATGGATTTGTTAAGGCCATGTTTGGCCCATCAAATAAAACCATTTTTGGGACGTTGCTTTGTTGCTTTCCAGCCCCATAACTCCTTCTATTTATGAATACACTTTCCTTTATTTGTTTGGCCTCCAAATCTTTTCACATTAGGACTTTCAAGCCTTTGGACCAATTACAAGTGTCTTAGTTTTACAACTTTAGGGTCTCTCGTTTAGGTTTATTATTAACATGAAGAAGAATAGTCAAATTCGAAGCACAAAAAATACCTAAACATGTGAGCGAAGCCTTTACACAGGGAGGGTATATATTTAGGGTGTTACATCATTTCTTTAAAACATATATACATTACAAAATAAAAATGCACAAGTAGTTATTTAAAATAGTAATACATACATTTTTGCAAAAGTGGTGATCTACCGTTGGTATCCTTTGTGCGCAGGGATGCTCGAGGCGCTCGTCAGTCTACCTTTAAAACATATTATAAGAAACTTGTTGGAAGAGGGTGGTAAAGGAGCTGTTGCAGAGTATAGTTTATAGAAAATAATGTTTCAGGACGCGTTCCAAATACAATGTGTAAAACAATTGTATAAATATCTCATTTCAATAAAAAATTACTTTACTTTCTTTTCCTTTTTGAATCTGTGAGTCATATCCGGTGGGCACTTCTGGTTAACATTCGTTGGCCGTGAAAGAACCTCCAGTAAACAGTCACCCCACAATCACCCGATGGCCCAAAGGAACCTCCAACCATTGTGCCTTTCTTTTAAATCCACAATTTGCACTATAGAATAAATCATCTAGCCGTTTGGTAACCTTTTTCGTACTTTTCACATGCATGGCGATATACATGCACTCTTCCCTTCCTTTATAAAAAAATTCTATCACTTTCCGTGTACCATACTTGCTTGACACTTTTGAGTCAAGTTCCTTTAAAAGCTTTATGCTGAAACATAGGGTAACCATGGATTCAATCATAAACATTTTCATATAAACACATATATATAGAATATTCATAAACATTTCATTTAATATGGAAACCATAAATCATGCTTATAAAACTGTGATGCAATCATTTCATATTTATTAACATAATAAAGTAAAACCACATTTCCTTTTCATTTAAACATTTATAACATGATGTAAACATATCATTTATGAAAACATTAATATATATTTCCATAAACATTTACATTTCCTTTCATGATTATTTAAGGCCTTTTCCTCCTTTAAACTTCCCACCTCCTTTGTCCTTCAAATGCTCTCCTACAAGTCCTTATTATCCATAAAATCCATTAATATTCATACCTTAATCATGTTCAATTAAACCATTAACTATAATATACTTCCCTTAAATTAAGCAATATAATCATTTTTATTCGAACGTCCCCAGCTTATCAATTGCACTTCCAATTAAATCAAGGCTCATACCTTTAATGACATGTCATTACAAACTGTAAATCAAACCATTAGCATGCCAAGTGAAAAACCATAATACCCTTCATACTGCAAAAGAAATTCATTATACCTAAATCAATTCTTCTTCTTAAAACTTTGGCATTATCATACATTCCGTATTATTAGGCATTTAATCACTTCAATTGATTAAAAATCATGAGTGAAACTCAACTGCCTACTTTTCTAGGGTTGCCTAATCACACCATGTCATACATTCATCATTACTATTTCCTCAGATTCTTCCATTTTCCAACATGATTACCCATTTAACAATTCATCAATGCCATTGATTTAATTAAAGTAAAATCAGTAATGCATTTTTAGATTCAAACCCCTCTCTTGGCAAATCTCTCTCATACCATATCATTTTAACAACTTTTAATTCCATTAATTGCTTTAAATATTAAGTAATGTCATTAAATCATTTAAACTCAAATCAAACAACATCACTTCCATTAGCATCAGGTTGACCACAAAATTTAATCCTTATAATCTCATTCTTTGCTTTTTGAATTTCTTAGCAAAATCAACCCAAAATCATGTCGGTTTAATAACTGTATAACATAACTTGGTGAAGGTTTAGATAAATAATACTGAAGGATTGGGTGCAGTAGGGTGATGAGATCAACAAAATTTGTATCCTATATTCTCTACTATGTAGTCAAGCTCTTTATGATATGAGTGGTCTAAGGGTCGAACACGGGGATGGGTTTCATTCCACGAATGATTTGTATCATGATTAGTGACGTTGAGGCTTTCATTTGGATTTTTTGGATTTGGGCAAGCAGGGGGAGTTGGTTGTTTCCTTTGAGTACTTGAAATAGTTTAAATTAAAGTGTGAAATGGCAGAAAGCATGAAGGCTTGGGTCATGGCTTGATAAAATGGGGTTTTAAGATGTCCTCGGGTTATTTCCTGCATTAGAGCGGCTATTGCATGGTCAAGGCCAAAGCCCAGGATCTTTGTTTTTAGCTATAAACCTGGCCCTAATACTCCTATTTGAGTCAATCATATTGAGCATTCAATGTTTCCACAATCAGTTTAGTCTCGCATTTGTAACCTCATTTCAATGGCTAAGTAAGTGACATCTAAGAGCCATGAATTTGTATCGTGAGAAGAATGCAACATTTGAACCTGCTTTATGAGGAAGTATTGTTGAAAGGAAAGACATTACAAGCTAACATTAAACCCTAGTTTGGAAAGTTTGGAGCCATAAATGCAGTACCTGTTTCATTTAAAGCATGAGGACACTTCCAAACCAAGCTAGTAACCCTCCTCTTCAAGGCTTTGAGACAGCGAAGCATCCTTGAGTTGTCATCTCGAAGGGGTGTGTTTGGCAACGAAAAATGAGAGAAAGAAAGAGAGAGAGAGAGAGAAAGAACTTGAATAAAACCTAAGAGCAAAGCTGCGAAAGCTTGGATAAAAAGTAAAATTAGGGTTCACAAAGTTATAAGGTATGGCTTATACTTATGAAAAAACTTGATTGTCAATAGCAAGCCCTCCAAAAATACCACCTAAAAAAGTATATGATTCTGATAGGGATAAAATGGTAATAAAATTAAACAAAAGCTGAGTCGTTTGGAATCAAACACGGGAATGATTTTACGCTATGCGGTGGTTCGCTATCATATCAAATACAGAATATGAGGAAATTCAAATTTTCTCTATGCACGGTAACTTTATTTATGATAGCGAATTTCGTAACTTAGCGAAAAATATGCATAGCGAAAATTCGTTGAGATGCCGAAATTTTAGCTATGGTTGGCATGAAATTTTTCGCAATCCTTTACCAATACCCCACTTGTGCGCCTCATAAAATGGGTTTGCCTCCTGCGCCTCTGCTTTATACGCATCTCCTTTTCATCATTTCCACTTGACATTTCACCCCATTTTTTGGTTGTTAAATCAGTGGTCTCTCAAGCATTTTGGCTGCTCACGACATCAAACTTGAAATTATTGACTAAGGCTCGCAAAAACCTGTAAAATTACCAAAAACGAACTCGGAACGGAATCAGTGGTACTAAGTGGACTGCATGTCGAAGATTGGCTCCACGGTCCTTATACTTGAATTCCCGCATACAGCAAAACGCCAAGAACTATCTTAAATAAGTTCAAAATAACCCACTTTGGGCACTAATCAAATACCAAACACTAATTGCTGCCTTAATAGTTTTGGTGTCTTGGTGCTTAATTCAATGAAATCTCTTGTTTTAAATCTACATACGGGCATGATAAAGCCTTTGATTTACATCATATAACATTTCCTCCATTAACCTTAAATTCACATAGACTAGTAAGTGATCTCACGTAAAGCATATTTTTACTTTGATTTTCACTTGGCTTTGATCTAGGGTCCTTCATGGACATAGTGTTTCTGAAATGGACTTGAAATGGCATGAGAGTCACTTGAAAAGCTTGGGCGAAATTTGGAGAATTTTCTCCCTTGCTTTTCTTCCTTTTTGCTCCACTTTGGCCTCTCAGGTGGTTTCACGTATGCACACAATTGACGAATGATATATAGATTCCCACTTATATATGACACTATTACCAAAGGACTATTATCTATTCCCCGGCAACGGCGCCAAAAACTTGTTAAGACCATAAGTTGTACATATTCAAATTTATGAAACCATTATTAGGAGACTATAAATTAATCATCAGCAAAGGCACCAAAACAGTAGACCCCAATGAGTATATATATATATATATATATATACAATTTTATGGCACTACTACTACCAAGGGTTATAAACTTAGACTATGCTTACTAAAATCTGACAACAGTGCCAAAAACTTAAAACCAAGAAAATAAGCATGCTCATAAGAAGAATAATTTGGTCACCTAAGCTCAATTAAAGATTTAATTTGGTCTTAAAAGCGCAAGTGCACAGTCGTACAAGTAATAAAGTGGACCTATAAGTTTGGATATGCGTTCCTGAAAGAATGAAAAGAATTTAAGCCCGACTACCCATTACTCGAGGATTCTACACTATTTGAATGTCAGTTTAGAAAATTTACTAACTGAATAAAATTTTAATAAGCTGAGATCCTGCCTTTAAAATAAAGGAAAAAATTAAATCCTAAATATAAAGCTGGATTGAACCGGATTATTAGAAGTAGACACAAGTTTCCTTGCTGAAATTATCAATTCCTACATCATAATCTAATTCTATTTTCTCATGAGTTGGAATCTAAATTTGTCAAGAGGCAAGGTAGTATAGTTTAGATTCCTCCTCTAACCATACTTTTCATTGAGTAGAGATTCATGTTCATTTCTAAATCATGATTCTAATTAATTACTTGGAATTAGAATTTCTCTATAAGATCTGGGTATTTTTCTTTTCCAATACTTCATACCCATTTCTTATAACTGTAGATTTCTTACTTCCCAAGACAGGGCAATTGCTAGATTTCTACAAAATGAATGATGTCTCATCCTCAAGATCTGAAAGAGTTTTCCTTTTCCTTGATTAGATCTCAGCTAACACGAGATCAAGATCATTCCTCCAGACGAAGGAGAGATCTCTAATTTAGTTTAGGAGTGATATATCCACTCAACCCTTCTCTCAAACCATATGAGCAAATTGAGGGTTATCTAGTAGCCTTCGGAGCTCCTTCAGTTCAGCCAGTGGTATAGCATGCATTAGTGTCAGAGAGAGAGAGAGAGGAGAGAAGAAGAGAGAGAGAGAGAGAGAAGAGAGGAGAGGAGGAGAGAGAGAGAAGAGAGAGAGAGGGGAGAGAGAAGAGAGAGAGGAGAGAGAGAGAGAGAGAGAGAGAGAGAGAGAGAGAGAGAGAGGAGAGAGAGGAACATATATTATACTCGCGTCGGTTTTCATTTCCAGTTTATTTATAGTAATTTCATAGTTTTTGTGGCTAGACTCTGATTTGGTGTTTTGGTTTGGATGCGGTGCATTGGAGCAAAAAAGGGGGTAGGCTGTTGGGCGGTTGGAAGCAATGGGAACCGTCAAAGTGGATCAATCGCGTCGGCGTCGCGTCCCTTTCGCGCGGCGTCTGCAAATCCACGGCGTTGGGTCGACAATGCAGTGGCATTGGAAAGCGTCATGGCGCCTCGCGTCGCGGCGATCTCAGCGTCGCGACGTCGGCTCGAATCTGCGCGTGATGTCATTAAAATGCGAATGGCTCGAGAAATGGGGAATCGGAGGGGGGCGTGCGAGAGGACGGAGGAGGCGCGGAATTCCGGAGCGGGAGTGACCCACGGACAATGGGGAGTGCTGGATTTGTATTGTTTCCATTTATTTGGAAATTAGAGCAGTGTTTTGAGATTAAACATTTTCATATTCGTGTTCGGTATGTTACAGATTTATATCTAGGGTTTTGGTGAACCTGTCATGTGTTGATGGATTAAAGTTAGTACTTTATATTGTTAGTATTTATCTATTTGTTTTCATCTGCTCTCGTCTATGATTTGTGGTGAGTGTTATATGGTGATGTCACGACATTGGCATAATCACACTAGAATCAAAGTTTAGAGATGAGGTTATCCGGGGGATGCGGGTAGAGTAGCTTTAGGTTGAATCGGTAAATAGAGATATTGATACGAAGAAGGTGGCATGCAGGGGTTAGAACATTTAAGCATTTCGGAATATCGAGGTTGGTTGAGATAGAGATATATAAATCTATTCTTCATGAAGAGATAGGCGGATATACCTCGAGAGAGGATAATAATATCTCGTAAATAAGATCACCTTCATGATAAATGAATGATAAATATATTGAATAATAGCATCCTTAAATAATCCATTGAACATATGTGAGGGGAGATATAACCTAGTACTCAATACCGACAATTCATTAGAATCGATAAGCAATTAAAAGTATACTCAATTCACTTCTTAGAAATCGTCTATTGAGTTATTATCTAAGCGAGAACCTTTGTGATCATTACACACAATCCTTGTGGGCGATGTCACGTACCATAGGTATTTTTTTTTTTTTGTACCGCATATTAGCGGCGACACGTTGCACTTGCTCATGGCGTGCATTTTACCATGATTTCGGCCTATCAAGTTTTTTATGGCCGGCGGATTGTCGAGATAGGTTTAGATTGATATGATTAAGCAATTAGATATTACTCTGAAATTTTCTTTACTTTTGTTTATTTTTACAAGTGCTGGTAATTTGGTTTTGTTGGTTCGTGTGTTATTGCAGTGTAGTTTTTAATAAGTACATACGACATCGGATCAGCCTTACTGTTTGATGTGGAGTGATGGTGATCACCGTGCTGTGGCCTTGGCGAGAGAGAGAAGGCGAGAAGAACTGCGCGCAGTTACTTAAAGCAGGCGACGGCACGCGGGGCGGATTAAGCCGGCGACCATGGAAAAACAATGAAGCGGGGGCACGGACATTGAAGCGGAGCGAGCCACAGAGAGGTGAAATAAAGAACCAATGTCGAAGGAATCAAGCACCCGGGCCGTTTATACGGCGGATGATCCTTTCATGCTCACCCCAGATGAGTTCGTTTTACCACCAAGCGTTAGACATCTATCGGCGACCCACCATTCCAGCGAAACAATTTCGAATTGAAGTCGATCCGCGGTCTATGCGAGATGCTTGAATATCTTGTTTCATGGATTTGCACCCCATGAGAACCGAGTACATTGACCTTTCCTTGAAGTTTGCGTGCTCGGCTACAATGGGAGGGTTGCTGAGAAGAAGCTTCGAGTTGCGGTTGTTCCCTTTCACTTGGAATGAAACGGCAGTTAACGATCGACCACGGTCAAATCACTATGGAATGATTCTTTGCAAAATTTCGTAAGTTCTTTCACAGCCGAGAAAATTGCACACAACTTGTGAGATCAATACTTTTGGACAACAGCCCAGGGGAGAACACAAAGCGAGGCATGGGACGATTCCGCAGTGCTGGCGGAAGTGCCTTGCCGTGACGGATGGATGCAAGTCCATTTTTTATAATGGTGAGAAATGCAACTAGAACAATGATTGATGCTGCGCCCCGGTACGGAGGAGCATTGATGAAGAAAACCACAGACCAGGCGTATGAGATCTTAGAAGATGCTGCGGCTTGTCTGAGCCAGTGGCGGAGAGAAGGCTACGGGCGGATGGGTAACGACGTGAGTCCTCAATAATTTGGTTAATCGCCTTCAGCACGATTAGTATTATGGAGTGTGAATGGCGGCAGGAAACGACAAATGCATCTGAGCGGCCGCTGGGAGTTATGTGAAATTTTGGGCGTTGCAGCGGCGGAATGTCGGTCGGGAAACCTACGGTAGAGCGAGCCCGGTATGTCGAAGATTAATCGAGAATCAATCGAAGCAAGATTATGGAAATAGTTATCGAATCAAAATCAAGGTCGAGGGTGGCACAATAATCAGAACCAGAACAATCAGAATAATCAAGGGTATGGATGGAGGAACAATCAGAACAATACACCATCAAAGCCCAGAAGCTGATGAACCACCTGCGAGAAAAAGGTAGACTTAAACAGCTGGCGATCTTCAACCTCCATGCACTTTCATGAATGGGACCGAGGCAAACGCTTGCAGCGAAATGCGACAAACCTTCGATTGAACAATCAGCGGCGGGGTGAGGTTTTACACATTTGGAGACCTGGTAGTTAGTATGAACTTCAGCGAAAGCGGCCAGGTTCCTTAAACGTGAAGCACCAGGAAATGGCAGAAGCGGGCGGTGGCGGAGCATGTATCAGCCGGTTATCTTGAGAAGTGAAGGTAGCTTGGAGACCGAATCCTCGGTTATAGAGGAGTAGGGTTGAGAAGGTCATTCGACGGAGACGAGAAAGATCTGCAGGGTGAAAGAACGACCGCAAGGCGGCGGAATGGTCCCCGTGGAGGAACTCTCTTGAAATGAGCCTGGGCGTGATGACCATTGCCATTGATTCACACCCTGCCACCTTGGGTTCTCCCACCATCTCCGCCTCGTGGATAAACAATTCACTAAATTCATGGGCACGTCTTCAAAAAAGTTTGCATCAATATCATTCTTGATGCCTTATAGCGATGCCCGATTCGTGAAATTCATGAAGGACATCACATCCGAGAAGAGAAAATTAGCTAATTTGAAAGCGATTGCGTTGAGAATCGTTTGCGCCGCCGCTGAGAAAGAAACGCGGCTTCGGATCGGCGATTTCACGCCGCACCGTGAAATGCTATTTTTACCGCGAGAAGAACCCTATAGTGATTTGGGTGCATTAACCTTATGCCATTATCCATTTTCAACGTTTTGGGATTAGAGTGAGGCGGCATGTTCTGGAGTCACTTTCTTGACACGCGAAACGGATCTGAAGCGCAGAGGGGGTGATAGAAGATGTAGTAAAGGTAGCATGAACAAGTTTATCTTCCCAGCAGTTTCATTGTGTTAGATATAGAAGAAGATAAGGAAATACCCATAATCTTGCCGTTGAAGCCCAGTTTACACATGGTAGCGAGCGATGATTGATGTTCGAAGGAGGCTGGCTGGAAGTCCTGAAGATGAAGTAAAGTTCAATGTGTTTGAAGCGGTGAGACACCAGTAGTGATACTTGCTTCATGGTTTGAAATAGTAGAGCTATAGTGTCTAGCCCCGGTGATCCATGACCGCACGCGCTGGAAATTGCTAGTGGAGAATGAGTATGAGAACTGAGGCGGCGAGGAAGAATATGTTAAATGGATGGACTCTTTCGGACACAACGGAAAATACTTGAATCTTTAGGGAAGAGGCTAAAAACGCAGTCCATCGGTTGAGCAGCTTTTAAGATGGAACAAAAACCTCTACCTAGCCTGTTTGAATATCATACCTTGAAAAGAGGTCGATCTCACATTTGCAGTGATTATCTGTCTTTGGTACCTTGGGAAGAAAGTTATTGTAGGGTCCTTGAGAGAGGGGATCACAAACATGCGCTCGGATGGTCTCTAAGAGATCTAAAGGGATTGAGTCTTCTATGTGCATGCATAATATTATTTTACTAGAATGGACATAAAAACTTAGGTGGAAGCACGGCGGAGGTTTAAATCATTAATGAAGGAGGTAGTGGGAAGGTTCTAAATGGCTGAATCTTGGTGATTACCCCATTCCCGAGGCAGTGCATAGGTAAGCGATTCGAGAGTGTAGTGCCGAAGAAGGGAGGAACAAGCTGTCGTCGAGCTGAAACAACATCTTCTTTGCCTTCTCGAGCGATTCTGGAGTGGAGGATTTTGTAGTGACTATCGAAATTGAACAAAGCCACTCGAAAGATCATTCATTGGTTTCTAGATCGGATGCTAGATCGATTAATGCAGGTCATGAATACTATTGCTTTTGGATAAGGATATCGGTTACAATCAAAATTTGCATGCTCTCTGAAGATCGGAAAACGTATTCATGTCCTTAGCATTTTTTTTTTACATTGCGTTGTTTGGATGCCCCCAGACTGTGCAATGCAGAATTGCCTACCAGCCTTTGATGTATGATGGCCATATTCTCGACATGGTTGAAAGGACAATTAAGAGTGCTGGGTGATTCTGGTAATGGGAGAATTCTTTGACATTGTTTAGAAAATTTGAGAAGCATCTTGTGGCAGATGTGAAGAAACCAACGAGTGTAAATTAGGAAAATTTTCTACCACCCTTGTGCCATGGTCTGAGAGGGTGTGTCCTTGGACCCATCAGTTTTAGCAAAGAGAGGAATAGAGTGAGATAGAGGGATTGAAAGCGGTGAAAAGTTGCCTCCGCGCCATCGGTAAAAAGTTGAAGTTTTCTTGCCGCGCTAGTTTTATAGCGGGTTTCATCCAGATTTCACCTCACAGATCCATGAAAACCGTTATCTAACTTGTTAGTCAGAGGATCCATTTGATTTGATTCACGATGTTTGCATGCTTTTCGGTGTTGAAGGATGAGATAGGGTTGATCGGCCCCTTTGATTAGGTACCACGATGGTGAGCTAAAATCAACAAAATTTATACTTTTGGTTCCTACTGCTGCGTAGTCCAAGCTCTTTGCGATATAATTAGTCCTAAGGTGAGTACGAGGATGGGTTTCCATCCTAGGAAATGGTTTGCATCGATTACTGAAGGTAAGGCTTTCTGTTGGACTTTGGTTGTGTCCAGGCGTAAATGGTTTAAGCGGAAGTGCAAAAGCCCGATGGTAAGCGAAATTTAAGTGAAGGAGTGGCTTTGAGAGATTTATGTCACCAACTTACACGACTTGGCTAGGGCAAACACATGTCCTCGGGTTTTATCCTCTGTGGCATTGACACCGCGTGAGATGGAGGTCATGGCCCTTTTGCTTAAAACCTAACATTCCTTTATCATTTTTTTAAGGCTAGTAAAGGCTTCATCTATAAGAAAATCGGCGCATCTCACGAAACCTTTGAACTGGTATGGGATGTGGCTGAGGCTAGTAAAGACCATCTAAGAATCACCGAGTGTTGTTTGTTTGTTGGTGAAGCCCTACTCTCTACTCTCTCTCAAGAGCAGACACAAGTATGAAGTATTAGTGAAAGCAGTAAAGTCAATATTGTTTAACCTAATTTGAAGAACCTAACATGTAAATGCTACCTCGAGAGGCAAGTAAGGACCATCTAAAAGCCACAGTACGTCACTAAGCACTTGGATCTAAAGCATGGAGAGTATTGGCCTGGCTGAACAATAGCACACACATCCCATGTTATGCGGCCCAATTTGAGAATAAGGAGGAGGAGGAAGGAGGGCCATAGCCCACTACCGTAGCATACAAAGGACAGCACATATGCACACACCAGCCTTCCTTCCTCTTCAAAAGAAAGGAGGCAGCCAAGCATCTCTTGAGTTCATGCATCCTCGAGTGTGTTGCGGTAGGGAAAGGAGAGAAAGAAAGAGAGAGAAGAGAAAAGAAGAAAATAAATAAAAAGCAAAACCTAAAATAAAGACTTTGTTACACACACACACAAAAGCGTTAAATACTGAAAGGGCTTTTGATCTGGCTTATGTGTTCTTCCATACATCACCTCTCTTTACTTTATTACAAAACATGAGGTATTTATAAGCCTCATTTCGAGTATGAAATACCAAAAACCTAACTTAACTAAGCTAAGTTATAGGATAAGCAAAATGAAAGGCGGTTGCATTAATTTCAGCATGACGACGCACATGCATTGCCATATGGATGAATTTCGTTAATTAGCGACTTGGCAAGTGTTTAGCTTAAATTGGCAAGGGTCTAGCGAATTGGCAAAGTGTTTCAAGGTCGAATTTCATATTAGCGAAATTTCGCTGGTTATTAAATGTCAAGAGGTTTAATTTCAAATGAAGTGCAAGTTATTAGCGATCGTACTTGCATTGCGAACTGCTTATAATTACTTGAAATCTCATGAGATATAATTGGTTGCGAATGTGCTGCGAAAATGCCCTGCTTTGGCTGCCTCGCATGCCTCTCGTCCTGTCTTCAATTGCATCTCATTTCCTCCACTTTTCCTTTGTTTTTCCATTGATTTGGGCTTATGATGGCCGAGACTAAATTTCCGACCTCATGATTGATCATTTGCATTGAGTTGAAGTTCCAGCGTGTACAAAAGTCTACAAACAACCAAAAACACCTCAAATATAGTTACTTAAGATGACTTCAACACTTGATATGACATGATTAATGACCAAAAGTACTCAAAACTCCACTATTATAGGGTTCAAAATTGCACTTTTGAGCACTAATCACACTCCTCAACCAACGCTAGTCCCTTAGCAATGCAAAATAAGGAATTGAGATGCATGGTGATTTTCAAAAGGTCAGGTTTCAAAAAAGGTTATCAGGACTTATATACAAAACTAACATTACTTTAAAGTGAACAATTGAAATCAACATTTGAAACCTATATACAAGAATAAAAACCATAAGAGAACACTTTTAGAACAACACTGTTTCCATGATTTTCAAACTGGATCACCAAGTCTAACTTGCTCGCCTTTGTATCTAGATCGAAATAACAAAATGCAAATTTGTTTCCCCCCAACCTAAGATTGACATGGCCTTAAACTGAACAATTAAGATAGCTGGTTACACTTCTCTTGTTTTCTCAATTATATTGTAGGATGCAATGCTTAAAAATCCGACTCACCAAAGTCCATGTAACGGGGGTCCACCGACGACCCCAACCACCAAGGCTTAGGCATCGTCAAAAGGATCAAAAAGACCACTAACTCTAAAGGCTTCAAATTTCCAACCGACTTCAGTAATCAAGCACCTACAATTCGCTAAATTTCACCTATCCACCCATGTAATCTAACACAAAATCATGACTCCCAACCAATGAAGGCTTAGGAACTGTTTCAAAGGTTTTCGCCATACACCCTCTGTGTTTGTTTCAAAAATTCACGACTTTATTTTTCTTTTCTTCTTTTCTTTTTCTTCTTGCTTTTCTTTTCTTTTCCTTTTTGGAAGACAACATCGGTCTTCAACAACCTAAACCATCCTAGGCTGCTACCATATTCACTTCGCATGCAGTTTAAAAGAAGGCAGCACAATTTTAGTAGCCTAGTTAAACAACTGGAGGCAAGTAGAATTAGTATAAAAGGGTACTCAAGTTGGAGCATGCTGGACCTGTAAGTGACCAAAAATTGTTTCAAGCATGGAATTTGTTCTAACATAGAGGTGACAAATAGTGATTCAATTTTCCAACAAAAGCAATTCAATTGTCCAATTATAAAGAAAAACCATTACCCAATATGGAAATACAAAAAGTACTTCACACCAGATAAAGATGGGCATACTTACTCCCGTGAATCGCATCAAGTATCGCCTAAAAATCAATCATTGCTCTAACTGAGACACTATTTTTAAACACACTACGCTTAAATAACTAAAAATGAGAACAAGTGGGTCATTGGAACTAAGCAAGAGCCACCCGAAATTTCTTACAAAACGGGATTCGTGGAGGGTCCGTGAGGAGAAGCCTCCACCGCATGCAATGGTGTGTGCCGCAGCCTATGCTCGCCCATCCTTTCTGACAATCCGGTCTCCGGTGGGCGCAATGACTGCTGCGTGAGGATGGATGGCATTAACCGCTCATTGCTCTCCATCAATTCTTCCCGCCTCTAATATGCCTTCCTACCCGTGGTACTCACTCGTGCAAACTTCACCAGATTGTTCAACCTCACCGGTTCATGTATTGTCGTTGAGCCCGGTCATACAAATGTGAGCTTCATGATCCCATTCGGGCAATTGATAATGGCATTTGATGTGGGCCGTAATGGCTTTCAATATAATGGCACTGACAGTCGCCTGGCTTCACGTCGAGAACCACGAAATCCACCGGATAGTAGAATCTATTCATTTACCAACACATCCTTAATTATCCCTTTTGGCATTTTCTACCGGAACGACGGCTAGAGATAGGTGATGTTGGTTGGTTCAGCTTTCTCCCAAACCTAGTCGCCATACACTTAGTATGGCAGTAGGTTGACACTGGCACCCAAGTCTAACAAAGGTTTTGTCAATGCAAAGTTCCTCCAATGTTAACTGAGATAGTCAGGTCCTGATCCTCAGATTTCACCATTGTCTGCATTGATGATGGAGTTAACTTGTTCAGCTTAAGAATGCCTCGTTAATGCCTAACCCCTTTTTGATTGTACAGATCTTTCAAAACTTTGCATAAAGGTGGACTTGTTTGATGATGTCCAAAAGGGTATGTCGAATCTTCACCCGCTTGGGGACTTCTAAGATACCTTCCCGCTGATGCTTCATTTCTAAGTGCCCGGGAAATGGAGGTGGCAGGCATTTACTGAACCTCCTTCAAGAAAATGTTCTGGCCCAATTCCTTCCCTTCGTTTCCTCAACAGCCCGGGAAGCTGGCCGATCAACCTCTTTCCACTTCTTAAGTGTAATGACTACTTCATCCATTTTGGGAGGTTCACTGAATAGTCTACCACGGACTCCCTGCACGGCGGGGCACAGAAGGGAACCTCCCGCCTTGCCGATGATTTTCCATTCTTGTTATGGATGCTCGCAGCCACACCTTCTGGCAAGGCTACTTTCCAACTTACTCCATTCTCTCTTGCTCATGAGCTTTCTACATTTTCACTTTTTTGGTCAACTGAGCATTGATGCCTCGCTTCCTCCATAATTCACCTGCTCGGGATTCACAAATGGCTTCACCAACAGATGAGGGTGGGTGCTTGCCAGTTCGTGAAGTGGTGGTAGAACACGTCTGTCAGGTCTCTCAAAGTACATATAATGAGGTTGAGGCTTCATGAAAGGTTAGCACCCCTCCAATTAGTAGCTTGGCCATACTGGGAGCATCTATTGGTGGTTTATTTTGATTTAGGACATGGGCATACCTAGACAAGGCTCCTCAAAGGACAGCTACTGAAAATTGAAGCAAGAAAGTTGGATGCGGAGTAACTCGTTAACCTGCTTGCATTTCATGCTGATTTTTCTCATTTCAAGATCATCCAATCTTGAGTTAAATGGCCAATTTCGCCATCTCCAGGCCTCTGTGAAATGCATACTTGTCTCCCCTTTTGGTGATTCAATGGTCCTGGGCTCTTCAACCCTAGGACTAGGTTCATCCTAGCTTTGGAGGTTTCAAATTACATAGTTCAAAAATCCATAGCTTCATCGTGATGTTTACTCAAAAGTTAATTTCACATAGTTTCCAAATAATTGTTTCATGGCAGGAGACATACCACCATAGTTGTTCACCAACATCCATGTGTCAAACCCATAGGGACATGCACTGATGGTTTCATAAATCTCTCCCAACACTGCAAAATCTCACCATCCCAGCCGCAAAGGGGCAATTTGCCTTTTCAAATTATTAGTCTTATGAGTACTCGGTTTCTTCAGAATTCAAAATGACTCATCCAATTTCTTATGGTTCTAGCCCCAAATGAGCTGGAGCCATATCTTGGCCTTGTCCTTTAGGAGTCAATGAAAGTGTTTTGAGCTTCGAAGAAATCCATGTCCATCATACCTCCCTTGAAGGTAATGTAAACCTCCTCAAAATCCCTTATGTGAGTGTATGGATTTTCATTTTCCATGATATGGGGAGTAAAGTACTAAATAAGGCCCCCACTCGCACATCTTCAAAGCAGGAGGAATGATACAGGATGGGGCTAACTCTAGAGGGTGGATGATCCTCCATGTTCTATGCATTTGATTCATAGGGGTTCCCGGTTGACTTTGTTGTTCCTCAGCATGGGATCCAGGCACTGCCAGACACCCACTTCACTAGCTGGGGTCAAGTCGTACTTATCCTATGCATCCACCTGAGCAGTCTTATCCCATCATAGCGCACAAGTTAAGGCCAATTAAAGAGACAACAAAGAGCAACAAACAACTCCGCAAAAAGATTGTACAGTTCAACAACAATAAACCGATCAAATGAAAACTAAACTAAATGCGCTACCTGAAGTGAAGCAAATCCAGCAGCCTCGCAATCCAGCCAGAAAAGAGGTGTGGGCAGTTACCTTCACTTCAGGATGGATCACAAGGCTCAATCAATCCTACCATAAGTAGTTTGGCACTCATCCCCAAGAACGGCGCCCATTTGATTCGTGCGCTACAAGAGGGCCGAGCTTCAAATCAACAAAATTTATATACACCTAAGCCCCACACGCGCAGTCAAGCTACTGGGCAAAGATAGCGTCTGTGGCCGAACACGGGGATGGGTTTCATCCAAGAAATGGTCGCACAAGGCCCTGGCTGCAAGGCTTTATTCGACTTTGATTTGTGTCAAAAAGCCGAATACGGAACTGAAATTGCAAATCGGAATATAAAACTCCACCCAGCTTTAAGAAATTAAACTTGAAGATTTAGGTCACCAAATCACAAGCTGGGGCAAACACATGTCCTCAGTGTTTATCCTCCTATGTGAGTCAACACAGGATGCGCTATGGCCCCTTTTGTTTAAAACCCCATTCCTTTATCATTTTCTAAGGCTAGTAAAGACCATCTAAAGAATCACAACAAGATCTCTCACCCGAGTAATCAACCCTAAAGTATGGAGGAGGTCACGAGGCTAGCAGTCTAGAAAAGAATCACAAGGCATCTCTCACCCGAACGAACCTCAAAGTATGAGAGACGCCAAAACAATAAAAAGTCAATGTTATTTAACCCTAATTTGAAGAACCCTAACATGTAAATGCTACCTCGTAGGCAAGTAAGGACCATTTAAAAGAGCCACAAGATCACACTGTTAATCGGATCTAAAGCATGGAGAGTATTTGCCAAGACAATAACATCCCATGTTATGCAACCGAATTTTTGAGGAATAAGGGCCATAAATACACTACCCGTAGCTTTTAATACAAGAGGACAACATGCATATGCCTCATCACCAAGCTGCTAGCTTCCTTCCTCTTCAAAGAAAAGGAGGTTTAGGCCACATCTCTTGAGTTGTCATCCAAGATAAAAATATGTTTCGAAAGGGAGAGAAAGAAAGAGAGAAGGAAAATAAATGTACAAAACCTAAAAGACTTTATTTACAAAAGCAAGAAATGAAGAACTTTTTGTATAAATCACTCAAAACTTGTATATCCCTTCATCCACCTCTTTCCTTTATTACAAACATGAGGGGTATTTATGCTTCCTCAAGGTATGAAATACCAAAACCCTAGCAACAAGCCGTTATGTGATAAGAGAGTAATTCACCAAAAATGAAAGGCGGTTGATTAATTACAAAGTATGACGAGGCATTTACTAGCTATTGTACGAATTTCTAATTAGCGACCTAAAAGGTTTAGCTTAAATCGGGCAAGGGCCCAGCGACCTGGTGTTTAGCGACCTGCAGTTATTGAATTTCATAGCTAGCGAAATTTACAAGCTAGCTAGAATGTCGTTGAGAAGCGAATTTCAAGAATGACGGCAAGTTTGGCTAATGACTTCGCACTACGAGATTGCGAATCGCTTATGAATCAAGCTAAATTCGCTAGGATTTACACTGGTTGCGAACAGTTGCGGAAAATGCTCACATTGCCTCGCATGCCGCCTCACATCTCATTTCCCCTCCACTTTCCTTGTTTCCATTGATTTTTGGGCTTGCTGATATTTAGACTAAACAATTTATGATTGATCATTTGCATTGAGGTTGAAGTTCAAAATGTACAAAGTCCACAAAACAACCAAAACACCTCAAATTGACATAAGTGTTACTAAGATGACTTGAACACTCTGATATATGACATGATTAATGATCAAAAAAGTGTCAAAACTTATCTAATATAGGGTTCAAAATTGCACTTTGAGCACTAACTGCCTATTGTTGGGTTCATTGGTCCTTTCCATTTGAACTTATGTGTGACGCAGTTTAATTTTGCACCTGTGGCAAAGTCAGTAAACGAGAGAAAATCTTTCAGTGATTTACTATGCAAAGGTAACTTTGAATTATGCCACTACAGAAAGAACTTTTACATTGCTTCGCCTTTACTGTTCAGGCCTTATTTGATTGGGCAACAAGGTCGTGGAAAAACACCGATCATTACATATACTTGATGACCAAGAAGGACGAAACCCGGGGATTAATCTTGTAACCTTGTCGCAACTAATTCGACGAGAAATTAAAGATAAGAAAGGCACTCAAAACCTAGTGGCAACCATCTTTCTTACGATTAGAAGGGGCCGTAGATGATGTCCATTGAATGACGAATTCGCACGAAAACTCTAGCTATTGAGGACAAGAGGGCAGCCCATGTTCGCAGACAGTGAATACTGAAGGCTAAAGAATCCCTCCCACGAATCACCATAAAAGAGGTTTTTCAAGACAACTCGAAACACTATTGGGAGGAGCCACTCACATGTATTAATCGCGCTGATCGTGTGATACATGGCGGTGTCTAAGATGTTTCAGCATTTTAAACCACCGGGCCACACTCTACTGATGTGGTGGACACTTTGGTGGCCGCAGAAGAACAACAATCAGTTTTTATCGGTTTATTTATTTAAAGATTAAGCTCCACTAGGGACAAATGTCAACATTCTAAAAAGGACGAAACACCTACAACCATTTTGGAGGTAGAATTGTTTGATTTATGGGGATAGATTTCATGGGACCATTTCGTGACTGATATAGCAACTTATACATTTTGTTGGCGTAGATCATGTTCAAATGCAGTTGTCCTGAATAATTAATGATACAGGCTCACCACAAGAACAACATATTCTCACGTTTGAACCCTCGAGTTATTGATCATGATAATGGTACTCATTTCGCAATATGCACTGATAAAGTTTTAAAGTATGGGTACGCTGTGATATCTCTGTATACCACCCATACTAAACGGATGTTGTATCAAACCCGAATCAAGTACATTCTCAGAAGACAAAGCACAACCTGTGAAGGATTGGTCTAAAAAAGATTGAAGATGCATACCTACGTGATCGACCGTGATTTAAACTCCTCGTATGCCTCCGTCGTAATCGCTATGGTAAGGCTGTATCTTCCAATAATTCGAGCCCACCGCCACTGGAGCAGTTAAACATGTGATAGTACATTGGCCTACGATGATCATCTTACTGAACTAGACTAATTAAACGAAGCTTATGAAAACACCCGCATTTATAAGGAAAAGACTAAAGCCCGTACGATACAAACATATTACTTAAAAGAGTTCACAGCAGACAACAAGTTCTTTTTGTTCACCCCCGCCTAAAGCTCTTCCTGGGAAATTAGTCTCAAGGTTAGCCTTTCAACAAGATCAAACTTTCACACGGTATATGGTTACACATCCCGAGAAAGGCACACACCCACACCACCCAACGATTGAAGCCGTGATTATGGAGGCGAGTCTGGGTGTACAAGCAAATCATTCTCGAATAGCCAGCAGACGAAGTGTAGTAAGCGATCATATGAGTTCGGTCCCTTGTTAATATCAGAGATCTCAGCATCGCCTAGCCAACTACATTAAACACGTCGCTCTCAGCAACCGCTTCTTAAACTTTTCCTTCCAGTGCCACTTTACTGTTTATTTCTAGTGCTATTGGGTTTCTAGCTTTCCCCGTAATCGGTGTTTCTTCTTGTCTGTTTAATTTCAGGACTCACGGATGCAGGTAGTGGGGAGATTCGCCCAAGCGGCACTACAAGTTCGTAGTTACAATTAAGAATGTGGGAGGGTTTCACTAAGTGATCATCAATGTGCACAACTTTTAATCGATCCGTGAGCTCCTCTTTGTCACGTCACGACGTTGAGTCGCAACGCCGCGACGCTAACCGTCCTTTTCTCGCGCCGCGACGGACTCAACGCCGCGACGCGAATTTTGCGTCTCCGCCACGCCGCGAAACTTCCAACGCCGCTGACGGAATTTTGCGTCTCACGCCGCCGACGGACTTCAACGCCGCGACGCGGAATTTTCGCGTCTCCCGCCACATCGCGAACGGATCCCAACGCCGCTGGTTGATCATTTAGTGCCACTCGTGAACGTCACCGCACCACGCCGCAACGCGTTCCGCATCGCCGCTGATGCTGTTCCACGCCGCGACGCCGCCCAGTTTTAAGGCCAAGAAACAGTCTATTTTGTCACCGCATGTCACCACTACCCAAACCCAGCCCCCACGCACGTCTCACTAGTCTTTACCGAGCTCCCCGCCACGCCGCCTGAGGCCCCTGCACACCCTCCAGTTTTTCCGCGCACCCCTGCAGTCTCCTGTCACCACCTGGTCCCGTCACCGGGCATTCCTCTTCACCACACTGCACTGCCTCCTAGCTCCTCGGTACATTTCTGTGGTACCACGATTCACTGGTCTAGGATCTTTTAGGGGCCACGTTTAGGCATTGCTAGTTTATTTTAGGTCTCGGGAAATACAAGTAGGGCTTTTAAAGACTCAAGAGTTTTGCCTGTTTTGAAAGTACACTAGGTGCTTGTTTTTTTGGTCTAAGTCAAAGAGGGTGTCTACTTTAGTGTCACTACCACGTGACTCTAGGGCCACTATGTCCGTAAAGGCAAAATTGCTCACTGCTTTAGCCTGCCCGAGGACCCCACCCCACTTACTACTGCCGCCACTTGCTCAGGAATGAGGCACTGATCTGTTTGGCACCCATTTGCAAAAAACCGATTGCTCATCAAGGAGAGAAAGGTTTTACCATCCCGATGACTATTTCCGCAAGACCATTGCATAAGATGCGTGTTTTGTGCCAACCACTCATCCAAAGAGCGATGAGCGTAAAGGAAAGTTCCACGCCAACTCGCTCCCACGCCCAGAAAGTCAGGCGGCGTATTGGCCTAATTTCTGCAGGGAGTCAATCAGGCTTTGCCAGCCTAGGAAAGGTCCTCGAGCTGCCTCGATCTGCCCACTGAGTGGTTCCCACTGCCCCAGGTTATACGCGCATTGAACCAATGGTCGGGTGGAACGCAGTGAGGGCCAGTGGGTCGTCCACTCTGCTGCCAAGATTGGCCATGTCTCGCACTGACTTCATCAATGCCGTCTCATTCCGACGACTAACGTGTGTGACTCCAGCGGCCGCGCCCCAACTTCTCGCTTATTAGCATCCTTCCTTATATCTGCTTGTGCAAACGAGCCGGTGTGCTCCTCGACACAAATGAGGCCTCGGCTCCACCCCATCAAAGCTTATATTCGCTGGGCTGACACACCAGTCCACGACTGAGGGTATATGATTCTGGTCATGAGCCCTGAAGGACGAGGACGAAGCCTCGTGAGCATCAGCCTGCTATGGCTTCGCGGTCCCTAGAGACATTGGCCGCTCCCCGTCCCACCCACCCCACCACCATCATAGCGCTCGGAGACAACTGTACCGCCTCCGATCCCGAGATCCGGTGCCTCACTTACAGAGCTCTTCATGCATTCCCGATGAGAACCCAGTGATAACCAGTCCCCGCCACAGCAGGATATGGAGGCTCTCCCCGCTGATATGCGACCGTGATCGCCAATCAGCCATCATTCTTCAAGAAGCACTCGTCCTGGCGTGCCCAGATCAACAAATTCTCCTAGCCTTTCCAAACATCACCACTCATCACCATCAAAGATCACCAAGCCCCCACTTCTACTGCTTATTATCGCTGTAATCGGATATTCGGGAGGGTGTGATCAATGTTCTGTTTAGTTATGTTTTGTTTTAGTATTTGTGTGTGTTTTGTTTCGCTCATCATATTAATTGTGTGTCCGCAGAGTTTCAGCTTTTCCATTTATTTTGGTTGAGTCATGTAATAGTTTGTTTTGCATGTATATGTGTAATTAAAATGTGTGCTATGTTGAAAGTCGAGGATCATTTTTGGATCACCGCTTTTGACATGGATGATTGATGCATACAATCGTTGGATGCCTTGTCAAGAGTGGTGCGTTTGATAACCAATCCGGTAGTCAAGAAACTATTTCATGATACTATCATATCTACACACTACTTAACCTTCTGGTATGCATAGGTGTCGAGATCGACTACGAAGTTTTATGTCCCTGGGGAGATTCTAACCATCTATGATGGGACACCCACCAAACGAGGATCACGTACGAGGCCCAACAAAGAAAAAAATAAAAAAAAATAAAAATAATATATATATATATATATATATAGAGTGGTATATATATATATATATATAAAACAAATAAAATAAATGAAAAAGAAGAAAAAGTCAAAAGAGTTGCAGTTAGAATAAGTGGATCACCCAATCGGAATCCCGGGTACAAATTCTGAGGGGCCTTTCAAAGCCTAATGCCCTAAGCCAACTCGGGCTTCGGAGTCACTGACTTCACCGCTTCGCTACATGGGCGTGAAGATGGATTTTTCCAATAACCTAGGGTTTTGAGTTTGGTTGGAGTGTTCAAGTAAGTTTCTGAAGGGAACTTTAATGCCTGGTGCCTTAACTAACCGGGTGGGAGTCACCAATGGATCCCCGCTACAGAACACTAACTAAAACTTTTGGCACTAGGACTTTTTCCATTTTTAGGTACTTAGGAAGCCTTTTAGTATTGATAGAAGAATATATAGTTTATCTTTACAGATTTCACAGGTGGGGTTTGAGCTTAAGTTCGGGTGTTTTGAGCTGCACACACTGAGGTCTTTCATTATATGCAATATGGTCATTGAAAGATTACTGAAATTAAGTGGAATTTTGAGATGCTTAGTCACTCCCACCTAGTCTAACCGAGTTTTCCGAAGTCGAACACTTGTATGCATCCTCAGAACTGAGCAAAAATGCTGAAGCAAATGGTCGGTCCAATTGATCCTCATTTTTCAAAGATGTGCATTACTACGCTTGTGTTAGTCTGTAAATTCCATGTGGGCCTTCTGAGTCCATTCCAAGCCAGACAAGCAAGAAACCAAGTTTGGGGTGTGATGAAAAGGCCCAAAACACTCATATTATACTCACGGTTTTTCATTTCAGGTTTATTTTATAGTACTCATAGTTTTTGTGGCTAGACTCCCATTTGGTGTTTGGTTTGGATGCAGCATTGAACAAAAGAGAAATAAGTGGCTAAGCAATGGGGAGCAAAGAAAGTGGTTGTCACTGGGCCGCTGACGTTTTATCGCTATGACGTCCCCACGCGATATCCCACGACGCTAGTCAACAATAAGTCAACATCTCAAACGCCGTGACTCAACGTCATGCTCAACGTCATGACGCAACGTCGACGCCGCCCAGATCCGCACCTATCATTAAAGTATGAATGGCCTTAAACTGTGGAGGCGCATTTAACCAGGGCAATGGAATTCAGAGCAGAGTGACACGTACTTTAATAAGTGCCCGGATTTGTATTGTTTCCATTTATTTTGGAATTAGAACTATGTTTTTGAGATTAAACATTTTCATATTCTGTTCAGTATATGTTCTAGATTTATATCTTAGGGTTTTGCTTAACTCGCTGTGGTTGATATCAAAGTTAGTACTTTTATATTGTTCAAGTATTTATCTATTTGTTTTCTTCATCTCGGGCTTTTACGTCTATGATTTTAATTATATGGTGATAACCGCCAATTATTGGCATAATCACACTGATGGTCCGAGACTGCAGAGATGAGGTTATCCAGGATCTCGGGGTAGAGTAGCTGGCTTAAATCGTAAATAGAGATATTCCGATCCTGAAGGTGGCATCTGGGGTTAGAACATTTAAACATTTCGGAATATCGAGTTGAGATAGATATACCTCGAGAGAGGATATCTCGTAAGTAAGATCACCTCGCCAATCGACAAATGATAAATATATTTGACAAGATCCAAGAAATAATCCATTGAACATGATGTGGAAAAGTAACCCTAGTACTAATACCGTTATTAGAATCAATAGCAGTTTAAATTTCATATACCCAATTTACTTCTTAAATCGCCTATTCGTATATTATCTAAAAAGGTAATCTCGTAGCCTACACCTGTCCTCGTGATCCATATCCTACTCATGAGTACACTATATTACCGGTACGACACGTACGCACACAAAGGCACACATTTGGCTACATCGCCGCCTATCATCACCCCAACTAACTAATCTAATTTTTTAAGACCATAAGTTGTGCATATTCAAATTTATGAAACCATTACTAGAAGACTTAAATTGGATCCTAAGAATAAGCAAAACTACAAGATTCCCAAACTGATATAGATAAAATTATAGCATTTAATAAAAGGATTATAAACTGACTGACAAATCCTAAAGAATTTGCGCCAAAACTTGTTAAAACCAAATATAATTTGTAAGGTCATAAGAGAATACTTATTACCAAACTCAATTAAAGATTTAATTTGGTCTTAAAATTGCAAGCATAGGTCACAAGTAATAAAGTGGACCTCTAAGTCCGAATATCATTCCCACAAAGATTGAAAAGAATTTTAAACTTCAAACTACCCCAACTACTCAAGTTCTACACCATTTGAACGTCCATTTTAGGAAGAGAAAATTAGTAACCTAATAAGAATTTTAATAACTAGAATCCTCAAGGCCTGTTAAAGGAAAAAAATTTAAATCCTAAATATAAATCGATCGGACCAAATTATCACGGAAGTAGAAACGGATTTCACCTATTGCGGAAATTATCAATCAGATCACAATCTAATTCTATTTTCTCCCTAGCTTAATCCAGATTTGTTAAGAGGCAAGGTAGTATAGTTCGATTCCTCCTAACTAACCTTTTGTGACACCCTGTAAATCCCGGGGTCTCAAGTGACCACCAACCCGCGGTCTCATATCATGAATCTGCGATGAGTAAAAATGGCCACGCTTAAACTACACATACTCACAAAAAATGCAGGCTATACAAAAGGAGTTAATTTACAATTTGTTTTAATTACAAATTATCCAAAGTTGGGTCTTTTACCCATTTTACAAAATACATAACAAGGCCAGAGTACTTAATTCATTCTTCGTTCCTAAGACTCTGATGTGTCCCATCCCCAAAAGTGAACCTTCTATCTCAAATAATTTTCCTCGACAGGTGAGCAACCCAAGAAGAATTATCCTATATGGGTTACTCCCCACCTAAGTGCACATGTAATGGCAACCAAACACATCCAAGTAAAACATGCAAGTCCCTACTCAAATACATACATGAAATGGATGAGAATGTGATTCACCTTTCCCACTTCTCGAGCCCCTCGACACCCCTCACACACGCCTACAAATGTGAGAAAACACCATGAAAAATGTTTTTACCTGAAAACATACTACCGAGTTTCGGTAAAATCTATTGGACAACCCTCCGAGGCAAATTGCTGGGTAATTCTTCCAAACAGTCATGGGCCCCTCCGACGTGAACTATTGGACAATTCTCCAAGGCAATTCTTCATAAAATCTTCCTTTGAAATTCCTTTCACAACCATTTTCCTTTTTCTTTCATGTCATGCACTCACACCTATTGTTCTAGGTTGCCCCGGTGCATATGAAATGCATTATGCCATTTTCTATACAATACACATATCAATCATGCATATTGACAAAATTCACATACTAACCACATGTTATTTATTCATAGCAATAACATCGGCTAGTTTGCATTGGTTACTAATACTTAATGATAAGCTACATACTATATTTTCTATATCTAAACATCATGTTAACATATTAAATTTGCGATAATATATATTACAATAAGTTTATTTATTTTGCTTATTTGTATAAATATATGGGATACTCCCTCCTTCCTTCCTCTCCTCCTCCTCCTCCTCCTCCCCCCTCCCAATTATCAATCCTGATTGTTTAATAAATTTTAACAAGATGTGGTCTCGAATCGCTTGGGGGCTCCCAAAGATTTTGCCCTACTGAGGACCAAATCTCACGTACTATTTCGACTCTAAATACTCTAAATCAATTTAACACACAACAACACATATGACCAATAACAAATTAAATTCTATCCCCAGACTCAAAAATTAAATCTCAAAATTTCCAGCATGTAGAGTCCCACTTTGAATGCACCCAAATTACGACCTCATACCATCCAAACCATTAACAAGGCTCTTAAACCAAAAATAAACCGAGTAGGAGAAGACCCCTACCTCCCGGAGTTGTCGAAAATCCACAAAGTTCCCAAGTGGTCCACGCGCAGCTCCTGCAAAGGGGGGAGCAACTTCGTTTCGCCCACCGAATTCAATGTCCGATCATCAGAAATTTAGAGAGAAGTTGAGCCCCTCTCTCTCTAAAATCCTCCTTTCTCTTCCTTTTCTTCTCTTGAACTTTCTCCCAAAACCTATTGGAAGAGTTTCGGGTCAAGAGGACTTGTCCTCTCATGCCACATGTCACCCTTCTATTGGCCGGGAGCAGGGATTACACCTTATCCTCTTTCCACCTACTTTGGATTTTCATCCAATGGGTGACTGCGCTGTGTCCACCCGTGGCTCATGTTTGACTAATTTGATATGACACATGGTTTTAGCCACTCAAATGTGCCATGTCCCGCACTCACCCTCACATTTAAAACGTGAAAATTTCTACTGCTTTAATTCCACGTGGTAGCTGATTTCATGTAGACGATTCCACATGTCCATTTCTGGCCATCCGAGGTGTATAAATCTTTTGGATTTTGACCAAATTACCATTTTACCATTTGCTATAAAATTAGATTTTCAGGTTTCACACCTTCATCGAGTAGATTCATGTTCATTTCGAATCAGTGATTCGAATCAATTACTAATTAGAATTTCTATAAGATTCGTGTATTTTTCTTTCCAATACTTCATACCCATTTCTTATGACTGCAAATTTTGCTTCCCAAGACAGGCACAAGATTTCACAAAATGAATGATGTTTCATCCTTAGTTTCTGAAAGAGTTTTCCTTTCCTTGATTAGATCTCACAACAAGGGATCAAGATCATTCCGAGACCAAGGAGAAATTTAATTGATTAAATTGATGAGATTTCAAAACTACAGCAAATTGAGGATTTATCTATAACCTTCAAAGCTCATTAGTTCTTCAATGTTAGTCTAACATACCCCAAGTAAACTAATCTATGCTCTTAGGAATTCCATCCTGTCCCTCGTAGGGCCTCCCCGAAAATCGACAAAACAATAGTCATTTCATAGGTATGTTACTAAGATTGGGAACAACAATTTCAACATCACCATCCAAATAAATTCAAAACCCTCAACTCAGAAATTCCCTCCCCATTAAAAGTAAAATACCACAACTAACATATATCTTTCCCAGTGAGAGTGTCATGGTTCTAAACTGATTACGTGATACACCGAAATACTTATCAGAAAATCCAACGAATCGAATCAACCAGCAAATGAGTTCCAGCCTTGTTTGGAGTTCATCGACCAAACAAAGAATCGAAATGAATTTTAGGAATTAAATTCAACTTTAAAACTTCGAACAATTTCATCAAGCTGTGATCCAAAGAAACAAATATGAGTCTTAATTTAAATTTAATTCAATGAGAAAAGAAAATAAGAAAAATAAAAGAAAAGAAAAAATATATAATACAAAAGAGTCCTCAACTCCCTGCGCCTTAGTTCATTCGATGTCGCATTAACTCCATCACTTTCCAGCTTTTTCTATTTATAGAGCTCCCAAAGTCGGTCTTCAAAATTGAGGCTATGTAATCCATAAAAAATTTATGGCCCGCATTTGATTCTCTGTCACGACTCTAGAAGTTGTGTCGGATAAAGTTTTTTGTGTCTTTGTTGCAGATGCAATCATCCGCACGACTCAAGACTTGTGCTCTTCGTCACCATGAAGCATTATATTTTAAGGCAACATCTTCTTCAAGATGATAACCCTGTCTCCAACCCCAGCCTCCATGCGCAGCAGATTCTCACGCTACATAGATTCTCATTCTTCTCGATCTTTCATATGTCGCAAACAACTGATCTTTGTCCAGACCGAATTTCTTCCCATTTCCGTCGCGACATGTCGCTCTTTGCTGCGACGAGCTCATCCTCAATTTTTTAGATCTTGTGTTACGACACAAAAAATATTGTTGTGACACAGTTCTCTAGCCATTTTCTTAGACGTTTATCGCGACACACCAAACTCTATTGCGAAAAAGACTGTTGCAATTGCTATTTTTCTCTTATTTCTTGTTGGAAATCTCTTCTTTTTGAATTAACTCCTACAAAACACAAAGTTTGTAAACATTCTATAATTTGGCATTAAAACAACTCTGAAAATACTAAAAACAAGCCAGAAAAATGGATTAAAAATATATGAGTTTAAGACTCATCATCTAACATTCCCCCAAACTTCAAGTATGCATTGTCATTAACTATAGGTTTAGGGAATTAGAATTACTCCCCCTTGTGGTCATTTTCTATATATTTTCTTTTTGAAACAATGTGCTTCTTAATAAGGATCTTCTTGAATTTTTGCTTCATTGTCCTGAAAATCAACAACACTAACATAAAACTACTAATAGATTAAACTAAAACATCAAATACATAAATTCTACTGAATAAATTTAACTATTTAAAATTTAATATTAAAAATTCCTGCTTGGGTTGCCTCCCAAGGAGCTGCTCAGTTTAATGTCCTTAGCTAGACATAGGTTGTAGAGTGTCTTCGGTTCTAGTAATTCTCTTTGTTTGCTCCTCTAGTCTGAGCTATTCTTCATTAAACCAAGTTTCAGGCATGCTTTGTCCTACACCTTCTTGCTTCCTTGCAATTCATCATTGCCTCTCAATGTAGTTGGTGTGAGATCTTTTGGATTGATCTCAATACTACTAGGAAATGCATTTTTGGATTGGATCTACAAGGATAAGGCCAACTGCCCTACTTAAGTCTCCAAGTTTCTCAATGTGGCATTGGTATTTGTTTGAAACACAATTGTGTTTTCTTGGAAATTTTCAAGGTCAGAAAATCTCTTTTCATGCAGATTCAAAATCCTTTTGTTTTTTGACATGAAATGAAGTATCCGATCTTCAGCGATCAGTCCTTTTCTGACCCCGATACTCTCTATTATCCATTTGTTGTCGTTGTTCTTGGAACCCGGGCTGAGCATAAGCTTGATTGTAATTCTGCCTAGGTCTAGGGCCTCGCTCGCGGCCTCTCCACCATATGAAAAGCCTTCTATGGTTCCTCAATGCCGTGTATAGTGTGTTGGCAAGCCGGGTTAGGGCATGAAGTGGTAACTTTTCTTGGCCATTCATATACTGGGCCCTCAACTTGGTAAGGCTCTTCTCCAACTAGTTCCTCAACACTTCTTCTAATTCTTTCTTCTACTGCTCCCACTTCATGTGTAGTGTGCATTCTTCTTTCATTGTTTCCCAGTTTGTTCATCACTGCATCCAGCTTTGCTTCTATAGTTGTCATTCTATCAAGCCCAATAAGATCACTTCCTTTCAACCTGCTGCTACTCCTTGAAGCTTCAGATGGAGCCTTATAGTTGCATTTGGCAAGGACTTCAATCAGTTGCCCTGCCTCCTCTGCATTTCTTCTTTTAAAAGCCCCACAACAGGATGCATCAATTATACCCTTAGGGGCATAATTCATAACATGATGTAAAATATCCATCCGAGGGTCGATCTATTCCATGCATGTGATTACTTTTCAGCACTAATCTCTCCCATGCAACGTAGTGGCTCTCATCTTTCCCTTGCTTGAAGACAATTATTTCTCCTCTTCTCTCAACGGTGAGAGCTGGAGGAAAGAATATGCTCATATAAGCTTCCACCAATTCTTCCCAAGTGTTCACTGATCCCACCGGTACGAATCAAACCATGTCACGCTACATCTAATGAAAAGGGGAAGAGTTGTAGCTTGATTACTTCTGGTCTCACCCCATTCAACTTGATTGTGTTGGTCATCCTCATGAATCTTCCCATAAGCTCATTGGGATCTTCAAAGGGATGACCTGTGAACTGGTGTTGCTGCACCATAGTAATTAATGCTTGTTTCAACTCAAAATTGTTTGCTTTAATTGCAAGTTGTCTTACTGCAGAGTATTCCACTTGGATAATAGGTCTCCAAAAGTCCTCCATAGTATTAGGCCTCCATTTCCACTCTTCTTCTTCTTTCCGGAATAGTCTCACCTTCTTGACGGCCATATTTCCGATTCTACACTGGTAATTCTTCTTAGATTCTGCAGGGTTCTCTCAATTTCAATGTCCAGAGGCAACATATCTGCTTCTGGTTTTCTATGCATTTAAATTCTTCCTGAAAGTAGAAACACACTGAGATTGAATGAAGTAAGTGATATAAAAAATTATATATCTATTTAGGCTTTCCAAAATATCACATTTATCTAACCACTGCTATTAAATCGTTGTTATTGTTTTTCCGAATTTTAAAACAAAGAAAATGTCCAAATTAGCATTTCTTTGTCGAATATTGATTTTTAAATCTTTGATCACTAAAGTAAATTTACGCCAAAAAACTTGTTGACCAAATAATTTTGTATAAAGATCAAATTTTTGCTACTCTAACCAAAGGATTATTACCAACGCCGTTAGCACCAAAAACTTGTTTAGACCAAATTGTAACATGTATGCTCATAATAAGAATGTGGATTTGTTCAATAATCATTGAAGATTTAGTCATTGCATGCCGCAATTGCCAAGGCTGTACAAGTACAAGTGGCGGACCTATAAGTCCTGATATCGCTCCCATAGAGATTGATACAATTTAAACTCAACCGCCCAACTACTCAAGTTCCCCACTATTTAAACTTCCATTTAAGGTAATTACTAACCTAACTAAGAATTCTAATTATCTGAATTTCACATCTATAATAAAAGAAAATTTAAAATCAGACTTAAACTGACTGAACCATTATCGAAGTAGACATCAGACTTCATTGCCGTAATTATCAATTCAACACAATCTAATTCTTATTCTATCATGAATTAGAATATGAAATTGTCAAAGAGGCAAGGTAGTATAGTTTGACTTTACCTTAACCACAAGATTTCACTCGACCAGGAGAGTCATGTCTACTTCTTGAAACATGTCTAACCAATTAATTACTTGTAACCGATTTTCTTTTATAAGATCTGTGAATTTTTCTTTTCCAATACTTCATACCCATTTCTTTTGACTGCAGATTTCTTGCTTCCCAAGACAAGGCCATTGCCAGATTTATACAAGATGAATGATGTCTCATCCTTGAGATCTAAAAGAGTTCTCCATTTCCTTGATTAGATCTAAGCTAACACAGGATCAAGATTATTCCTCCAAACCAAGGAGAGATCTCTAATTGATTAAATTGATATATCACTAAATTAATTCTCAAACCATGAGTAAATTTATGATTTATTTAAGTAATCTTTCAGAGCTCATTAGTTCTTCAATATTAGTCTAGCATACCCCAGTAATCGTATCCATGCTCTCCAAGAATCTCCAACTCGTGTCACTTTAGAGGGCCTCTCGAATCAGAGCGATAATCGGTCTTGTGGCGGGTATAAGTTACTACAGCAGGAACACTCCACTACATGAACAACACCATTCAAATAAAGTCAAAATTCTCATCCAAAAATTTTCTAATCAGGCAGTGAAAGACCATAATTAACATCATATTTTCCTAGTGGAAGTCAGGTTTCCTTAAAACCGACCGCAATAAACAATGAAATATCGATCAGAAATTTCCAATGCAATTGTAATCAATCGAAAGAAACGAATTCCGGGCCTTTGCCCAGACTTCATCATATTCAAACAAGAATCGTAATTGATCTTCAACAATTTAGCTCAACTTCAAACATCCGAATACCCACTGCTTCAAGTCCAAGAATCAAATCAAATCACACTAAATCTAATCTAGCTAAAGAAAAGAAAATAAGAAAATAAAAGAAAAAATATAATACAAAATAGTCCTCTCACCCTCCGTATAATTTAGTTTTTCCGCCTCGACCGACCGCTCTCGCTTCCTTTAAATGTTCTATTTATGTGAGCCCCAGAAGCTCAGTCTCTAAATTCAAGGCCGCATTCTACACAAAATTGGGGGTCATCCTCATGCAGCCCAAAAGTCACATGGGCCTCCCCCTGCACTCTCCTTATGTCCCCGCTCAGCCCTACTACCCCTCCCTAAGCAGATCGCCTCCACCATCGCCCCAGAATCCCTTAGATGTGTCAAGTACCGCAACATCAGCCACTCCAACAAAGAAGACTGTACCGGGTCTGTGTCGAGGATGATTATTCATCAGCCACCGACTGAGAAGGTACCACTTCCTCCACTAACTTTTTGATCTACACCCTATTGCGGACAATGGCATACTTAGTCAGAGTGAGAGTTAATACCGAATTTATTGCTCATATCGTGGCCGGGACTTTAGTTTTGTTTCATTCACATGATCAACAAAGCCCATTTTTATATGTTAATGGCTTGCTATATACTTCATTTTGAAAAGCTAAAATTTTTATGAAATGCACCGTTATATATATTATACAACTCCATTTTGCTACACTTTTACAAATCAATTTTTAGCACCAATTTTTTTTTTTTTTTTTTTTGATTCTGCCTTTCCTGTAAGTTGAAAAGTTGAAGCACTATATGATACCATTAATGCTAGAATAGTTCCATGCATGATTAAGTAGATGGCTAGTTGAAGTCCCCGAGTATTCAACCCTTTTCATCCACCTTTAGCTAACAACACACACAAAGGTATGTCGCTTTTTGTCGCTGTCAATAAAGCAAAATGTGATATATTTTTACCTTGCAAAACCGGCCTTAGCTTTGTTGACTGCCTATAATAGGTTAAGGTTCCCCACGAGTGAAGGCCAATGAAGTCTTCTAATAGAAAAAGAAATAGAAAAAGAAAAAGAAAAAGAAATTAGAAATGTCGCGACGCTTTGCCTTGAAACCCGAGCACGGTCCGAGGGGTCTAAGGCAAAAGCCTTTAAAGCATGTTGCAATAAACCATTTGGTTGGGAGCCACCGACTTAATGCTCACTACATGGGTGGATGGGTGGAGTTAGCGAGTTGTAGGTGCTGGATTCTCGAAATCATTCTAAGTCCGGGGTGAAACCTATAGAGTTAGTGGTCGAAAGATCCTTTACTTGACGCACTAAACCTGGGCCGTCGGGAGTCATCGGTGGATCCCCGTTACACGACTTTGGTGAAGTCGAGTTCTCAGCATTGCACCCTACAATGCAATAGAAGCGTAAAATAAGAGTGGAACCATATCTACTAGTTGGTCACAGTTTCAAGGCAAGTGCGTGAGGCTTGGTCAGAGAGAAGCTACAAATTATCGGTAAAAACTCATCACCTAAACACTTAGATTTGGGTGGAAGTTCAAAGTTGATTTCCCTGAATGGACACGTCCAAGCTTGTTCCCTGTATGGCATTTATTCTCCCAAACTGGTTTTTGCGTAGTCCCAATTTGCCGCATCGAGGGTAGGGCATTATTTAAACATTAATTTTTTCGAATGTATAGTCCTCAGACAAGTGCAGAATTACATGATCTTCCTTCTTTTTATCATTTACTAAGGGTCTATAAATGTGTCTGGGGTTGGGAGTGATTAGGTACACAAATAGTGCCATTTTGAGCTCCTAGGACAGGTGTTTTAAGCACTTTTCAGGTAATAATCAACTTTAAAATAAGCCAATTATAATGAGGTCCCGGTCTTTGCTACTGATCACAGTTTGTAGCTATTTTTAGCAGTTTTTGATGAGTGCCTAAAACACTCAAAGTTATACCTAATGCCTGGTCTCCACGCTTTTAGCATCTCATTAAATTACGTATTTTTATAGCCTAATATCTTATTAGTGCACTAGGAATGCAGTAATTAGTGAGAAAAAGTGCTTTTGGCATTCTGCAGCGAGGTGAAAGCGCATGGGGTGATTTAACGTTTGCGGATGCCCAACGCCGCGACGCCCTCATGTCGACGCCAACGCTATGACGCTTGGGTAAACCGATCACTTAAAAGTCAACAAGTGGCAACATCGCGACGCCTCAACGTCGCGACGTCAACGCGAGTACTGTCTTCTCATCATTAAAAGCAAAATAGTAGAAATTGAGGTATCGAATCGCATTTAACTAGGGCGTGGAAATCGTGAGCAATGCAATATGCCGAGCGGTTAGCTGGAGAGTCTGATTTGCATTTTCCTCTTTTTGGACAATAGTACTGATGTTTTACATATTACATATTGGTATTTTCTTATTCAGTATGTTCTAGATCTACACTTAGGGTGTTGTTGAACCCTGTCATATTTTTATGGATTAAAGATCAGTATTTTGTATTATTCAGTTGTTTATAATTCGTTAGCATCTGCTCTATATCTATGAATCATTTACATGATGATGTCTAGCTAATATTAGCTTGACTATACTGGGGATCCGAGATTCGAGAGATGAGGATATCCAGGGATCTGAGTAGGGCAGCCTTCGGTCGATTTGGTAAATAGAGATATTCCGATCCCGAAGGTGGCAATTAAGGTTAGAACATTTAAGCATTTCGGAGTATCGAGTTGGGGTAGAGATACGCTCAACTCTACTAGCGAGATAGGCAGATACACCTCGAGAGAGGGTACTTCGTAAGCAAGATTACCTAGCCATTAACAAATCATAAATAAACTGAATAATATCATCTTTAAGAAATAATCCATCGAAAAGCTTTAATGTGGGAGACATAGCCCCAATCTCCATTACACAAAGAATTCATTCGTAGACGCTTGTTTAGTTTACATCTCAGACACTCAGTACCCTTTCACACAATACGATATATCCGTATACATTTTGAAAAGCAAATTAGCCAACACACCTATCCCCGTGGATCGATGGACATCCGTATCTACTGGTACACTATATTACTTGGGGCGACAAGGCACTTGCGCCACATAGGTACATTTTACATTCATGCTTTTACCTATCGCTTTGCAGCCAAATACCTCAATATCTTCAATCCAATTCAAACACGATGGACCTGAAGCACCCAAGATGCATGATCAATCGAGATTGAGCAAAAATGTAGAAGAGAAAGCGGAAGGCAGATATTTCGCAGGGTTGCGACTCTTGCAACACCGCTCCCGCACTTGTGTTGTTGATCGCTTGACCTGTGGTTTAACACCCACCCCTTGATGTAATTTGGTTCCTTTGGCACTAATTTTTGTAATTTCCATGGTAATCGAGCACCTATAAGCTCTGGGTTCTGTAACATCAACTCCAAATCTTTCAGTCCATCAATCAATCAATAAAATTGGGCGCCAAGTTTCCTCTCTTCCCGCTGCTGTGATTTTCTCTCCTTTCCTTCACTTTCTTATATTTTCTTGGTAGCCAAACACCCCTTGATGATGACAAATCAAGGGATGTTCGGCTAAAACCCCCTCATCCTTGAAGGGGAAGGCCACTGGGTGCCAATGTTGAGGTAGGCTGGTTGTTCTCTTGTTTTTTATGTAGGCATGTATGGTTATTTGTGTTCCTGCTTCTCACAGTAGGTTAAAATATCCCAAACATGCCCTGTCTAACATGTATTTGGCAAGCTTTTTGGGTTCAGTGGATACTTATCACTAGATCCACTGATATCCAGTTAGTTGTCTCCTATTAGTTACTACAGGGTAGGGTTTTGAGATGTGTTCTCACCGTCAAGGACATTTATGGCCATTAAATGCCATATATCAAGAAGGAAAATTTTAGGGTTTAGGTTTTAAAGTTAAATGAAGATCCGGTTCGGGAAATTACTATATGTCATCCTCCCCAACACGAGGAAAAAGATCTGAGGACATGTCGATTGACTTAGAATCCTAACCCAGTGGCCCGAGACTTCAAGGAGTTCTCTTCCAAATTTTATTTCAATTTATTTTCAGTTTTCAACCATTCTCTCACACTGTTTTACACAAATCCTTAAATCCAAAGAGAAAAACACCATTTTCAATCCACTGTAACTCTTCTCTCACGAATAAAACCCATCCTTGTGTTCGACCCTAAACTACTATACTGCAGTAGCTTTGCTACGGCAGTAGGAACCCTAGGATACAAATATTGTTGATTTCGGATGACCCTACTCTGGCTAAAAACGAATCACAAACCTTGTCACAACATTATCTTTCTTTGTCTCAACTGACTTGTTACATTCTTCCCATGTTCTGTCACAACATGCTGTCTTTTGTCGCGACATAGCTGCTCTTCTATATTCAGTCCTTTGTGTTACGACAGAAGAAATAATGTGGTGACAGATTTCCTTAGCCATTTTCTTGGACGTTTGTCGCAACACACAAAACTCTGTTACGACATAGACTACTGCAATTGCTCTTTTTCTCTTCTTTCTTGTTGAAAGTTTCTCCTTTTTGAATTAAAACCTGTAAAACACAAAGTTGGTGAATAATCAATAATTTGGCATTAAAACGGATCTGAATATACTAAAAATAAGCCAGAAAAATGGATTAAAAATATATGAGTTTAAGAATCATCAATTACCCTTAGAGGTAAGGATCCCAAAGCGATGGGACACCTTAGTCCCAGTCATCAGTGGGACCGATGTGGACACAGTTTGTTCCCTCTCACCCCAGTACGGGCTAGAGGAACCAACATCAGTCTCAGAGTGTTGTATAGGAGCCTTCTGCTACACAACGAGGCCAGGGTATGGGTCGAGGATGAGGATAGGGCTCACGGGCCGAGACTTCAAGGACCCACATGGCCCACGCCATCACACCACAGATCAGTTTCGGGCCTGATCGGCCTGATACAGGGTATGTTTCTATTATCTCGACTATGGGCAAAGATATTGTTTGATTCTGGTGCATCACATTCTTTTGTTGCTGCATCTAGTGTGGATGTTTTGGGCTTGCTAAGGTTAAATTCAAAACATGTCATGCTCTGGCCAGTGTGTCATAGGAATCTTGATAAAGTAGGAGGTCATGCATGGGTCAGAGAGGCCGAAGTCTAGTCTACGAGATACGAGGTTTCTTGAGATTGGCAAGGTACTACAAGAGGTTTATTAAGGATTTCTCACGACTAGCAGCACCTATGACAAGTTAACCCGAAAGGGGTCAGAGCTCGGTGGAATGGGACCCGTGAGAAGGCATTCCAGAGTTGAAAGGAGGTTTACTTTAGCCCTATTCCATAGTCCTGAATAGGGATGGAAGGTACACAAAGTGTATTGCAATGCTCCCAAGGACTCGACCAATGTGTCTTGATGCAAATCTAGGAGGGTTGTAGCCAGGTTCCAGATAATAAAGAATCATGAGCGTAATTACCCTACACATGACTCAGAGTTGGCAGTCATGTTCTCGCTTAAAGATTCGGGCGCCACTACTGTATGGTTAATAGCTTGAGTTTATATTTTCACTACAAGAGTCTGAAATATATTACATAACGGACCTCAACATGAGGCAACACAAATGGATGGAGTATGTGGAGGATTATGACTTCACTTTGCATTACCATCCCGGTAAGGCAAATGTAGTGGCTGATGCAATGGTAGTGCATATGGAAATTAAAATCTATAAAAAGAATCACCCAAAAGATGAATCGGGCTAAGAATGAGGAGAATCAACAAGTACAAAGAAGAAAAAGGTGAAAGTCGAAGGCAAATAAGTTCAAAAGAAAATGTGGAAACTGGGTGATTTGCAACTTAAATTTTCCCATTATCTACCCAATTACTTGAGCCCAACATTACAAGCCTGAAAGACCTCATTGATCTTAAAGGTTGAATTTACCTACATTAGTGGAGATCAATATGAAAAACAAGCCTATGGGACTTTTACCAACAGTCCAAGAAAACTCCCAGAAGATTAACTAAATTCAACATGAAGATGAAAAGGATTGAAGACCTACACACATACAGAGAACAAGACTTGTTGAATAAACTGTTCAAATACATTATTTCATCAAGAAATTTGTGATAGAAGTGTACCATTTCTTATTCTTGAATCGAAACTGAAATTTAAAATGATGCTGGTATCTCTTATTTCCAGTTAGAAAGTGGAATAAGAAAGACTGCGGGTATGAATCGTAAAAATGTCCTTAAAAAATTTTAAGCTTATTTGTTCGAGGACAAACAATTCTTTCTTTCTTGCCTGGGGACAAGAAAAATTTTAAGTTCGGGGGAATTTGATGAGTCCAAAATCATTAGATTTTTAATCCATTTTTCTCGAGCATATTACAAGATAACCTGTTGAGCTATATGCGTAAATGTGATATTTTACTCAAATTTAATTTTAAGAAAAATACAAAGCAGACGCTAAAATCTCAAAGAAACTTAAGAGACCAAATTTCTACAAACGTAATTGAAGTCGAATCAAAATCTAGTCACGATGTGAAGCTAGTTGTCAATCATTTCCAAGTCACGACATCACCAAAATCAACTTTGAGGAAGAAATAGAAGACCTTAACAAGTGAAGTCGGGACTTGAAGAAAGAGGTTGGGACCAGGATGACCAAGGCAACAAATGAAAGAGGTTGCGACAAAGGAAATGTGGTCGAGACTAAAGGAAATATTCAAAAGAAGAATCTTCATGTCGACACCATGTCGCACGCCTAATGGAATATAACTATACGAAGATCACTGATATCGTGACGAGGATCCGTCAATGAAACCACAAGAGAGGTCTTTACAAGTAAATGAAGTTGCAACTAGTTTTAAATTGAAGGCTCTATTTGAGGTCGCGACATACAGTTGAGGTCGCGACATAAAAGCAGGAACTGGGGTCTCATGAGGAAGATTGAAGTTGCAACCAAAAATAGAGGTTGAAAGGAGGTCGCAACCTGAAGCCAAACCGAAGCCCTTGCCAAGAACTGAAGTTGCGACCATTTACTAATCAAGGATCAGAAACGATGTCGCGACCACTCATTTAGGTCGCGACCTGAAGAAGAGCTGAATAGAAGAAATCAAGGTCGCAACTACTTTCGGAGCAATTCAGAATTACACGTGTATCTTAAAAAGGGGAAAGGAGAGGAACTCATGTATAGTTTAGAGTAGATTTTTATTTCTTTTCTTTACTTTTTTATTTTAGTTTACTTTCTGGATTTGAATCGCGAACTCGCAGACGAGTGGAGTCGAAATTTCATTTATGTTATTTTCTTAGAATTACGCCTCAAAATTTATGAAATCTGCATAAATTTTGGAATTCATTTCTTCTCGCTTTATTGCAATTACAAGTATTGTAATGTGGATCTGCTCCATTTAATTCACATTGTAAAGAATTGCAGCGCAGCCTCTACCGGATTTGATTTACATTTAGTTACAAATCTTCCCGCACAAATATGGAGAACTAATTAGGGTCTTCGGTTTTACTTTATTCGTGTCGTTTTGAATTGATGAGTTCCCAATAGTAGTACCGAATACCGCTGAGGGAATTTATCTTGCTCGATTTCAAAGACGCCCTCCGCGCGACATGCAGACTCCGAGATTCCCGAGAGCCGAGAAAATTCTTTTCCCTGCATGCCGACCACTATTGATGAACCGGCCGAGCTTTGAGAGTTCATTTTGATAACCCCCCATTCGCTCATAATTGAAGTCGAGGGGTATATTTAACAATATAAATAATCGAGAGTTCAATTTTAATCTAAAGGCAAGTTCCTAACCCCGTGTTAGCCGAGATCTAATCAGCGGAAAGAACCAACCCAGATCTGGAGGTTGAGCCACCAATTAAGTGGCAGAGACTTTGCAAAAATCCTGAGAAGGAAATGCAAAAGGTCTGCTGTCAACAGGAAATGGGTGTGAAGTATTGAGAAAGAAAAATACCCAGATCTTGCAAGAAGAATGGAAATACAGGTAGCTGGTTTGATCTTACCTTCGAGAGAAGCAAGGGTTTCCAACTAGTGAATGTGGAGAAATCCAATTCCAAAATTTAAGAAATCTTGGACAAATCTAGATCCATATGCAGAACAAAGCAATTTACTTAGGTGTAGGAATTGACTGTTTCATTGTACTTCAATGATAGTTTTCGTTTCTCACAGTAAACTGATTCAGTCCAGTATTTTAGTTACAATTTATTTTTATTCATTTACTTTATTTTATCTTAGTTTGATAATATTCAATAGTCTAGGATCTTTAATTGTTTGTTGTTTAGATAAAACTTTCACTATGTGTTCTTAGTCCAAATAGTATGGAATTTTAGTAGTCGGGGTATGGATCTTAATTGCCAACTTCTATGGGAATGATACCTGACTTACATTCGTATTTTTTACTATCAGTGATGACCCTGGTAGAATTTGCAAAGGTCATAGACTTGACCCTTATTTTTAAATCATGAACATTAAGAAAAGTTATTTTATCAAGCAAATTTATCCAAGTGACATGGATGCAAGAGAAGTGTATGCCTCTTTGTACTATGTTAATTTGAGGGGTTTTTAGTCTATATAGAAATAAAGTAAAACAAGTTTTTGGCGCCGTTGTCTAGGGATTGCTAGAATTAAATAGATCAATATCAAAAAGAGGAAATGCCAATTTAATAATTTCATAAAAGAAAAAAATAGCTTTTCGCTGGCAGACAACCACTTATCTTTTAACAAGCCATGTTGAAAAATATTTTGTTTAGTTTGACTAATCCTATTAATTTAAGTGTTTTGATTTCGTAGAAGTCCTTAATGGCACAGGAAACGAGATTCTCGACTAAGCTCAGCTATACACCGACCTGGAAAGCGAACACGGTTAAGAAAGACTAAAAAGAGCAGAAAACGCAGCTATGGAACATGAGACACGACCGATAGAGCGTAGATCTGCGAAACTGCAAGGCCTCCACATCATAACAATGGAGAGATTTCCTGGAGGCTCATTATTCAGAAGGAACAGATCGCGAATCGTGACAAATTCTACCGTGGATGCAAAGAATCCTCGAATCTGCTTAAACTCAACTTTTGATAACAATGGTGCAAAGCGAAGACGCCCACCGGTCACCCAATCGAAGACCCAAACGAAAGCACTGGTAGATTTCTCAGATGGCAATACAAGGAAGCTGAATGGGTGTAAGGCCGTGAGGTGATAAAGTCACAGGCCTTCCCATTCTCCTTACGTAGATATATACACATGGTATGAATCATTACCATATTGTTCGGGGCTGAGTTTGGGAAGAGTCGTAGAAGCATACTTAGGTGTGTTCTTTCCCCATCTCTTTACCTCGAGAGAATATGAAGAGAGATAATAGTAAGTTCCAAACAAGTGGAAGATGAGAGCCTATATATAGCCTCAGTAGAGATTCGGGGTGTTGCTGTCAAGAGGTGTGCTCCTATGGGCTGGAATTGATTTAAAAACTCAAATGGATATAATGTATCATGCCTTAAAATGATACCCTCTATGGCATTATCGATGCTTCATGTCAGGAGCATTCAAACAAAAGTATCGTATGATAGAGATCCAGAGAAGACTTCAATAAACGCAATATGAAAGCTCCATCCGAAGCCAAGGGGTAAAGAAGAGGAAAAGTAATGGTCATGAAGCTCAGCAAAATGGACAAACAGTATGGAGGTGTTAGATGCCTTCATACAGGATGGACAAAACAAGAAAGAAAATGCAATATTGTTAATGAAATAGAGCAAGGAAAGAGAACATACGAGAAGAAGTGTCAGATAAAATTAAATGTAAAGAAGATTTTGCGAGCCGAGGGGAGGTTAAGTACGTGAATGGAGCCGAGAAATTACCATTTCAGTTAAATCCTAACTCGCCCACACATTGAGGTCATACTAAGGAACTATGAGAATTCATATGGTGTGAGGGCATTACAAGGCCCAAGGCACCTTATTAATCTCAACAGGATAGATCGCCACCACTGTGGGCGTTCCAAACAAAGAAAGATCCAGGGGTAAAGCAGAATGAATTATCGTGTCATGAGGACTCCAACCATTCAAGAACAAATGTTTTACTGGGACAATAAGAGGCGTATACACTCATGAGCAAAAACTTTCTTCACTGAAGTTTCAAGTTTGACACTCAAGCATTTTTAAAGACACAAGTGCCTCATTGAAACTTTGAGACACAAGTAGGGCACCGTCCCGAATATGAACGAGCAAGGGTACATTCCTAGTGACACCTAAAAGAACTAAAAGAATTACATGGCAATTCGGGCCACAAGAAGTGAGCAACAACAAAAGGAAAGAAAGGAAAGAATAGACCGAGGCGTAACAAGAAGAGACTGAAAGGAAGGAGAGGTTATTAATGCACTTAACAAATTAAGGAAGGAATGTAAATGGGTATAGTATGATTGTCACTTATACAATTCCACAAAGGCCATTTCCACAGAGGGCTTCGTATAAAAAGGAATATGTTTTCTGATTCTTCGACATTTTTAAAGAAAAATAGAAATCAATATCCCATTTGCAGTGAGTAATCAACCAAATGCCTATTTATGCAAAATTTCTCAAGGAGATAATCGAGCAAGAAAAGGAAAGATAGCTATGAAGGAATAGTGAACTTGATCAAGTACCGCAGTTGGTGCTTATCCAAAGAAAAGCTCCCAAATAAAAATGAGGACTCGGCAAGCACCATTCCTCGCCCATAGGGAAACATGAATTCAAGAAGGCTTTATGTGACTGGGTGCTAGTATAAATTTGATGCCTCTATCGCTTGTGCAAAAGACTTAGTTCGGGGGAACTTACCCAACAACAATTACACTCGCAAATGGTTGGATGTAGATCAATGGCACAAACTAAGGTATTCTTGAAGATGTACTTGTCAAGGTCGGGAAATTCATCTTCCAGTGGATTTTGCTATCATGAAGATGGAGGAAGAAACCCAAAGTTCCTTTGCTGCTAGGAAAGACCTTCTTAGCAACCTGAGTCGCCTTGATAGATGTGCGAAGGTGAACCGACACTAAGCGGGGAATGAAGCAGTGCACTTTAATCTTAATAGGAGTTTGGAACATCTTGATGTAGATGCAGAAAGTTATATGGCTGTAGAAAACAATAATCTTCTCAATGTTGAATTGAATTCTAATTGTATTCTTCAACATTTTATCAATGAAATTGAGATTAATTTTCAGTATCTTGAGAGTCTTGATTGTGAAATACTGCCTTCAAATTTGTTTAACAAAGAAAAAGTCTCGAGCATAAATGAAAACAATCAAGAGGGAGTATGCAGCCAGAAACAGAAAACTATTGAGCAGGAAACTAGTGCAGAAGGGTTAACATTGAAAGAATTGCCCAGTCATTTAAAATATGAATTCTTAGAACCAGAAAGGAGAAAACTAGTCATCATATCAGCTGCATTGATCAAGCCGTACAATAAGGCCGGGAAATTTTGGAGAGAAAATACAAGGAAGCTACCATTGTCAATTGAGGATCTAAAGGGTATCAATCCCTCCATTTTCATGCACAAAATATTGCAGAATTATAATGCAAAAACTTTTATTGAGCATCAAAGGAGGCTGGACCCAGTGATGAAAGAAGTTGTTAGAAAAGAAGTTCTGAAATGGTTAAATGCAGATTTTATATATGCTATATCAGATAGTTCTTAGGTGAGCCCAGTGTATGTGGTTCCTAAGAAAGGTGGATTCACTGTAATCATAAATGAAAATAATGAACTGATTCCTACAAGAACCGTGGACAGATGGAGGGTGTGTATTGACTACAAACCTAATACCTGAACAAGAGCATCATTTTCCTCAGCCATTGATCGGGCGTCGATAGATCAAGGTGACACCCTCACTTTTTTTCGATGGATACTAATATACCAAATTGCCATTGCACCAGGATCGTAGAGAAACCACTTACATGCCCATTTGGCACTTTTTGCTTTTAGGAGAATGCCATTTGGTTTGTGTAATGCCCTGCACCTCCAAAGCATGCATGATGTCTATTTTTTTGATTTGTAGTGTGTTGGTTATGGAGATCTTCAAGGGATGGATCTTACAAAGAAGGATCTGTTTCAAATAAAGGCTCATAACTTAGGGACAATACTTCAAAGGTAGAAGGACAAGAATCTAGCTCTGAATTGGGAAATGTCATTTTGTTAGAAGAAGGAATTGTCTTGTAAGGCATGATTTCTACAATGTGGCTGTAGGGTAAATCCAAGCAAAGTTTCAACGGCAAGAAATTCTACGCCACCCACTAATAAATAAGTGGAATTAGAAGCTCTTAGGTTATCGGATTTTATAGAAGATTTATCGAGATTTCTCAAAAAATCTGTTAGACCACTATGCGCATTGGCCGAAAGGATACTAAGTTCTATTTTGATGAATCGCTTTAATGCTTTTGAAGAAATCAACCATACTAGTCAAGCTCCCATCACGGCAAAAACCATCGAAACGTAGAATTTGAAATCACGTAGATGCCAAGATTTGCAATGAACCCGCATTGGGACGTAAAGTCGAAAAGTGTTCAAGGCCATATATTATGCCAAAGAAAACCTTAACGAAGCTCAGAAAATTGGCCATCACTACCGAAAAGGAGATGTCGATAACAGTATTTGCATGTGAAAAATTTAGGCCATACATTTAGTCCCATGTTATTATACACACTAATCATGCAACAATTAAGTATCCGATGGCAAAGAAAGAAGCAAAGCCAAGACCGACTGGCGGGTATTGTTATTACAGAATTTGATTTATAAAATAAAAGATAAGAAAGGCTGTGACACGTGATAGCTGATCGCATGTCAAGAGCCGGAGAAACTCATATACAAGAAGAAGAAAGAGAAATAGCAGAAGTACTTTTCCGCATGAGCGCTTATTCCAAATTACAATTCAACTACCTGGTATAGTCGGGATATTGTGAACTTCTTAGCTTGTGGAATTATGCCACCGACCAAATAATGTAGAGAAAAAGCCAATAACTGACAGCAGGTGACACATCCCGGATTTAATCTATTATTGTTTAAGAGGAGCCGACTGATTATAAGGAGATGTGTACTGTAAGGTGTTAAAGCAAGATTTCTACAAGAATATGCATCACCTATATGGAGGATATTTGCAGAGATAAAACAATCACAAATTCTCTAGTCGATTTTAACGCTTCACTATTTTTAAGGGACTGTTTGAATGAAGGTTATGTGATCAATGCCAAAGAATGGGAAATATCGCCAAAGGCATGAAATGCCTCAGGCATCCTGTAGCAATTGTTTCAATGGGGAATCGGATTTTATGGGCCTACTAGTCATTTGGAAATTACATACACACTCTAGTCATAATCATCAAACGGTCAGAGGCAGCAGTCATCTCCAAGAATGATGCTAATACAGCTTGTGCGATTTCACAAAATAAGAAATATTCTCATATTTAGGACAATCTATAATTGATAATCAAATGATGAGGTCATTTTATAAATGTTTGATAACCCATGAGTGTGATATGGATCAAACACATTGGGAGTTTCGTATATCACCCTTCAAAACAAATGGGCAAGCCAGTTTCAACAGCGAGAGAAAGAAAATTTGAAAAAGGACCGTGAAGTTCCGCAAAAAGATCATCCTTGAAGCTTGATGATGCACCCCTCTGTATACAAGATCGCTTAAACTCCCATTGGAATGTCCCCATACGTATTTCTGTCTTTGGAAAACCTTGTCACCACTTCGAGCTAGAACATAAAGCCAAGGGCCACGCAAATAAATTTGATTTCAAGGTCGCTTAAAGAAGAGAGGCTTACTTAGCTAAATGAACTGGAAGAGTTGAGAATTGAAGCCTAAGAGAAAGCCGTAATCTACAAAGATAAACAAAAAGTTTCACATGATCAACGACTTTGAGTGAGCGGAATTAAGGCAGAGATCGGGGTTCATATTCAACCTACCAAGACTCTTTCCGTGAGTTTAAATCCAAATGGAGTAGACCATATAGCGCAGGAAAATTAAGTTAATACAATTTAAAGGAGCACTTAAAACCAGCAATCATGAGGAATTCAAAGTTAATGGTCGATATTAAAGCACTTACTGGGAGGTTAACTGAAGAATTGATTCTAGTCTAATGAGAAATTTGAAGAAACAACAATGGTATAAGAAGTCCAAATTTAAAGACTAAAATTGAGCAAATTTATGGAAGGCAATCCACATCTTAAGTTTTTATTTTATATTTTTTATGTTTAAATTTAATAGCTTTGTGTAATTTATCCATATTTTAATAAGAATAGGTAATATTATAATTAAGTAAGACATGAAAGATTTACAAAAGGGAGAGTTATTCTAATCAAATCCCAATCTAAGATATGAGACAAAGAGGCAGATAATCTTCTTGATTTTATTTTTAAATTTTGTTTCGGGAGTGGCATGATTGAAAGTTTGTAAATTTATTTTGTTCGTGTTTAAATTTTGAATATGATGCATAAGTGAATGATTGCTGGAATAGCATGATTGAAGATGAATTGTTATAGTTATGTCTTGATTGGATTTAATAAATTGTAAATTGCCGTGAATTTGACTGCTCGTGAAGACCTAAAATTTTCCAGTCTGCAACACTAATCCAAAGTTGCAACCAACAATAATACAGAAACAATGAAGAGAAAAGAAAGTTTGACATCAAAGTTTCCTATCAGGATCATACTGTGTCGCAACAAAAATCTTTATGTTGCGACCAGAATAGTCCGAAACTCAATAAAAGTAGGTTTTTTAAAACCTTTCATTTTGGGCGCTCCAGCATTAAAAATAGGATTCCTTGAATTTAAAATCATTAATTAAGAGGCTAAAAATTTAATGTCGCGACCTCCCATATCGCAATCATGACATTGAGCCCAGCGTCCGTCATTCAAAAATTTATTAAATCGCACTATCCCAACCTTTCCACTTCTGCATCCATCTTTTTGAATCTTGAAACCCTAGAACCAGAGAGCAAAGCAATACCCTCGCAATTCTTCATTAATGGCAGCAAATCAGGATGACGTCGCAAATCTTAATAAACTGATTGACGAGATTATGTGAGAAAATGTCGAAAGTGCGGGAAGAGATATAAATGGAACATCAATCCGGGAGGCAGAACCAATATGGGAATGGGAACCGAGAACGCATGAGAAAGAACAAAATATTGAGTAAAGGACTGAAGAGGTGTGAGAATAACTCGAACCAACAGAGTACGACCAAGTCTTCATCTCTGACGTGCTCCCAAGGGCTGTGGGGGAAGAAAGTATATTCTGACAAGAGCTTCATGGGAGAAAGAGGATTTGGGAAGTTAATTTCCCCTTTTTCAGAGGCAATAGAGAAAAGAGGCTGGGGGTTCTGAGCACAAAGCAACTGTGCTTTGCTAAAGCAGCGGGTAAGAGAATTTTGCTTCTAACTGTGGGAATGAGGAGAGGACAACACAAGGTTTGTAAGGAGTATGGGTGCCTTTTTGGTGCGCAAAGATAAACGAGGTCTTCGCATGAAAGACCTCAAACATGGATCGAAATTCAAAAAGATGATGGAAAATCCCAACCATGGAAAGATATTACACCTGCTGACTACAGGAAGAGGGAAATGGGAGGCCACCAAAAAAGACCCGCACCACTCTATCAGTAGGGGATCCCTGATAGAAGAAGCAAAAGTTTGGTTTTACTTCCTCAGCTCGGTAATAGTCCCAACGAAGCACCTTAGTTTAGTAAGGGATCAGGAGGCAACGATCTTGTATGCCCTGCTGAAAGGATACAAGATAAACATTAGGAGCTTGATCGAGGAGTCTACCAAAGGTTATCATGCCAACAACAAAAGAGGGTTGATTCCTCACCCAGCCACCATCACCAGACTCTGCATCTTGGCAGGGGTGAAGGGGGTATGGGAAGAAGAAGAAAAGTGTCTAAGGGTATCTCCTCTCACCCTAATCGAGGCAATCAGGGACCTAGGGAAAAGGAAAGAGACAAAAGAAGTTGTGGCAAATTGACATAAAGGTAGAAGGAGGTTAATGAAGAGAATAAAGGAAGAGAAATAGAAGAAGTGCCAGATAACACCATTCCAGAAATGATAGAAGAAGAACTAAGTGTGCTTCCAATTACCTCATTCCTTTCCGTATAATATTAAGAACAATTGTCTCGCATATGTAAGGATCCGTATGCAGGGAAATACATAAATCATGGAAATGCCTAGAGCAAATGAAGAGGGAGATGGAAGAGAGAACTGAAATGGGAAAGGCAAAAGAACAAATCAAAGAAGAATTTATGAAGTCAGCAAATCAGATGAAAGGAGCAGATATAAAGAAAACCTGGAGGATCGTAGAAAACACAAGGAGGAACTGAAGAAACAAGAAGAAAAGATGATGGAAAGAATAAAGACAAGCATGCAAGCATTTTATAATAATCAATTCAAAAGAGATGCTGAATCGTTGAACATACTGAAGAAGAAAGAGACAGAAATGGAGAATAACATGCTAAAGAAGATTGATGGGTTCAAGCATTAATACAAGGAATTGTTCAAGGAGTTCGAGAGATTAGTGAAAGAAAGAGATCAGCAGTTGGAAGACAATGATGAGTATAGAAGAAAAACCTAGTTGGAGAGCATGGACTTGATCAATCAGAACTTGTCCAAACTGCTAGAATGTATCTCCGAGGTCGAAGGAGTGCTTAATCAGTGGGAAAGAGGTGTGATACACACTCATTCACGCAAAGGTAACTAAACAATGAGTATATCCGCAAAAGGCAAAGAAATTCCACTCAGCTTGAGAGACAAACATCTGAAATGTGAAATTTCCGGTTCGATCCTCAAAGATGGCCAGTTTTGATGTGCAGACTCTCCCAACATAATACCTAAAAGGCCTACACAAAAGAAGAAAGGGGAACTTAAAGTTTTTCTTAGCATGTTATCAATATATACATTCCCAAAATTTTAATAGAAACCCATTTTGTTCATCCAAATTGTCTTGTGTTTTATTGAATTTTCATTTTATAGTTACTCTTTTCGCTTGTTGGATTGCTTTTCCTTTGTTGAATGAAAATTTTGATTGTGAATAATTAGATGTTTATTGATGAATGAACATGACTCGAGAAATTTTGTGTTTGTGTCATTTCCTGTTTAGCATGAAAAGAATGAGTCCCTTGTCTATACAAGGATCAAATAACAATGTGTTCTTTTCCTATGAACAAAATGCAGAAAATAAGGCACATTAGTAAACCTGAAATTAGAGTTGTAACAAAATATTTAAATCTTTCAATAGATTGCAAAAATTGGAAAATGGTTATTGCCGATGGAAACAAAGTACTGTTGAAATAAGTAAATGATGTGGACAAGCACAAGTCTTGAAGAAATAATACACTATCAACAAAATCATGAAACTTTGAGAGTAATTAGGAAACATCTGCCCCCAGAAATTCAGATTAAGAGTCCATAGTTCTATAACTCTGTAAGATTATCGATTAGCAAAATCTAGGTAAAGCAAGCACAAAGAAGCTGATTGAGGCCATCCTAGTGCCTTTGATTTTCCAAGCTCAAATCTCTTCAAGACATATGCTAGTACATATCCCCAGTCTCTTTACTCAGCTGAACGAGCTCTATTTCTTTCAATAACACAAAGAATCTAGAAACCTTAAATTCCTTCTTTCCCAAATTAACTCAAGAAGAGCCAATGATCCAGTCAAAGATATAAAAGTCACCAGTAGAAACAACAGGGTATTTCCATACACAAAGAGCAAATAAAAGAAGTGTAAATTAATAAAAAGAAATAGAAGTACTTAGGGTTTATTTCCTTAAACAATTAAGTTTGAGGGAAGTAACACTAGCACTTAATACGCCAGCTCCTGGGGTGGGTTATGTTCAAAGTTCTCTAAGATAGAAAGCAAGAAGAGACAAAACATTGCAAATCTATTCCCAACTCCAGAAAACAAGGTGTGAGTCTGTAACATGAACTGGCTCATCGAAAGTGCATGGAAACAAACTTCATAAGAATTAAAAGAGAACCCAAAGCTAAGAACAGGAATCCAAACATACAAAGAAGAAAAGTAAGAGTTTGGGTGAAAACAAGTGCAAAAAGAAAGATGGAACCTAAGATTTGTAAACTAAAATTTTTTCATTATTCACCATTATACAAGTTCAAAGACTCAAATTGATCTTGAAGGCTGAATGCACCACAGTTTAGACTAATATGAAATGTTTAGTGGGAATTAATCAATGTAACGCGAAAACTCCTGGCATTAATCTAAATTCAACATAAGAGTAAAAAGACGAAGACTGAACACACATCAGACTATGTTAATAAACCGTCAATGTTATTATTTCATTTATTAAATTCAGATAGAAGTGTACCATTTTTACTTGAACTGAAACTTAAATTTTAAACATGCTTGTATCTCTATTTCCAAGAAGGTAAAATTTATGATTCGGAAGTGAGAACTCAAAAAACATCCCGCACTTTGGTTATCGTTTGATGACAAAGACTTTTTCTTTCTTTCGCCGTGACGCAATCTTAAGTTCAGGAATCTGATTATCCAAAACCATTAGATTTAACCTGAATTTCTTCCGAATATGTTACAAGATAATCGTCGAGTCAGTATGTGATGATGATATTTCCAAACTTTGAATTCTGCGTGAAATAACACTACTAAAATCCCAGAAACCGAAGAGACCCAAAATTCCTGCCGCGTGAATGAAGTCAGAACTAAAAATCTGAGCCAACAGAAGCTTAGTCGCAATTATTTCAAGTCACGACATCACCTAAAATTCAACTGAGGAAGAAATGAAGACTTAAGGCGGAAGTCACTACCAAGCAAAAGAAAGTCGACCGATGACCAAGGCAACAAATGAAAGAGGCCGCGACAAAGGAAATGTGGTCAGACAAAGGAAACATCCAAAGTTGAAGAATCTTCGCTTCTTTCTGCGTCGCTGACACTATACTCCTGATGTCGCAAGACTAATGGAATATGACCGAGAGCGCCAAGATCATCGACACGGATAAGATCCACAATGAAACCGCCAAGAGGCTCACGCGTTCTAGTTGCAAAATCAGTTTAAACAGCGTTCGCATTTGAGGTTTATATTACACGAGTCGCGATAAAAGGCAGAACTGGTCCTATGAGGAAGACCAGTTGCAAAACCCAAAAATGAGAGCTCTGAAGAGGGTCAAAACCCCAAGCAAAAACCGTCAGTCTTGCCAAGAACCGAAGTTATGCATCATTATTTCAATCAAGGATCAACGAATGTCGCGACCACTCATTTAGGTCGCACCATAAAGAGCTAATAAAGAAACTAAGGTCGCAAACTACTTTTGTATGGAACAGATTACAATGATCCGTAAAAAGTGAAAATGAGAGGAACCCGGTACAGTTTGCTGATTTTTATTTATTTTCGATATTTTACATTCTTCGACGAACCTCGCGAACTGCCAGACGAAAGTAGCTCAACTTCATCATGCCACCTTTCTCAATTCACCTGAAACTTTATGAAATCTAGACAAATTTTTAACCATTTCCTCGCTTATTGCAATTACAAAGGAGTCGCACGGATCAGTTCATTTCCTAATTCATGACTGCAGATTTGAGCCACTTCGACGGATTTGATTTGACGAAGGGCGCCTTCCGTTACAAACATGCAAACCACCTGGGTTCAGTTTTTACTTCTTCGTGTCGTTAACTGATGAGTCTCAATAAAGAAGATCGGAATACCATTTGAGGAATTTATCTTGCTCCGATTTCAGGATGCCCTCCACAACACGGTAGCTGAGATCTAGAGCCTATAGAAAACTCTTTTCCTGGTATGCTCGGTCACCATTGATGAACTGCCTGAGCTCAGAGTTCATTTTGATAACCTGTATTCGTCATAACAGTTTGAGGGTGTATTTAAGAACATAAATAATCGAGAGTTCACCTTAATCTAAAGGCAAGTTCCTAACTCCTGTTAATGAGATCTAACTAAGGGAAAGTGAACCCATAGATCTCGGGAGGTTGAGCCACCAATTATAGAAACTTTGCAAAATCCTGAGAAGAAATGGAAGGGTCCTGCTGTCAACATGAAATGGTGGAAGTATTGAGAAAGAAAAATACCCGTATCTTGCAAGAAGAATGAAATACAGTAGTCGGTTTGATCACCTTCCTGGAGAAGTGGTGGTTTCAACTAGTGAATGTGAGAATCCAATTCCAAAATTTAAGAAATCTTCTGACAAATCCTTAGATCCATATGCGTATCAGAGCAATTTACTTAGGTGTAGGAATGGACTGTTCATTGTACTTCAATGATAGTTTTCGTTTCTCATAGTAAATCATCTGTACTCCAAAGATTTTTAGTTATGAATTTTATTTTTATTCATTTACTTTATTTTATCTTAGTTTGATAATATTCAACAGTTTAGATCTTTAATTTTTCGTTGTTTAGATAAAACTTTCACTATGTGCTCTAGTCCAAATAGTATGGAATTTTAGTGTTGGTAGTTGATCTTTAATTGCTAAATTCACTGTGGGAATGATACCCGGACTTACATTCAGATTTTACTACTTGTATGACATGTGCACTCTGCAGTGTCATAGATCAATTCTTATTTTTAAATCATGAACATTAAGAAAAAGGTTTATCAAGAAGGCCCTATCCAAAAGTTACATGGATGCAAGAGAACTGTAAGGCTCTTGTAATTATGTTAATTTGAGGGGGATTTAGTCTATATAGAAATAGGCAAACACTCACTAACGTTCAACGAGCCTTGGGCATTTCTAAACACCCAAGTGATGGGACACCGTAGAAAAGGATTGCCATCGAGCCCCAATATAAAATAAATAAATAAATAAAAAGACAAAGAAAACAAAAAATAAAGAAAATAAATAGAATATGGACCTTCTTAGCCTAACTCAAGTACAGCTCGAGGTCGCCTAATACCCTAAGCCAATCGTCGGAGCCATCATCGATCACCGCTCACATGGGACAGAGATAGTTTCCTACGCAAATTTAGGGCCCTTAGGCTTAGCTGAGTGCTCCCTGGGTGAAGTTTAAGGAACCGAATGCCCGGTGCCCTTAACCAACTGGAGAGTCAATGGATCCCTACTACAGAACACTCAATCAAAAGTTCCACTTCTGCACTCAGAATTCATTCACAATAGGTAGGTTAATATGAATAAAAATGGTGCATTCTTATCCTTTCATAGTTAGACTCTCCCAAAGAGGCAAGTTGAATTCAAGTTGAATTCAAGTCTCGAAACTGAGTTATATGTTAGAGATCATACATTCAATGCACATAGACTTCCTAGGAGCAAAGAAAACTCTAGAGGAAGTTCGATCGAACCGGATTTGGCTGAATTATTTTAAAAGTCGAACAACCTTAAGGATCCTCTAAAATTTGAAACAAAGGGCAAGATTTGTGAGTTTGGTTCATTTTGATCCTTTATCTTGGCAACATGTGCATCGCCCTCGTATCGTTAAGTTTAGTATGTTATTTTATGTGTGTCTGGTTCAGAGTTTGTTTCTTGCTTGGGGATAAGAAAGAAACTAAGTTTGGGGTGTGATGAGAAATACTGGAAAATGCCGGAAATGGAGCCTTGTAGGAGTCCTGGAGAAGATTGGTGTAGAAATCAGCCCAACGCCACACTCAACGCCGTAATGCTCCTTAACGTTGCGACGCCAACGCCGCGACGCTGCTGGAAAGTCCGGGAATAAACTTTTATCTCTTAGAGAAGCTTGCAAAGGAATGGGATAATCCAATTAAAGGTTCAAATTTGCTGCGAGCGAGTTTGAGGAACTAAGGTTGGAACAAAGAAAGAAGACTTTAGGCTAATCTTGAAGAGAGAGACTTGAAGAACTCCGGAGACTACATTCTCGATCATTAAAAGTTTTCTATTCTCATTATCATGTCTGCTTTTCATTTGTATTGAACTGCAATATAATGAGGTTCTAATTGTAGGTTTAGGTGTTGGTAGAGATTTGGACATGAATACTATGTTAAAGTGTTAGGGCCTTTTATAATTCCATTATCTTATATATATTTGTTTTACCATTAAACTCGTGCTGATGAAATCATAGCTAATTTCAATCACCTTCATATGTGAGTGGTTCTTGTAAGATCTATGGAGTGAATGAAGAATTGAAGGATAGTTGGTTAACCTAATAAACTTGGTAATATGATTTATTATCAATAATTAAGAGGCTTAGGAGTTCTTTGCAATTCTATGCACTTGTAATGTTTGGTCGAGCTATGATAAGAAACCTAGTGATAAAAGTGGCGTTAAACGACCTGAAAGACTTTTAATACATTAGATATGAACTGCCTTGGAAAAACACTACATATATTAGATAATGGAATGGAATCGCAACATCACATAGTAGGACCCATTCAACAACACCAACACCCCAACTCTTGTATCTTTGATCACTTACATCCAAGCACAATTACATTAGTAGTAATTAAATCTAGTTTTTCTTCCACTTAGCCACCACAATTTCTAGTTTGAATATTGAATAAGTATTATAATTTTGGTACTTAGCCCACTACGAGTAAGGTTTTCCCTATGGATCGATATCCGTACCTTCAATACACTATATTACTTGACGAGCGTACACTTGCATGATTTGTAACCACAGCCCTCGAGTCTCCTCCCAATAGAAAGGCTATAAATACCCCCGGGTTGGGGGCTCAGACGAGACGCCTACCTTCGGGCTTCATTTTGATATAAATCGCCTCAGGTTTCCAAGTTTGTCTTAGTTTGCCGTAAATCTTCACGCTCACAGGGTGGATTGTGTTCTAACATACCTCCTATTGGGTTTAATATAGTAAGCGCAAAGTAGGCCGCTTAGTCAACTCGGATTGCAAGGTCACGAAAAACATTAGACGACACAGAGATAAACGAGGCAAAGCGCAACCAAGAACTTTTGTTGACGACTAGGAACTTGCGAGATCTGGGCACCAACCCCTTCCCTTATATTATCCTGTATCGCTCCCCCCACTCGGGTCAGAGCTTAGCCGAGAGAGCATTTCATTCTCACACCTTCTGGTTGAACTGGTAGCTCTTCTCTCAAAGCGGTCGCTAGTCAAGAAGATCGCTGGGCCGCTTACTGATCTTAGTGAGAAACTGCCGGGGCGCCCACCATAAAGTTCGCGGCCTATCCCCTGGTCGACAAAGAAGAAGAAAGAAAACAGGACGAGGGCTAGGCAAACGAAGGCACGGCGGTCGGGAAGACTCAGGACTTGACGGCGCACTGCTGTTATGAGCCCGTCGAGGATGAGGGAATGTCTAGTCTTGCCACCAGGTTTTCCACACGGATGCATAAGCGCGCTACAAGCTCAGAGGGTGAGACCACCCCCAATTCTGATGGTAAACGGATGACTAGGCAATAATTTTTGTGGACTCCTGATTAGTGCCCAAAAAGTGCTATTTTGAGTCCTATTTTTAATAGGTTTTGAGCGCTTTTGGTATACTAATTGTTATAATTAACCCAATTGACATGTTCGGGTCCCTACTATTCTTTTGATCACATTCGTAGGTCGCTTTTGTAGTTTTCGTAGGAATTGAAGCCAAACGTTGTGTCGTTCAATCATAACAAAGTCGGGTTGATTTCCATCAATTTCAAGAAGCCAAGAATGAAGAATATTTAGCTAGAAGAAATGGAATAGCAAAGGAATAGTAGCCAAGTAGAAAGCAATGGAATAAAGAATGAACAAAGGCTAAAATTTTGCTACTACTGAAATTCGCTATGATAGCTTGGGTGATCATCGTGCATAGCGAAATTTCAATTTTTGCTATGATCGTGATTCGCTATGATAGCTTAAATTTCGCTATCATAGCTAATTTGAAAATTACCGTGCATAGCTTAATTTTCAATTTCGCTATGACTAGAGTTCTTCATATGATAGCGAAATTCTCGCTATCATAGAGAAAATTCAATTATCATTTAGCTAAATTCCCGCTATCATAGCGAAATTCACCTGCATAGCTAAATCATGCCCTTTTTTTTGTGATACAAATGACTCGTTTTTTGTTTTTCTCTATTTCTACCCTCACTCAGAATTATTCTAGTTTGGTTATTTTGGCATTTCACATGTTCAGAAGGGGCTATATAGCTTCATCAGAATACACCGTCGACCTAAGTTTTTATTTTGAAGGAAATATATCTGCCCCCGCTTTTGGCCCTCATTTTCTCTCTTCTTCTCCTTTCTCTCTACTTCTTTGGCTGCCAAACACCCTCCAAGGATGACAACTTAGAGGATGAGCTACTAAAACCCTTTCCTCCTCATGGAAGGCCGGGTTACAGGATCTCAAGGCTGGGCCAGTGGTTCCCCGCTTTTTCACGCAAAGAAGTTTTAACATTTTGGTTCCCATATTTTCAACTCTAGGTTTAAAGCTTTTTGATGCATCCTCTTGATCAATACTTGATAATCTTTTTAGGTTTCATGGATGCTTATTATTAGATCCACTGAGATTCATTAGTTGCCACTTACTAATCATCGTAGGATGAGTCAAGGTGATGCAGATTTTCACCGAAGGAACCATAAATGCTAAATAAATGCTTTTTATCAAAAGGAAAATTATTAGGTTTAGTTTTTTAAAGTTAAATGAAGATCCTGCCTGAGAGATGACTATATGTCATCCTCCTAATACGAGAGGAAATGAACCCAAATCTCCTCAGCTTACCTTAGACCTAAAACCAGCCCAATGCTTCAAGGGAGTTCATTTTCTTATTTTTCTTATTTGCTTTTCGCTTGCAAACCACCAACCCCCGTTTTTATCACCACCTTAAAATCCAAAACCAAATTCACCATTTTCGACTTACTTAAATCATTTAAATTTAAGAAAACCTATCCCCCGAAGTTCGAATCTAGAACCGCTATACTCGCAAAGAGCTTCGACCTATGGAAGTTGGAGGAAATTTAGATACAAATATTGTTGACCTATCACCCTACTATGGCACGAATCAAATGAAGCGCCGTTGTTTATGGATGGTGCCTATGCAAATGATGACTGATAATACCTCTGTGGATTCTCATCACAAGTATCGGGTGAATTTTTATATTATTGTCGGTTTTTTTTTTTCATTTCATTGAAAAAAAAAGAAAAAGAGTTGTTGCGTGATCGTTTTCGGTTAGTTCTGCTGCCCTATTTCTACTGCAGAAGATTTAATTCAAAGGGTTTGAATTTAGATAAATAAATGGAACCCCCACACGAAGAACAATAATTCAGGGAGAGAGGCTTTCCCTAGATATGTGTCAATGAGGATTATAGAAACCTTCCATAGAAATGACTGTGGGAGAGAAATCAAACCCAAGGCTAGGTCTTATGAGGGACTATAGGGGCCAATGGAGGAGTGCGAGATCTATAGTGTCCCTCGACTTATGCACCTCACAGCTGCCCATATACGCCCCCCTTCTCGTGACAACCACCAACCTCATCCCCTATTGAACAAGCCATCCCTGAACTTGGAGTAATATATTTAAAAACTAGGGGATAATTTCACTTCAGGGACAGGTAGTGAATGTTGTTGGTCGGAAGTGGGACGGTGGAGGCTCACGAACGAGGAGTGAATGTGTTCCAAAGTGAAATTGATCAGGAATTTGATATCCTGTAGTAATCCATCTCACATCAAGAGGAGGAGAATCTGGAGGATGAGTGCTTGACTGAAACAATTTTGGGTGAACAGGCTGTGCCGGCCTGGGGAGGAATTGAAAGTGGAACAGACGAGAAGCTCTGAGGAGCTGCGAGTTCCACATAATCATGTCTTGTCTATGGGCCATGGAGGAGAGAAGAAGAATCCTTCCCTTGTTGGCGAGGAGGCGAGTGGAAGAATGTCGAATCCTGATTTACCTTGTATTGACTCGGTGTATATCTTGCCACACTGCGGCTGCCAGGCCACACAGACACCTTTGGAAAGGCCACATCAATTGCACTGCTTGTCCTACAAAAATTCAAGAAATTAGTGGTCATTGCACAAGCCTTTGCCACTACATCAAAAACAATGGCGATTGCTCATCGCATGCGCGTCCACTTTTAGAACCTCGGCATTCCTGAAGCTCATGATTCTGGCGGGAGGGAAGGAAGGAAGAAGCCATTTTACATATGTATTAACCATGACGTGATGTTTGATGACGTGTGGCCAGTGATGACGACGACTCAAACTAAGTCAGTTTGGGAGACCTGATCTCCCAGCTTTTTGTTCTGGTACCATGTTTTTATTTATTTTATTTTATTTTATTTTATTTTAATTAGTTTCTATAATTTGTCTCTTTAGATTTTCTCTAATTTTTAAGTTAATATTTGTTTTAGCTTGTTTTCACTTTTACCTTAATTTTTTTAATTTTCTTGTATTAATTTTTGCAGTTTAAGTGAAATTTTGAAGCCTGATTGAAGAAATTGCAAGCAGCAGCAAGCAGGAGGAGAGAGAAAATTTCGCAACCATAGCGAAATTTTCGCAAATGTAGCGAAAATCCAAATTTTCGCTACATGCGCCTGGCCCAGTACGGATGTCACTTGCGGTGTTTTTATTTTATTTTGTTTTTATTTTATTTTATTATTATTAAAAAAATTAAAATTTTTCTTTATTTTATTATTACTTTATTTTTTAAAAATTAGTTTTATTTTAATTTTTATTTAAAAATAAGTGTTTTATCACAAAATATTACATATATATATAGTGTTTTGTTTTTCTTATTATCATTATTGATGAAGTGTTTTGTTTTGTTAAAAAAGTCATTGTTATAGTAGAATTTAACTATGTTAGATTTTGCTATCATGTGAAATTTCGCTATGTTAGCGAATTTCGCTATGGTAGCGAAGTTTTCGCTATGATAGTGAAAATTTTCGCTACACCCTCACTATTTTGCCTCCGATTTTGTTTCGCTCATAACTTTTTCATCCGAACTCCGTTTTAGACGTTTTTGGTACCGTTGGAAAGCTTAGAGAGTGTAGAATCCAAATATATCCAGAAAGAACATTTTTGAAATTATTATGAAGGTATAAGTTTCAAAATGCTCAAAGTGTACACTTTTTTTCTCTCTTTTCTTCTTCTAACTTGTTCATTTGAAGCCCAAACAGAGTGAATAAGGTGTCGATGGAAAGCTATGAAGTCTCCTATCCAAAATGAGCACATATCATCAAGGTGTAATATCTCTCCTTCTCTAACTTTCCAATCCAAGACCCATTGCGACAATGTAACATCGGTCAGGGGAAAGTTAGCGAAGGAAGTGGCATTTAGTTTTGTTTTTATATTGAGCAAGCCCATTTTGTGATGTTCATTAGCTTTTTGGTTATCCTTTTTGTGAAGCTGTTATACTATACAGCTTAATTTTTAAAAAATTACACCCAAATTTTTGTGTGTTTTGCCTAACCTGTGGTTTGAAAAAATTGAAACTTTGTCCAATTCTATTGATGTTAGATTGGTTCCATAAGCCATCGAGTGATAATAAGTTGAACTCTTGTTGATTTCGACCTTTTCTTCCACCTTTAGCTAACCACACACCGAGCACATTAGGTTTCAATGATAGGCTGAAAAACTCGCAACCTCCTTTACTTTGCACAACCTACCCTAGTTTCGTGACCACCTTGATTGTAGGCTAAAGACCCTCGTGGAACGGCGCCAATGCGTCTTCCAAAAAAAAAGAAAAAGAAAAAGAAAAGAAAAGAAAAGAAAAAAGAAAAAAAGAATAAAAATTGCAACGCTTGCCTTGAAAACCCGAACACAAACTGCGGGGGTATATGGCTAAAAGTCGAAGCCCTGGGTGGTCCTAAACCTTCACTCGGGGTTGGGAGTCACCGAATTTAGTGTTCGCTACATAGGTGGATGGGTGGAGCTAGCAAGTCAGGAAAAGGAGTCTCAAATCATTCAAGTCCCGGTGAAAACCAAGAGTTTGTGGTCGAAAGATCCTTTGACTCGATGCCCCAAGCCTTAATCGCTCCAGGAGTCATCTACAGATCCCCTCGTTACATGCACTTTGGTGAGGTCGATTCCGCATTGCACTCCTACACAAAAAGAATTGTGGAATAAGAGGTGGGTCCCGATCTATTTAGGTCAGGTTAGCATAGGTCGGGTAGTAGCTGGGGTCAGGGGAGAGAGTGTGCTTTTGGCAAATTTTATTGTTGAGAACTGATCAAACAAACACTTAGATTTTGGTGGAAGTTTCTGGTTGATTCACCAAGAAGGAGGCTCTTTTGATACTCAATTTTGTATGGTATTCATTCTCTCATGATAGTTATTGGACACGACATTGATGATTCTTACTAGTGGTTAGCATTACTCATTCACAACCTTTTTGAAATATAATTTTTGTGAACATTATTTTGTTATCGTTTTGTATGCTCTCTTTTTATTTTCTTCTTGCATTGCTAAGGGACTAGCAATGTGTCGGTTGGGGGGTGTGATTAGTGCTCAAAAAGTGCTATTTTGAGTCCTATTTTTAATAGATTTTGAGCGCTTTTTGTATACTAATTGTTATAATTAACCCAATTTACATGTTCGGGTCCCTACTATTCTTCTGATCGCATTCCGAGGTCGGTTTTTGTAGTTTTTGCAGGAATTGGAAGCCAAATCAAGCAGCTAATCCAATCATAACAGCCTGGTTGATTTCCATCAATTTCATATGTATTTTTATCAATTTCAACAAGCCAAGAATGAAGAATATCAAAGCTAGAAGAAATGGAATAGTGCAATGGGAATAGTAGCCGCAGGAAGCAATGGAACAATAATGAATACGTACCATACGCTGAAAATTCGCCATGATAGCAAAAAATTGTCTGCATAGCAAAATTTCACTTTCGCTATGATCAGATTCGCTATGATAGCTTAAAATTCGCTATCATAGAGAAGTTCGTCATCATAGCGGTACCATCGTGCATAGCTTAAAATTTCAATTTTCGCTATGACTGTATTTTCGCTATGATAGAGAAATTTAGCTATCATAGCGAAAATTCGCTATCATAGAGAAATTCACTGTGCATAGCGAAAATCCTGCTCCTTTTTTTTTGTGATCCAAACGACTCTCAAGGAGCCTTTTTCATTTCTACCCTACTGTAATTATTCTAGTTTGCTATTTTGGCATTTCACATGTTTGTAAGGCCATATAAGCCATTGTAATACACTGCACCACCTGGATTTTGAAGGAAATATACTGGCCCCTATTGGGCCCTCATTTTCTCTTCTTCTCTCTCCTCTTTCTCTCACTTTCGTTGTTAAACAATTTCCAAGGATGACAACTCGAGGATGAGCCGCTAAAACCCTTCCTCCTTTGGGCGGAAGGTCACGCGCCATAGATCCGAAGGCCGCTGCGGTTCCCCTCTGCTTTTCACGCAGCAGGTTTTAACATTTTGGTTCCCATATTTTCAACTCTAGGTTTAAAGCTTTTTGATGCATCCTCTTTGATCAATACTTGGTAATCTAAAGGGTCAAAGTGATGCCATTGGTTAGATCCACCAGATTCATTAGTTGCCATTTACGAATCATCAGAAGATGAGTCAAGGTGATAGATTTTCACGAAGGAACCATAAATAGCAACAAATGCTTTTTATCAAAGGAAAATTTATTAAGGTTTAGTTTTAAAGCTAAATGAAGATCCGGTTCTGTGAGATGACTAGGCGTCATCCTCCCCAATACGAGGAAATGAACCCGGGACCTCTCGCTTACCTTAGGACCTAAAACCAAGAGCACAATGCTTCAAGAGTTCTTTCTTATTTTTCTTCATTTTATTTCAGCTCTTGCAAACTACCAACCCCTATTTTATCACCACCTTAAAATCCAAACCAAATTCACCATTTTTTACCTCACTTAAATCATTTGTACGAAGAAAACTCATCCCTGGGTCAATTCCTAGAATCGCTTATACCAAGTAGCAGTCACCACAAGTAGCAGGAGGAAATTTAGGATACAAATATTGTTGATTCCGGATCACCCTACTGTGGCACAAATCAACTCCCCTGATCGAGCCTCCAATAATCAACCAGTTTTTGAAGGTGCCCCCAATGAGGCCGGTGCACCTCTGGAGGAGGGGTTCCAAGTTGAGGGACCTTTAAATGTTGACGAAATCGAGAAGGCTCACTGGCAGGATCGCCCGATGCTCCCGCCTAAGCTAAAGCGTGTGATACCAGCCTAACAGAAAAGGCACGAACCAAGTGTTGTTGAGCACGTATGTTCCGCCGCAGGAGAGGATCCATCCCCCAACGGGCATGGTTGCCCTGATCTAAAGGGTGCTCAGGAAACCATCCACCATTGGAGCCCCTTCAATCAGGCAGAGTCTCCGATTGCGCATATGCGCGACCTCTATCCTAATTATTTCAAAGTGCCTGTGGGCAAATCGCGCAAAGCGGTATACCATATTGTTCCTCGTCTACATGGATAAGGAGGCCTTCCAGTCAATGGCCAATGACGGGATGCTTATCCATAACCATGACTTTCACCAATTGCTTGAGCTGATATGTGTTGATTTTTAGTACTTGATTACTAGTTTTGCGTAGATTATTTTTTTTTACTTCTAACTTTTCTTTTACAGGATGTGACGACCATATGGAATATGGCTCGCCAGCATAGGGAGTTTCAATCCCTGTATTCAAACACAACATCTGCGATGACTAGCCAAGGATTCTGAATGGCATGCCTGACTCTGCCGACCCTCTTCCTCCAAAGTTTTTCGTGAACCCAAGGTGCCCCCTCGGCCCCCAATACGCCGGCCAAGGTCGAGAAGCGGTATCCGGGCGAAGTGATGAAGGATTCAAGCGGTGTCATCGCAGCTAGTAACGTAATGATTTTTGAATTATTTTAGTTTTGGTTATTTTGGGAGATTTTTGCAAGGGGCGTCGTTTTGCCACCAATACACATATTATTTCTTGTAATCCTTGGTGCTTTTTAGCGCATTTTAATGAAATATGAAGATGACACTAGGGCATGAGTCAATAATCCCAAAGCAAGACAACAACCATGTTTGGACCTTTTTTTTTTTTTTTTTTAAATGCCAACAGGACATCAACCATATATGGACTTTTGAAAATGCCAGCAAGACAACAACCATGTCTGAACTTGTTAGGGTGCCAACAAGATAACCATATCTGGACTTTTTAAGGTGCCAACAAGATAGCAAACATATATGGAATGCCAGTAGGACATCTACCATGTCTGGACTTTTGAAAATTCCAATAGGACAACAACCATGTCTAAACTCGAGATGCCAATGACAACAACCATATATGGACTTTTTAGAGAAGCAATTTTAGTCTTTCAGAGGAAATTTCTAAAGGATGATCTTTATTGATGATAGTATCCTCAAAGAACACACTACTATATTTCTTAAGGTACAGTTCACATTCTGGGTACAATAGCCCCATTTAGCTCGCTAACGCATAAGACCTTGGCTGTCTCCAACTAAACTACTGTATGTACTCAATTGTGTTGGAATTTACCATTCACTGGTCACGTGGTTTTCAACACCCTTCTTAAGACTAATTCCTGTGAATGGACATTTACACAACAAGCGAGTAAGTTTGCCGCCTCTCGCCGGTATGACGCTATGCATTTGCACCGCTTCCAGAGTTCATCACTGCGGTTTTGGTCTCTCGCTATGGTCGATATCGCTTCCCACTTCCGCCGTACGCGGGCATCACATTTCGTGGGGATGATGGCTTCCATCCCGTACGTGAGGGAGAATGGTGATCTTAATGGCTTCCACGTTGTTTGCAGGCCCATAAAACCCCTAGTAGTTCATCTACCCACTTTCGTCAATGCGTGCGTTTTTTAAGACCTGGAGAGACAGTCTTATTAAAGCTTCTTACCTGCACGCTTTGTGGGTACCTGGGTTCAGCATGTGTTTTATTTTCAATTCGCTGCAAAAATTCCTATATACCCGGCTATCGAATTGTGGTCCATTATCGGTTATAATCGATTAGGGTATTCCAAACCCGCACACAATGTTCTTCCATACAAACTGAATAACCACTTTATCTGATGCACAAGCTGAATTCAATCCATTTTATCAAATAGTCGATGGCAAACCAAGAGAATAGCTTTTCCGAGTCGAGGCGTATGTGCGGGCCCTATGATGTCCATTCCCCACTAAGGCACAGGGGCTCCGTTGCGGTCGCTAGGTCTCGAAATCAAACATTTGAAACCGGTGCTCCGCCGCTAGCGCCGCCGCAGACTTCGACATAAGCGATCGCATCTCGCACTTCATAGTCGGCCAATAGTAGCCCCGGTATGGGCCTGGCTGGCCAATGTCTTACCACTAGATGATTCCTACATACCCCATTATGGAGTTTTGGCAGTACATACTATCCCTTCTAATAAGTGAGGCACTTAAGGTAAGGCCCGTCCAAGGACCGTTTATATAGCTGACCATTCACAAGAGAGAACCGAACTACCTAGACGTGGATTTTGTGAGCATCGACTTTGAAAGCATCCCAAGAATTTCTCCCGAGCCAAATACCGACCATCGAGTCATTAAACAGCGACTTGCTTCATCTATTTCGCTAATCTCGATTGGTAGTAATTGATTTACTCGCTGGTAGTAAATAGGAGGAGTACCGCTTTATTGGTAAGGATACAAATGCATGGTCACAAAGCTGCTGGTTTTTTCAAGCTAATCTCTCGAGATGTGCTCCAGTCACTAAGCCACGAAGTTTCCCATTCATAGGTTGACTAGACTTACATACTTGGTCATGTGTTGGTCTCTTGTTTCATACTCTCCATTTACCTGCCCTACCACTAATTGAGAGCCACTTCTTATGACGATTTTTTTGAGGATACGGAGATTGCGAGGTCAATCCCGGCTATGATTGCATAGTATTCGGCCTCATTATTGGAAGCGAGGAAATCTAAACGTATGTCATGCTCTATTATTTCCCAGATCGGGGCTTGAAGTTTTAGTCCCAGTCTAGTTCCCGTCTATCGTGAAACGCCATCCACATTCAAGGTCCACCAGCCGGCGCCATCTAATTTCATTTCCTGTTGAGGAATCTCTGCTAAGAAATCGGCCAATATATGCCTCTTTTAAGTCAGGCAAGGTTTATATTAAATACAAACTCACTACCGATCACCCAGACCGAGCCATCCGGTCCCGACATTACTCCAGCTTATGATAAGGCTTAGAGGGAGGTTAGTGAGCATACGATAGGGTGCGCCAAGTAGTGGACGGTTTTTTAAATAGCCTACCCCGAAAGCCGCCACCTACTCAAGACGGTATACGGTTTCCGCCGACAGGACTTGCTTAAAAAGAATATAGGCATCTACTTCCGATATTCATCTTCATTGAATAAAGTTGCACTTATTGAGACATCAAAAACATCTATGTAAAGATAGAGCGTCTCACCTGCCTCGGGTCTAACTAGAATTGGCGGTTTTGTGAGATACTGCTTGATTTCCATGAAGGCCTTGTCGCACTCGATATTCCAGCTGGTCTATTTGGCCCCTTTTAGAGTGGTAAAGAACGACTTTAATCACCAGAATGAGAGAGATGAATCATTTTAGGAGCGCCAACCAACCGCAGCTTGTCAGACTTTTCGAGGCGGGGTATGAGATTCCATAATAGCCTTGAGTTAAGTAAGATTGACCTCAATCCCCCTCTGTGTTACCATAAAGCCCAAGAACTTGCTTGAACTGACTCCGAACGCACACTTTAGGGGATTGAGTTTCATACTGTTTGTGTGCAGCAGCTCAAAGGTTTCTTATAGGTGCTTCATATGATCGGGGCGTTCTTTGGATTTGAAAAGCATATCATCGATATAGACTTCCATAGTCTTGCCCATAAGTGGTAAAAATATTTTTGTCACAAGTCTCTGATTAGTTGCTCTAGTGTTCTTCAAACCCACATTGTAAAGCAAAGATAGCCCGCGGTGGCGTAATGAAGGCCGCTTCCTCACGCTGCATAGGAATCGTGGTAGCCGGAGAAGATAGCCCAGAAATGATCGATGCATGCCCGGCTGATGCATCAACGATCCGATCTCTTCATAGTAGGGGGAAGCTATCTTTTGGGCATTGATTAGTACCCAAAAAGTGCTATTTTGAGCCCTGTTTATTGTAGGTTTTGAGATCTTTTTGTGTACTAATCAACCGAATTAACCCGATTTGCACATTAAGGTCCCGGCTATTCTACTGATCGCATTTTGTGGCTAATTTTGTAGTTTTTACAAGCTAATTATGCCAAGATTGTCGAGTCGATCCAAGCACGTAGAATTCGAGTCGAACTCAGCATTGCGCATCGAATCGAAGGAAAAAGAAGACAGAAGAAAGAAGAGAAGCAAAGATTCTTCGCACTAATAAAGGCGTAATTTCAAGACCGTGCGAAATTGCCATTTCCTGCGCACTGTTCATGTTTCCTGCTTTTGACTTTTTGACTCCCTTTTTCCCATTTTTGCTCTTCATGTATAAGTGTGAATTGAGGGTATTTTTGTATTTTTCTTATGAGAGCTTTATATAAGCTTAAACCCTTGTAGAGAGGAGGATCGATTTTTTGGTGGACTTTTGGTGGAAATACAGAGCAGCAGTAAGTTTTCCCACTGCTTCCCTTTTCTTTCATTTTCTTTGTTTTCCTTTTCTTGCATTTTTCCACCTGCAAAACACCCCTTAAGGATGACAACTCAAGGGATGGTGGTTGGCTAGACTCTCCATCCTCAAGAGGAGGGCCATCGGGCTTTAGAACCGAGGTAAAAATGACTCGCTCTCACGCTTTTAATGCTAGCATTTATGTTCATTTATGTCATCTCTCACTCTAGGTTAAATCGCTTTAAATATACCTTGATTAACTCTATATTTGACAAGTGTTTTTTGGGTTCAAGTGGATGCTTTTGCTCTGATGATCCCGCTAGTCGCCTCTATTAGTTACTATAGGTGTTTAGGAGGTGTGTTCAGTGATGTCTGGGAGCATTTATAAGCTGGTTTAAATGTCATTTTTCAAAAGGAAAAATTATAAGGGTTCAGTTTTTATGGCGAAATGATCCAGTTCGGAAATGACTATATGTCATCCCCCTAACGCTGCAGGAAAAGGACCCGAGGACTCCCCATTTACCTCGAGAACTCAACCCTGCATCAGTGTTTCAAGGAGTTCTTTTTCATATTTTTTTAGTTCAATTCACAAACATTTCAACCCACTGTTTTTAACCAAGCCTTGAAATCCAAATTGAAATTCACCATTTTGAGCCAACTGCATATCATTTACACGAAGAAAACCCATCCCTGTGTTCGACCCTAGAGCCACTATACCACAAAGAGGGCTATGCTACGACAAGACAGAGGAATTGTGATTATAAATTTGTCGATTCCAGACACCTACTCGTGGTACGAATCAAATGGCGCTGTCGGGATGGTGCCTCTAAGGTAAAGTGAGAAATCATGAACTTGTGATCCTCATCAAAGTGTTGGTGAATTCCAATCTCTTTTGCCTTTATCGCATTTCCTACAGCTTCACCATTGGTCGATTCAATTTTATACCGCCCATACATAGAATTTTCATTTTATTTCTACTAACATTAACCTGCAAATTTCGCTTTTTTCTTATCCCACCGTGTTGCTCATTTGTAGCGTACCTTATGCACCATCGGGGCAGAACACTACAAGAAGATCGAAAGGGCAAGGCTCCACCCGAACAAGGCCGTGAAGGAGTAGTAATGAAGTGGGTCTACTCGGAGCCCCACCTAAGGAGCAACAAAGCCAATAGGGTGTGCAGTGGGAACCTAATGTCATGTGTCAATGAGGGACCATATACACCTAATAAAGGGTGAGTGCACCTCATGTATCAGACCTCCTGATGAGGATGTGATTGCCAGTCTTTACCTAGTCCCATCGCCTCCCCACTTTCCATACATGGAAAGTGAGAACCCCTGTTCGCATATCCAGGAATTTGAGGAAGTATGCAATACCTTCAAAGAGGGTGCTAACAACCTGGACCTGATGAAGCTAAAATGCTTTCCTCTAACTCTTAAGGACAAGGCCAAGATTTGGCTCAACTCCCTAAGGCCAAGGACAATACGAAATTGGACAGAGATGCAGGTTGAATTCCTGAAGAAATTTTTTTCCATGCACAGGACCAACAAATTTCTGAAAGGCGATCTATACTCTTGCGTACCCCATGACAATGAGAAGTTTTACCAAGGTTTGAAAGGTATTTGAAGACCATCGCGCCTATCCTCACCATGGTTTCGACACTGATGCCGGGTCAACCATTTTTGGCGAGGAACGCCCCCACTATGAAGCAATTATCGAGACAATGTGCGGAGGGACTTCCTACAAGAATCCGATGAGCTTCTGCTGGATTTCCCGCCATGTGGCTGAAACTTCCAAAGCATGGGATGAGCCTAACCCTAGGGAGACGTATTGTGAGAGGCCTACAAAGAATCAAAGTGGAGGCATGTACTCACCCCGCAGAGGATAAGCAGATGAAGGCAAAGTCGTCCACCTCGACTAGAAGGTTTGAAGAACTCGGAAGGAGAAGATCGCATGAGGTACCGGCAGTGAGAAGAGGCGCATACCCATCCAGCCGCTTTCCAACCGCTACCCACTCGACCACCAAAGAGAACACTGCCCTATGGTTCCTTCAGTGAGGGATATGATGACAGAGCATGCCAATGTCGTGGGCCAATACAAGCCACAACCCAATGCCCCATACGGTAATACATACAACCCTAATAGGAGGAACCACCCTAATCTCTCTTGGAAGCCAAATCACCCTGATTATATGCCCCAAAAAGCCGGGACAACAGCTTGTTCCTCTTCAACCACACCACCACCATCCTCATCCCCGTCGAACAAGCTTATTTTAAATTGGAACAAGGTGGTGGTGTGATTTCAGGAAGAGAAAAAGGGAATCAATGTACAATTGGCTAAGAGAATTGATACTTTGGAAAGCACCCTAAACAAAAAGATAGATGGGCTCCAAAGTGATCTCAATCGAAAAATGAGATAATCTACAAGATTCCATCACCGTATCACTAACTACTGGAGGTATAGGAGAAACAAGATCTCCCCGCCCGCATTCAAATTTCAATCCAGGAGCCCATGAGATAGGTTCTCCTCACAAGAATTTACCCCAAGGATGGATGAAGTAAAGGCTATCATCACTCTGAGAAGTGGAAGGCAGGTTGATCAGCCAGTACACAAACCTATTGAGGAGACCAAGGAAGAAAGGGAAGTGGAGCCAGAACATACAGTTATAAAAGAAGATTCAATGAAGAAAAGCATGCCTCCTCCATTTCCTCAAGCATTAAAAGGTAAGAAAAAGGCCTCCAATCATACTGAAATCTTAGAGGTGCTAAGGCAGGAAGGTCAATATCCCATCAAGTAGGACATGATTAAACAGTTCCAACGTATGCCAAATTTTTAAAGGACCTCGTACGCCAAGAAAGTGGTCAAGTATCGATAAGAAAGCCTTCTTAATGCAACGTGCTGCCATCATCTCGCAGCAAGATTCAAAGGAAACATTAAGGATCCGTGATCCCCACCATTTCGGCGCTTTAACACTGGGGAACTTGTATAGATAAATCACTGATTTAGGAGCCGTTGTCAACCTCGTCGCCTTACTCAGATGCACCAGGGTCTCGGAGTCAAGCCTACCAACATCACTCTATCTTTAGTCACTGATCGATAAAAATTCCTAAGGCATAGTTGAGGATGTTTTGGTGAAGGTGGACAATTCTTATTATCGTGTGGACTTCGAGTTTCGAGCATCGAGTCGCAGGGGCGGGGGCACTAACCAAGTGCCCATCATACTGGGAGGCCATTTTCGCCACATCTAATGCCATAATCAATTGTCTGAATGATCATGAATGACTGCAATATGACTCGAGTTTAATATCTTCCACCCAGCAGCAAAGCACAAACCACAGAGGACCAGAGTTTGAATTTATGAAGATTCATGAAGGAAGATGAAGAATTAACTGATCACCACTACCACCCTCCAAAGACTTCACCGATTCCCCAAGACCACCCGTAAGGCGTGAGTGTTTAAAACAGAGGGGCGTAAAACCTCAACTCGCCGGCAGCTCACCTCACGCCAGACACGGAGGGACTTCTCCTCCGATCCACCATGAACCAAGGACTATTCGAGTAGAGTGGTTTCTACAAAGAAATTAGAAGCCACTCTAATTTTGTTAGACTTTTATTCGTTTTACTTAAGTTTAATTTGTAGTTTTACATAATTTTCTTATTTTTGTGATTTTTTCTATGTAATTTTTTCTCATTTCAATCGCACCTTTCATAATTCTTGGTATTTTGTTTTTTTCAAAGTAAAGCAGACTCTCCTCCACCTTTCATCAGCAGCCAATTTCCAATCTGCTTTTGATTTTCGTTTTATTTTATTTTAGTTTTATTTTTTTAATTTTTCTTTTTAGATTTTCTCTAATTTTAAGTTAATCTTTGTTTCTAGTTTATTTTTCAATTTTTTTGTATTTTTTTAAATTTTTTCTCAGGTTATTTTGCGCTTTTGTCAAATTAGAAGGGAGATGATGCAGGACAAGAACAGAAAACAAAAAAAATGCCGAAAATCGCTTTGTAGAGGGTGCAATGCTGCGACCTCGCCAGGAAATTTTCGCATTCAGCAAAAATTTTCACAAGGGTGTGCGAAAATTTCGACCGAATAACAAAATCCATTTTGTTTCTACCCATAATTTTTCTATCCGAACTCCGCTGGGTCATTTTGGTACCGCTTGAAAGATTAGGAGAGTGTAGAATCCAAATATAGGCAGAAAAAATGCTTGAAATTGGCGATAAAGGTGTAATTTTCAAAATGCTCCAACCGGGTCACTTTATCTTCTCTTTCTTCTCCTAACTTGTTCATTCAAGCCCAAACGGAGTGAATAAGTGGTTCATGGGAAAGCTTGCAAGTCTCCTATATAAAAATAGGTACATCTCATCATGAGGGTATCACTCTTCTCTAACTTTCCAATCCGAGCCCCATCGAGGACAATGCGACATTCGTCTGGGGAGAGTTAGCTAAGGAAGTGTGGCTTTTACATTTTATGCTTTGTTATTATTTTGAGCAAGCCCATTTTGTGTTGTTCAGTGGCTTGCTGTTTGTCTTGTTTGTGAAGCTGTTAGTTGTTTTTGAAAAGCTGAAAATATAGCCATTTATTTTTATATACATACTATATAGCTCACACTTCCAGTTTCAAAATTACACCCTTTTTTTTTTTTTTATGTTTCGCTCGCTTGCGCTTGAAAAATTGAAACTCTTGTCCAATGCTATTGATGTTAGATCGTTCCATGCTTAATTAAGTGGATGATCAGTTGAATTCCTTGCGTTTTCAACCTTCTTCTTCCACCTCTACCTAACACACACTGTGGCAATAATAAGGTTTCAACAAAGAATGGAAAACCACCTAGCCTCCTAAACTTTGCAAAAACCTATGCTAGTTTTGTTGACTACCTTTAATAGGTTAAGGACCCCATGAAAAGAAGGCCAATGAGTCTTCCAAAATAAAAAGAAGAGAAAAAGAAAAACAAAAAGAAAAAGAAAAGAAAGAAAGAAGAAAATCAGAACGCCGCCTTTGAAACCCGAGCACTCCGCTCGAGGGGTATAGCTGACAAAGCCTTTAGCCCGGTGCCCTAAGCCAACTGGTTGGGAGCCACCGACTTAGTGCTCGCTACACTGGTGGATGGGGTGGAGCTTAATGAGTCAGAGGTGCTGGAGTCACTGAAATCATTCGAGTCCTGGGTGAAATCTAAAGAGTTAGTGGTCGAAAAGACCCTTATGACTCGATGCCCTAAGCCTTAATTGGTTGGGAGTCATCAGGATCCCCTGCCCATGGACTTGGTGAGGTCGCATTCTCAAGATTGCACTTCTACAACACAAAAAGAGCTGTGGAATAATAAGAGTGGGTCCTGATCTATTTAGTTGGTTAAAGGTCCTGGGCGTGTAGTAGCTTCGTCAGGGGAGAGTGCGTCAAGAATTTATTGTCGAGAACTGATCAAACAAACACTTAAGTTTTAGTGCAAGTCTCTGGTTGATTCACTAAGAGGGAGGCTCTTTCATAATTCACCAGATGGCATTCATTCTCTCGAGATAGTTATCAAGTAAGTAATTTTGATTCTCATCGAGGGTTAGGCATTCCCGATTCACAACCTTTGAAACACAATTTTCAGGAGGAACATAATTGTTATTATTTTGTTTTGCTCTTTCTTTCTTTCTTTCATTCCTAAGGGACTAGCAATGTGTTGGTTGGGGGGAGTGATTAGTACCCAAAAAGTGCTATTTTGAGCCCTATTTATTGTAGGTTCAGCGCTTTTTTGTGTACTAATCAACCGAATTAACCCGACGGTACATTGTTGTCCCTATGACCACTGACGCATTGCGGGCTAATTTTTTGTAGTTTTTACAAGCTATTAATGCCAAGATTGTCGAGTCGGTCCAAGCACGAAGAATTCGAGTCGAACTCAACATTGCAAATCAGAATCAGAAGGAAAGAAGGAGTAGAAGCAGAGAAAGAAAAGAAGCAAAGAATTTCGCACCATGATACGAAAATTTTGCACTGGTGCGAAATTGCCATTTCTTGCGCACTGTTCATGTTTCCTGCTTTTGACTTTTTGACTCCCTTTTTTTCCCATTTTTACTCTTCATGTATAAGTGTGAATTGAGGGTATTTTTGTATTTTTATTATGAGAGCTTTATATAAGCTCAAACCCTTGTAGAGAGGAGGATCGATTTTTTTGGTGGACTTTTGGTGGAAATACAGAGCAGTAGTAAGTTTTCCCGCTGCTTCCCTTTTCTTTCATTTTCTTTCCTTTTCTTGCATTTTCCCACCTGCCAAACACCCCTTGAGGATGACAACTCAAGGGATGGTTGGCTAGACCCCCTCCATCCTTGAAGAGGAGGGCTACTGGGCTTTAGAACTCGGAGGTAAACCGACTACCACGCTTTTAATGCTAGCATTTATGTTCATTTATGCTTCTATCTCTCACTCTAGGTTAAACCACTTAAATATACCTTGATTAACCTGTATTTGGCAAGCTTTTTGGGTTCAGTGGATGCTTATTGCTAGATCCACTAACAACCAGTTAGTTGCCCTCTATTAGTTACTATAGGGTAAGTTTAGGAGGTGTGTTCGCATGTCTAGGAGCATTTATGCTCCTTAAATGCCATTTTTCAAAAGGAAAAATTATGAGGGTTCAGTTTTTATAGCCAAATGAAGATCCGCTCGAAATGACTATATGTCATCCTCCCCAACGCGGCGGGGTGCCACCCGGAGTGACCTCTTTACTTACTCGGTAACTCAACCCCGCAGACTCACGCTTCAAGGAGTTCTTTTTCATTTTTTTAGTTCAGTTTATTTTTAGTTCACAAACATTTCAACCCACTATTTTTACAAAACCTTAAAATCCAAATTGAAATTCACCATTTTGAGCCAACTGCAAATCATTTACACGAAGAAAACCCATCCCTGTGTTCGACTTAGAGTTAATTATATCAAGTAAAGAGCTATGCTTCTCGCTAGCATGAGGAATTAGGATTATAAATTTTGGTTGATTCCAAAGACACCTATTGTGGCACGAATCGTGCATGCTTCATCAGGTCCATGTAGTTCACGCGATACCTCCATTTACCGCCCTTCTTGGGACCACCACCACGCTATGCCTTTAGGATACTTCTTACCTTCCTCTAATAAAACCTACTCAAAAAGATTGCCTACCTGCCTAGATAACCGATGACGATCCAGGTGGAAAAGCCTTATCTTCTGTCTAATAGGTTTTACCGAGGCGATAATGTTCTGTTTGGGAGAGGCTAGTGTCGGGTTGATTCCGGCAATGTCTAAGTGACTCCAGGTGAACACGTCTATGTTCCGCAGCAATACATGTTGTAGCTACTCTTTCTCTTTGCTAGATAACAGAGTGTTGACGTATGTGAACTTCTCTGACCGTTTCTGCTATTGTTCTAATGGATCCAATAGCCACGCATCTTTTCTTCTCGACTCCCACCTGCAACCGTGGTTGCTAATGAATGTGATCCCCAAGGGGAAGACTATCTGAGCTTTTTCCCTTTTTGTTCTTGTATGGGTAATTGGTAGAATTGTCATGCGGCCAACTGACTGCTTGAAAGGTCAACCTACTCGCATCGGGTCAAATAATCGAACATTCATGATATGCTGAAGGGACGACTGGCCGAAAGTGCACCCGTGTCCGGCCTACTATGCAATTATAAGGCCCTAGTCCTTCAACGACTATGAACAAAACCTGCTGGGTGACTAGCCCCGCTTTGCTCAGGAAGCAGATGTCTCCTAGTGTCGTGGTTGTTATGCCGTTGAAACCTGAGAGGATTCATCTGGCTGACTTCAACATTCGTGAGAAAAGCTTCATCTGGTTGAAGGCGGGTAGCTACAACAAGTCTGCTGCACTGCCAGGATCTAACAGAAACTTGTGCACATCAAAACCGCTAATACAAAGGATGACCACAAGTGCATCAAAATGGGGCACAATGACCTTGTTCGGGTTTAATAGGGGAAAGAATATGGGGCCATCTATAAGCTTGGTCTCTTGCTAGCTACCTCCTGCGTGGACAGCGTTTACTCGAGCCTTGATCGTGGCTGCTCTCAAAATCTTTTTCTGTTGGTGCTACGATTGGTACTGGTCGTCAAACAGTCCTCTCAATATATAGTTTATGGCCAATCTAGATTTGGACGGTGCGGCTGCGTCAGTTATAATTCTATTTGTTGTAGGCACAGATTCCGCCCCCACGGATGTTATCTTCTAACATTGAATACCTATCTACCCACCTCTACAATTCTTCCATTATAGCCGACAAGTCTAAAGACGGTGAGTGGAAGAAAGGGGTGGATGGCGCGAAGCTTCTCCCGAAGTTCTGAAGGACTGCTTCCATGCTATGAACCTGTACTTGTTGGACGACTTGCCCAAACCTCCTTGTGAAGTCATGTATAAAATACCTCATCATACTTTATAATAGTTTGCAAAGAGCTAATATTCCTCTTTTGTCGTACTGAATAAAGATACTGAGAGATGAATCTGTCCAAAGCTCATTGAACGAATTTATTGAATTGCGCAGGAGCTTATGGAACTAAGATAGTGCGAGCCCTTGGAGGTTGGCCGGGAAGACTTTGCACAATAGATGATCATTGTCGACGTTCAAAGTCATTGCCTGGTTTAATGGAGTATGTGATCATAAGGATCGTTAGAACCATTGAACATAGCAAAAGTGGGGATAACAAAGCCTTCCTGGGCCTTCGTGAATCAGGATGTTGCCTCAGGAGAAGAGAGCATGTCGTCTGACTTCAAATCGCCGCTACATACGGGTATGTGAGTGTGGTCAAGTGTAATCGAAGTCGGCATACCGACAAACTTAGGCAAAGATTATGCCCGTGGGTAATGCACGCGTCCCAGCACTCGCTTAGCCAGTCTATCCCTCACTGCTTCTCTTCTCGCCTCGACTAATGTGTCACTATCGGCGCTAAGCTGAATGTGGCGATGCAAGCGTCTCTAGCGTGACCTAGCCCTGCTATTTTTTATGGGGAGAGATCTGGTGAGTTGCTTGAGGACAACTCGTCTTCCGTCGGGGTATCTACATTGTCAGGGACGATGGGCTCATTTCCTTTATTGGGGGTGATCGAGTGCCTTGCTTAACAGCTATCTTGCACGTCTCTTTCGTGATATTGCGTCTTTTTTCTACCTGGGCCCGCAAACGATCATTTTCATGCTGCAAATGTTCAGCGCGATCCTGCAATTTCCTTATCTGTCTTGCTTGCTCCTCCTGTTTCTTCTCCGTGTCTTGACACAAATGAAGAAATTGATCTTCAGGTGACTGGATCACCGAGTTGTTGGTCATTGCACCTGTGTCAGATGAATTAGATAATGGAGTAAACCGCCGAGCTATTGGAAAGCCGTCGGAGCCAAGCCCTTGCACGTCATCGATAAGGCTTTTTGTTCGATTCCCACATACGGCACCAATTGTAGTTACCTAAATCGTCTAACCTCCAAGGCATTAGTGGCGCGATATAAACCTCTAAAAAAGGGGGTTCGACAGCGGTGTGTCGACCGCCTCTCCAATGATTAAGTCAGCAAAAGGGTGGAGAAGAGAATGAAGGGAGTTAGCGCAATTGGAGTTGCCTTACCTTTCCTTAAGGGCAGGTCTATGTTTTATACTTGAATTTCTCCTTTATTTTAGGAAAATATCTCACATTTTCAGGATAAGATTTCTCTTCCTTATCATGACTAGTTCTCTTCCTTGCTTGAGGATTAATGTTTAAGAAATATGAGATTTCGATACTAGGATATTCATGGATAAATATCCTGTTAGAATCCAGCGATAAGAAAACGCAATGAAAATAAAAATTTTAATGCTGAAATGCATCAGTGATTAGTGCCCAAAGTGTTATTTCGGTTCTATCCAAGATAGGTTTGAGTGCTTTTGCGCACTAATCATGTCAATTAAGCCAATTGATGTGCAGGTCCACTTAGTACCACCGATGCCATTTCCTCGAGTTTGTTTTTGGGTAATTTTGCGTCTTTGCGCACTCACCATTTATGTCAAGATTCATGTTTTCAACCATCAAAAATGAAGGAATTCGGGCGGATATCACAGCTGATGCGCGGCAAAAAGGAGGATGCGGTGCAAAGGCATAATCCTTGATTTTCAAGTATGATTGCGTACTGCCGGGATTTGCTAAAATTTCGCAATCATAGCGGTAAATTTCAATCCTAGTGAAATCTGAAAATTTCGCTAGGCTAGAGAAATTAGCTAGCTTAAATTTATCGTGTTTCAGCTTAAATTAACCAATTTCGCGGTCTCACATAATTATAGGGCTAGCGAATTAATCGTTGATAGTGAAATTTCAATTTCGCTATCTCTTATGAATTTCGCTAGGCTAGCGAAATTTCTCATAGTTAGCGAAATTTCGCTCAGAAATTGCCGCCCCGTGCTTTTGGTATTTCGGGTCCTAAACGACCACGTTTTTGATGTATTACCATTTTAGCCCTTATGTAATCTCATATTTTAGGTATTTGGTAGTTTCACACTTGCTGTACTATAAACCCCCACAAACTTGTAACCCTAAGCAACTTTTAAGCAACTTTTCATTTTATAAAGTTTCCCGCAGCTTTCATTTTTCGGCTCTATTTTCTCTCTCTCCTCATTTTCTAGGTCGCAAACACTCCTTGAGAATGACAACTCAAGGGATGCTTGCCAAGCCTCATAGCCTGAAGAGGAGGGCTGCTAGCTTCTGGTTTAGGGGCCACCGCAGTTGTCCTCTATGTCAGAAATGTTCCAGATCGCATTTATGGTCTCAACTTTCCAACCAGGTTTAATGCCATTTAATGTCCTTGGTCAATACTCTGTCATGCTTTAGGTTCAAAGGCATCTAATGCTAGATGCTACGATATCCTTTGGGATGTCATTTACTTGAGCCACTCGTGGAGGAGGCGAATGCTAGGGTTTTAAACCTGAATGGAACTTGATGCATAATACTGTGGTCGACCAAACAGAGTGGTTCTAGGGTTAGGTTTTATAGCTAAACAAAGATCCGGTTTTGGCTTTGACTATATGTCACTTGCCATAATGCGAGGATATAACCCGAGGACACTTTATTAGCCCCATGTTATCAAGCTAGTGACCTAAACCTTCAAGGTTACCATTTCACATTTCACTTTAAGCCATTACAGTTAGTCAGTAAACAAACAAACCTCACTGTTTTGAAACAACCACAACCAAACAAAAGCCTCACCATTTTCCAAAACTGATGCAGTCATTCATAGGATGAAAACCCATCCCCGTGTTCCGACTTAGACCGCCATACCGGGCAAAGAGCTCGATCACGGCAAAGAGGGGAGTGAACCAGACTACAAATTTTGTTGATTCCGCATCACCCTACCGTGGCACGAATCAATCAGGATCCAAGCGGTTTGATGAAACTAAACAATGAATCAAGAAAATCCAAATCTTACCTCTGTAGACCGAATCCTTTTCGACTAGTGCAGATTTTCTTGATCACAAACATGCTGAAACACAAATAGGAAACGATCCAACAGCAACGAGCCAAGACGATGCAGTGTGCAAACGCCCTCTAAAGGTATCCACACGAACGGCTAATGGATAGGATGGATGTGCTAGCACCTTATGATAGGTCTTTGTCCTTAATAAACCACAAAGACACCTTAGTGTCTTCCAAAACTCTAAAAGAATTCTCTCTCAAAAAACTCATTCTTTAGATGATAAACCTCATATTTATATCAAGCCTCCCAAACCCTTTCATTAAAACGAATTTAAACCAAATTCCATTAACTATTAATGGGTTTAGGCTTAATCATGGGCTAAAGAGAGAGCCTTTCTAACATCCCATTATAGCTCATTCTTATGTGTGACCCTATAGGTTCACTTAATGTTGGCAGCGGGCCCAAATCATATTCTAAGCCCACAAGTTATAATTGGTCTCTAGCAAGACATTATAACTACCCAAATCAAGTGAATTCGATGACTAAAACCTTACCATGTATGATATTAGTCCTTTGTCTCACAATGTCTCGATTAAGTACAAAGCATGGATGAAGTCATCTTTATACAACTTAATCGCTTTCTTTGATTCAAGTAGACTGACTAAACAAATGATATTGATAACTCCTATCAATCTCATTCGAGCACGGCCATGCATTTCTCAGTCTTACTTATCAAGAGGCCAATAGACATCTCACTCAATTAAGAGCGGGACAAATTCCTTCACTATCACTCACATTACTCCACATGATTTACTACATGCCCAACCATAGCCCGTATTACCATCCTGTTAAAGACGTCATTGAGCTGCATCAAGACACGAAGTTCCTCATGTAGAAATCTATGGTGAATTCAGGTCGAAGGACTCAAATACCACTACTGCAATGAGAATTACTGATGACATAATCCATGTAGTATTTCTCAAAGCAGGTCAGTCCAATAACATGAACTTAACATGTATTTATGTTCTGAGTAATATCTTATGTTCATGACCAGTAAAACGTGATCTTTTCTCCGAAAACATAATAGTCTTACTTCATTATTATTCCCACAATAATGATCGAGGACTATTTAGAATAGTGTTCTTATGCCTTAAGGTTTTACTATCAAGTCACATACTTGATGACATAAAGCAGAGCTGATCCCATTCTTTACTGCTAAACCATAATTTAAATAACAAGATAAAATGATAAATGCCTCATGTATATAAACATATAATGACAATGTATATGCCACTGGGCTAGAGAATATCACTAACAATCTCCCACTTGGCCTAAGCCTAATCAGGCATAAATCAAATGCCTATCGATCTAGTATGACTATCATGCTTTGACTATGGAAGAGGTTTAGTTAAAGGATCAACAACATTGTCATCAGTATGAACTCTACATATCTTAACATCTCTTCTATCAATGATCTCACGAATGAGGTGGAAACGCCTAAGTATGTGTTTGGATCGCTGATGTGACCTGGGCTCCTTGGCTTGAGCAATAGCCCCATTATTGTCACAATAAACGTCCACTGGGTTTGTAATGCTAGGAACAACACCAAGTCTAAAAACGAAATTTTTTTTTTCAAACTGCCTCCTTAGCTGCATTTGAGGTAGCTGCAGTACTAACCTCCTCGTAGTAGAATCACTACCTAAGTGGTTCGGCTTGAACTTCTCCAGCCTCACAAAAGACGATTCAAACAAACACAAAACAGATTGCGATCTAAAGTCATCTAAGCCGACCGAAAACCAAGATCCAGATAACCACTTATAACTAGCTCACTTCTTGTCCACCATAGATCAAAAATATCCTTGGTTCTTCTCAATTACTTAAGGATATTCTCGATCAAGTATCTAGTGACATTCAATCTAACTGACCGAATCTACGGTCATGCTTAATGCATAGGAGACATCGTGCTCCGGTACAAAGCATGGCATACATGATAGAACCAATAGCCGGCATATGGATTCTATCCATGCGCTCCTCGTCCTTCGTGGTTGGACATTGAGACTTCATCGAGCTTAATGCCATAAGACATCGGGCAAGAAACATCTCGAATCTCGCATGCTAAACCTCTTAAAGACTTTGTCTACGCACCCACTCCGACTCGCAAGAGTAACCGCTGAGATTCATCTCATAAATCTTTATGCCTAGGATGTAAGCGGCTTCGGCCAAGTCATTCAGACGAAAAACATTTCCCTAACCAAGACTTTGACACTCGCAAGGTAGGGATGTCATTTCCAATGAGTAAGATGTCATCCACATACAACACTAAGAAGACAATTGCACTCCCACTAACCTTCTTGTATACACAAGGCTCATCTTCATTTTTCATAAAGCCAAACTCTTTAACAGCCTCATCAAAATGAAGATTCCAACTTCGTGAAGCCTGCTTTAATCCATAAATGGATCTTTGAAGCTTACACACCCTATTAGGATACTTAGGATCGAAATAACCCTCATGTTGTGTCATGTACAATCCTCGAGTAAGTTTCCATTAAGAAACGCTGTTTTGACATCCATTTGTCAAATCTCGTAATCATAGTACGCAGCGATAGCAAGAAGAATCCTAATAGAGTTAAGCATAACGACAAGTGAAAAGGACTCATCACAGCCACGCCATCCGCTTCATATTGCAACCTTTGCAACAAGCTCAGACTAAGGTCATATCATAATGATCTTATGAACCCATTTACAACCAATGACCTTAGCACCTCGTGTGGACTAACCAAATTCCAAACCCGGTTATCGTATTACATTGATTGCATTCACACTTCATGGCTTGAAGCCATTTTTCGTAATCCGGGGCTCATCAAGGTTCTTACATGATAGTTGCGTCTATTCGATCCACACAAGATCTATGGTTTTGTCGCCGCCTGCGAACCATCTCTTGGGCTCATGATGAATCCTACCGGACCGTCGTGGGCCTTGTGCAGAAGATGTCGACTAACAACCGGTTGTGAGTCTTGTAGAATTTCCATGGAAGGCCTGTAAGTGGGAACTTTGTGGTTCTTGAACTTCTTCAAGAGATGCTTTACTCCCACCGACTCTTTGAAACGAACCCTTTCCAAAAGACTCCATTACGAGCAACAAACACTTTGTTCTCGGGATGGGATGTAAAAGAAATTCCTTTGTTTCTTTGGATACCCCACAAATAAGCACTTATCAGATTTGGATGCTAGCTTATTAGATACTTGACGCTTTACATAAGCTTCACAACCCCAACCGAGAGCACAAACTATGACGCTTTCCCGTCCACAACCTATATGTGTTTTCAATCAGGCTCGATAGAATTCTATTCAATAAGAACGCAGAAGTCTCTAATGCATATCCCCGGAAGGATATTTCAAGATATGTTCGACTCATCATAGATCGAACCATATCTAATAAAGTTCGATTTCTCCTTCCAGATACACCATTCCATTATGGTGTTCCAGGTGGAGTGAGTTGTGAGACTATCCCACAATTCTTAAGATGATCATCGAAATTTCGCCACATCTACCACCGATCAGATAAAAGTGTTTTGATATTCTTTCCAAGCTGATTCTATACTTCATTCTTGAATAATTTGAACTTTTCAAATGATTCAGACTTATGCCTCATTAAGTAGATGTAACCATATCTACTAAAGTCATAGGTAAAAGTAATGAAGTACTGATAACCTCCTCTAGTAATCGGAGTTTATCGTCCACAAACATCTGTATGTATAAGGCCCACAAGTCACTAGCCCTCTCATTAGTCCAGTAAAAGGGAGTTTAGTCATTTGCCTAGTAAACAAGATTCACATGTTTCAAATGACTCTAAGTCAAATGAATGTATTATTCATCTTGATGGAGCTCAAGATGTTTCATCGACACGGCCCAAACGACAATGCCAAAGTAGTTGGATTCAAGTCATCGACTCAACCTCTAAAAACATGTCAGATGTGTTCGTTGTTCCAAATTTAGAACGTAGAGACCATTAGATAAATGAGCATTCCCATTAAAAATGTTTGCATTATATACGGAGAAAATATTATTCTTAATAATAAGGTGAAATCCATCCACGTCTAAACAAGAAACTGAAATAATGTTTCTGCTCACAGTAGGCACACAATAACAATTCTTTAATTGGAAAACAAGTCCACTAGGCAAAGTCAACCATAAACCCAACAAATTAATGCAAGAACTCTTGCTCCATTCCCACTCGTAGGTCCATTTAGCCTTTAGCTAATAGATCTATCGCTTTCAAGAAGCCCTCGCATTTATATAATAAAATGCAGATCCACATCCAGTATCTTAATACCCATGATGCAGAAGTAGACACAGATTGACTCTATAAAATACCACACTCAAGTGGTATCTCTACTCTTCTTTTCTTCGTGATCTTCAAGTATAGTTTACAATTCCTCTTCCAATGACCTTGTTCATTGCGTGTAAGAAGCAAACTCCTCGGGCGGCTTTGGCTTCAAATTCTAGGTCAATCACCTTCATTTTCTCGTCTTATTGCCTTCGGGCCTCTTCCTTTTCTTTTCATGCCTTCCCCTTTCTAAACCATAAGCACTGGATTTGTCTTTGGAATGTTCGTCTCAACATTCTTTAACATTCCATGTAACTCAGCAATAGATTTCTCCATATGGTGCATATTGTAGTTCATAACAAATTGATCATAAGATTCAGGTAATGAACCTAGAATCATATCAGTAGCTAACTCATGACTAATAGGAGCACCAAGCTTATCAAGTTGATCGATGAGACCCTTCATCTTTAGCACATGTGCACTTACTGAAGTGCCAGGAGTCATCTTGCAAGCATTCAATGCTTTGGTGGTTGTAAACCTTCTAACGTGCTTGGGTTCTTGAACATTCCCATCAAATGCCTCCATTTCTCAAATTGTTTCTAAAGCCCGTAGTTCAAGGTTGCTACACGCTGTGAAGATAAGATAGTTATGATCCACAGAGTCATTCAAATGCTTACTATAAGCACCTTTCTATCTGTGGGGCATTGTTAGCAGGAGGTTCATTAGATTTCATTATCAAGAACATACATCTTCCTCTTCTTGTTTGGGCACAATCCTTCAAATTTCGAGACCAATCGAGGAAGTTTGTCCCATTAAGTTTTTCCTTTTCAAGGACAAAGATCGCAGAGTAAATGTTGATGTGTTGTTTGATGCCATTTAGCTCATATGCCAAAAATATGCAAAGCTTTTAATAAATGAGTTCTTAATACTCCCACTAAAATTAATAAATCTTAATTAACACATAAACAATCTTATAGTTTCTTAGTGGGTGAAAACTAATGTTTGACTTAAATTCAGTTTAGCTTCGCATAACACTTAAACTTAAGCTAACTAGGTAGAAACTCTTTCCTTTTATGCCCTAAAGCCCAAAAAACCGTTATGATAAATTCTAGTTAAGTCTAACCATATTCAATCTTATGGATATCACCATTATCCATCATATCTTCCTAAGATGGCCCAATACACCCTGCTTTGGCAGAAATTGTATTAAGACGATCAAAGTATTGATAAGTGTTAAATTATGGAAGGCATTTTATGACTTAATATTTTATGTGATGAAATTATCAAGTTGTTAGGCAAACTTTATAAACATATACATGCATCACATACAAGCATATTTCTAAGCATAAATGTAAGCGTGACATGTCATGGCCCATTTCCTAAGGTGATCTCCATAAGCCAATATGGAGATGCATGATTACCTTTTACCAATACATTAGCTTTATGGGCTTGTCATCAAGAACGAACGAGCCTCCATTCTTCGTTCTTCTTCATTACAAGCAAGTAATAATTGTATGCTATTTTATGCTAAAATAATAAAAAGAGACACACATGTTGTGTCAATAAACAACGGCACGCAGTCTTTACGCCAATATAATGAAAAGAGACACACATGTTGTGTCAATAAAAATTAACGACACGCAGGCCGTATTTAAAAATTACAAACCCATAATTAATACCTGCCAATCACATTGAACTAAGGGCCATGACATGCACCATGAAAATTGAATATAAACACATTAAGCACATAATCAGATTATGAATATGGTTTTTCAATTGCAGCGTTAGTCACATAAACAAATTTTAAGGCGCTTGCCACCAGGATTCGTTGGTCCCACAGCCCATTGAAGGGCGAGGTTAAGGCAAGTGCAAAGGCCCTTGAAAGGTAAACGATTTTACTAGCTTAGTTAGTGAGTTACTGCCTGGAGATTTCTCCTGATCATTAATCACACTAATAATTATGGTCATTCACCAATGCCGACGCTTCACCCATCAGCAGCATCATTAATTTGGAACAACTTACTTAATGTGTAATAATCAGAATACCAATCTAATGTCTAACATTAATGTAATAGTCCCAATGTAATAATCAGAATACCAATCTTAATGTGTATTGCTCCCACCGGGACAAGAATAATCTGTAACAGTCCATTCTTAATGTGTAACAGTTCTATTAATTAATAAGAATTTGTAACAGCCATCTATTAATTAATAAGAATTTGTAATAGCCATACTTAATATGTAACAATCCTACTAATTAATCTTAAGTTGTAACAGTCCTAATCAGATTAGAACACAAAAATTACGAACTCGGAATTTGATTCTGATCATCAAGAGTCCTAATCCTATTAGAGCTTTTCTAAACCGAATCATTTTTCAATTTCTGATATGATGTTACAGACTTCATACAGAAAAAACATGACTGAGATTATACTTATTATAAAACGGATGAACTAATGGATCATGGCATATCACATATGGAAAAAAAATTACACTAAACAGATCACTTTATATCACATATAAAAATCGGGCCACCAAACAAGGTAGCGCTCGATACCACCGTTAGAATCCGATAAGAAAAGCAAATGGATATTAAAATTTTAACACTGAATTGCATCAGGATCCAAGCGGTTTGATGAAACCAAACAATGAATCATGAAATCCACCTTACCTCTTGTAGACCGAACCTTTCGACTAGAAGTGCGCATTTTCTCGAATACACACGCCGAAACACAAACAGAAATGATCCAAGAACAACGGTTAAGACGATGCAAAGGTGCAAACGCTCTCTAAAGGTATCTACACAAACGGCTAACGGATGGGATGGATGCTAGCACCTATGATAGGCCTTTGTCCCATTAAAACCAAAGACACCTTAGTGTCTTCTCCAAACTCTAAAAAGAATTTCTCTCGTAAAACCCACTTCAAAGGAACCACCTTCTTTTAGATGAGAAACCTCTATATTTATATCAAGCCTCCCAAACCCTTTTACTAAAACGACTTAAACCAAATTTCCATTAACTATTAATGGGCTTGGGTTTGGGTTTAGCTTAATCATGGGCAAAGAGAGAGCCTTTCTAACATCCCATTATAGCTCATTCTGCGTGTGACTCCATAGTTCACTAATGTTGGCAAGCTGGCCCAAATCATATTCTAAGCCCACAGTTATAATTGTCTCTAGAAAGACATTACAACTACCCAAATCAAGTGAATATGACTCCAAAACCTTACCATAGTATGATATTAGTCCTTTCGTCACACGATGTCTCGAATAAGCACAAAGCATGGATGAAGTCATCTTTATACAACTTAATCGCTTCGATTCTCAAGTATAATCACTAAAACAAATGATATTGATAACTCCTATCAATCTCATTCGGAAAGCACGAATTACGTATCACTTAGTCTTACTTATCAAGAGGCCAGTAGACATCTCACTCAATTAAGAGCTGGACAAATTCCTTCACTATCACTCACATTCCTCCACATGATTTACTGCATGCCCAACCATAGCCCCAGACATTATCCTATTAAAGACGTCATTGAGCTACGTCAAGACACGAAGTTCCACATGTAGGAATCCATGGTGAATTCAGGTCGAAGGACTCAAATACCACTACTGTAATGAGAATTACTGATGACATAATCCATGTAGTATTTCTCATACCGGGTCAATCCAATAACATGAACGTAACATGTATTTATGTTCTGAGTAACATCTTATGTTCATGACCAGCAAAACATGGTCTTTTCTCAAAAAACATAATAGTCTTACTTCATTATTATTCCCATAATAATGATCGACTATGGACTATTTAGAATAGTGTTCTTAGGCCTTAAGGTTTTACTATCAAGTCACATACTCATGACATAGCAGAGCCAACTATTCAAGGATCTTATTTTATCAAGTTAACCACAATTTAAATAACAAGATAAAATGATAAATGCCTCATGTATATAAACATATAATGACAATGTATATGCCACTGGGCTAGAGCATATCACTAACATATCCTATGCGTGATTTCCTCCCTAATATAGTTATTCATAACACACTTTCCATATGCGGTAGGGTGATTAGTGTTCAAAAAGTGCTATTTTGAACCCTGTTTATTGCAGGTTTTGAGCACTTTTTGTGTACTAATCAGTGTAATTAACCCGATTTGCACATTAAGGTCCCTGTTATTCTACTGATCGCATTTTATGGCTAATTTTGTAGTTTTTGCAAGCTATTTATGCCAAAATTGTTAAGTCGATCCATACGAAGAATTCAGCCTTAACTCAAGATTACGCATCGTAGCTGTTAAGGAAAGAAGATAGAAAATGCATGAGAAATGGAGCACTCCGTAGAAAATTTGCGTAGGATTACAAATTTTCGTTAACCTGAGACTCAAGAGTTGCGAACAATTCCTCGCAACTTACGAATTTTGCAACCCGCTCTCCGCACTCCTGCTTGACTTTCTTTTTGTAATTTTTTCCATTGTTGAATTCTTCAGATAGTGGATGTTTGAGACATTTTGTAATTTTGGCCATTGTGAGCACTATATAAGCTCAAGCAAAATTCAGATTTGAGGACTTTTTACCACACAAAATTTCCAAGGGAGTTTTCCCACGCATTCCTTTTCTCCCATTTTCTTTCCTTTACTTCGTTGCCAAACACCCTTGAGGATGCAGACAACTCAAGGGATATACTACAAACCCTCCTCGTCCTTGAAGAGGAGGGGCTATCATGTTAACGATTCTTGAGGTAAAATTTTGGTTCCCTATTTTTTAACGTTAGCGCTTATTAGCATTTATGTTTCTATCTTTCAATCTAGGTTTGAAGTTTCTCAAGATGCCTTGATTGACTAGTATTTGGCAATCTTTTTTAGGTTCAATGGGATTTCATTGCTAGATCCACGAGATTCGGTTAGTCGGTTTTACGAGTCACTATGTAGTAGATCGTGACATGTTTTCACTGTCCGGGAGCATTTATGCTCAATAAATGCTTTGTTTCAAAAGGAAAATTGTTTGGGTTCAGATTTTAAAAGCCAAATGAAGATCCGGTTCAGGAAATGACTATAGGTCATCCTCCCCAACACGAGGAAAAGGACCCGAGAACCTCGAATTTACCTTTGGATCTTAAACCCAGTAGCCCAATGCTTCAAGGAGTTCTTTTTCATATTTTATTTCAATTTATTTAACTTTCAGTTTCCAAACATTACAACCCCCCTGCTTTTACAAAAACCCAAAATCCAAATTGAATTCACCATTTTGAACTCAACTGCAAATCATTTGTGCGAATAAAACCCATCCCTATGTTCGACCTTAAAACCACTATACTATAGAAGCTTTGCTACGGCAGTAGAATTTAGGTTACAAATATTGTTGATTCCGGGTACACCTACTGTGGCACGAATCAAATGGCGTTGTTGCTAGGGATGGTGCCTTAGTGCAAGTGAGAAGTTGTTGAACTTGTGATCCTCATCACAAGTGTTGGTGAATTCCAATCTCTTTTTGCATTTACTTCTATTTCCCCTAGCAGTTCACTGCTGGGTTGATTTAATTTTTATACTGTCCATACATAGAATTTTCTTTATTTCTAGCTAACATTAACTCCGTAGCCCCGCTTCTTTTTGGTTATCTATCTCGTGTTGCTTGCCTAGTGCTATGCACCATCGGGGCAAAGAACACTACAAAAAGACAGTAAAGGGTCGTACTCCACCCGAATTGTAGCTGTGAAGTGAGAATTAATAATGGTTAGATGGAGCCCCCACTTGAGGAGCAACAAAGCCACTAGGGGGTGCAGAGAAACCTCAATGCTTACAGGTCAATGAGGGACCATATACACCCACCAAGGGTGAGTGCACCCTCATGTATTGTACCTCCTGCTGAAGACATGATTGTCAGGCCTTACCTAGTCCCACTACTCCCCACTTTCCATGGCATGGAAAGTGAGAACCCCTATTCGCATATCCGGGAATTTGAGGAATTATGCAATACCTTCAAAGAGGATGCTAACAATCTGACCTGATGAAGCTAAAATGCTTTCCTCTAACTCTTAAGGACAAGGCCAAGATTTGTCTCAACTCCCTAAGGTCAAGGACAATACGAAATTGGATAGAGATGCAGGCTGAATTCCTGAATAAATTTTTTTCCATGCACAGGACCAACAATTTGAAAAGGCAGATCTATACTTTCGCAGCCAATGATAATGAGAAGTTCTATTAATGCTGGGAAAGGTATATGGAGACCATCAGTGCATGTCCTCACCATGGCTTTGATACATGGATGCTAGTGAATCACTTTTATGATGGGATGTCCCCTGCTATGAAACAATTGTTAGAAACCATGTGTGGAGGGGACTCCCTGAGTAAATATCCAAAATAAACCATGGATTTTCTGAGTTATGTAGCAGACTCCTATGTGTGGGATGAGCCCAACCCTAGAGAAGGTGAAGAATGAGGCTCACATCCGTGGGGTCATGTAGGCATGTACTCACTCCCGAAGACATGAAATAAAGACGGGAGCTATCCACCTTGCTAGAGGGTGGGAAGAATTGGAAGGAGAAGACTACATGAAAGCCTCGAGCAAAGGATCAAGTCCCCTTATTAAGCCAAGCTATGCTTCATTTGTTGGGGTCAACTGAGCATGTAAGTAGCTTAAATGGGTCCTCATCATTCCTAAAGCAGCAGGAGAGATTTTCTCGATCAGCCAATTTTGTTTGTCAAAGAACCCTCCACCCAATGCCCCATATATGGTCAATAAAGTTCATAAAGATATGCTGGAAGGGATCCAATTGAGGAACCACCCCATCTCTTCTGGAAGCTAAACCTCCAGCTTATGTCCCTCCTAGTAAGGTCAAGAACAGTGGAGTCCCTCCATTCCTAACCACAACCACCACCATCCCTCATCCCCTATTGAACTTTATCGTAAATTGGAGCAAGGTGCTTATTCAGAAGGCAAAGGAATCAATATGCAATTGCTCAAAGAATTGATACCATGGGAGAGCAAATGAACAAAAGATTATGGGGCTCCTAAAGTGATCTCAATCAGAAAATAAATAATCTGCAATACTCCATCACTAGGATTACCAATCAACTGGAGGTACAGAAGAAAGGAAAATTCTCTGCCCAACCTACCAATCCCGAGGGGGAGTCCACGAGATGTGCCCTACCAACAACCCCGGCCCCAAGAAATGCATCACGAAGTAAAGGCCATCATCACTTTGAGAAGTGGCAAACAAGTTGATCAACCAGTGCCTAGACCTACTGAAGAGACCAAAGAAGAAAAGAAAACCGAGCCTGAGAGAATAATAATCAAAGAAGATTCAATGAAGAAGAGCATGCCCCCTCCATTTCCTCAAGCACTAAGAGGCAAGAAAAAAATCACAAACCAAACAGAAATTTTAGAGGTGCTAAGGCAAGTGAAGGTGAACATCCCACTGCTTGACATGATTAAACAGGTCCCAACATATGCTAAATTTTTGAAGGACCTATGCACAATCAAGAGAGGGTTGGGCATTGACAAAAAAGCTTTTCTAATAGAACAGGTCAATGCCATTATTCAAAGCAAGACCCGGTGAAATACAAGGATCCAGGATCCCCCACCATTTCAGTTAACATCGGAGGAACTTGTATAAATAAAGCACCGTCAGATTTAGGAGCTTGGTCAACCCACGCCTTACTCCGTGATACAAGCAGTTATGTCCTGGGAGTCGAAGCCTACCAACATCACTCTATCCTTAGTCGATCGATTTAAAAATTTCTATGCTATTAAGTGAGGATGTTTTGATGAAGGTGGACAAATTTTATTATCCGGTGAACTTTGTAGTTCTTGATACGGAGTCGGTGGAGGAGGGCACTAACCATGTGCCCATCATACTTGGGAGGCCATTTTTGGCCACATCTAATGCCATAATCAATTGCCGGAATTGAGTCATGCAGCTTACCTTTGGCAATATGACTTTGGAGCTTAATATTTTCCACCTAGGCAGCAAACACAAATCAGCAGAGGAGCAGGAGCATGAATCAGATGAAGTCTGTTTGATTTCTCCAGGTGCAAGAAAATATGGTCCACACAAGCTGCAGGAAAGATTGACCAAAGGCAGTGAAGTAGTTGATGAAGAATTAACTGCATCAGTCATTCCTCCAGCACCACTGCCTTCCCCAACACCACCAGCGGAAAGATTGCTTTAGGCAAAGTGGCGGAAGCTAAAATCTGTTGCAGCTCACGTCACAGCAGACATGGAGGGACTTCTCCTCCTTGACCCCCCATGAACCCACAAGGCTACCTGAGTGGGAGTGGTTTCTGCAGTAACATAGAAGTCACTCCAATTTTTGTTGAACTTTTGTTTGTTTTATTTTAAGTTTTATTTATGATTTATTTAATTTTTCCTTTTTATATTTTCTTTAATTTTAAGTTAATTTTTGTTTCCAGCCTATTTTTAATTTTTCGGCATATTTTTTAATTTTTCCTGTGTTTATTTTTGCAATTTGTGTCAAATTTTTGAAGCAGGGGAGATGCAGGAGCCAAAGAGCAAAACCCAAAGACTTTTAAGGGCGAATTACTCGGCCATAAATTGAAAATTTTCAGAACGTCAAAAAAATTTCGTGAATCAGGCTAATAAGAACCGCACTATAGCTGTGCGTACGGGAAGGCTTCCTTAAGAAGACAAAATAAGAATAAGTAGAGCTTTCAAAAATAAAAAAATAAAAATTAGTCTTTAAAAATATTAAAAAAAAATAAAAATTTCGCAACCCTCCTGCACTTTCGCAGCCTCATTTTATTTTGACCATAACTTTTTCATCCGAATTCTGTTTTGGGTAATCTTGGTACCGTTGGAAAGCTTAGAGAGTGTAGAATCTAAATCTAGCTAGAAAGAACACTTTTGAAATATTTATAAAGACCAAATTTTCAAAATGCTCCAACTGGTCACTTTTTTTCTCTATTTTCTTCTCCTAACTTGTTCATTTGAAGCCCAAACGGAGTGAATAAGGTGTCGGTGGAAAGCTTGTGAAGTCTCCTATCCAACAATGAGCACATTTCATCAAGGAGGTAGCACTTCCTTCTCTGACTTTCCAATCCAAGCCCCATTGTGGACAATGAGACATTTGGTCAGGGGAGAGTTAGTAAAGGGTATGGTATTTATTTTGTGTTTTGTTTCCATTTTCGAGCAAGCTCTATTTGTTAAGTTTAATGACTTGCTATTTAGTTTCCTTTTGTATAGTTGTTTGTTTTGTTTGTGAAGCTGTTAGTTTGTTTTTGAAAAGCTAAAATATAGTCATTTTTTTTAATACACACTTTACAGCTTGCACTTGCAGTTTTCAAAACTTGCACCCATTTTTTTGTGTTTTGTTTAGCTTGCAGTTTGAAAAATTGAAACACTATCCAATTCTATTGATGTTAGATTGGTTCCATGCTTGGCTGAGTGAATGATCGGTTGAACTCTTGTTGCTTTCGAACCTTTTTCTTCCACCTCTAGCTAACCACACACGGTGCACATCAGGTTTCAACAATAGGTTGAAGAACTATCTAACCTCCTAAACTTTGCAAAACCTACCCTAGTTTCATTGACTACCTTTAATAGGTTAAGGAACCCCATGAAAAGAAGGCCAATGTGTCTTCCAAAATAAAAAGATGGAAAAAGAAAAAGAAAGAAAGAAAAGAAAAAGAAAGGAAAATAAGAAAATTGCAACGTCATTTTTAAAACCCGAGCTACGCTCCGAGGGGTATATGGCGAAAGTCTTTAGGCCCTACGCCTCAAGCCAACTCAAGTTGGGAGCCACCGATCGAAGGCCTGTTAGCATGGGTGGATGGGTGAGGTTGAGCAGTTGTAAAAGGAGTTTCTGTAATGGTCTGAGTCCGGTGAAACTCCAAGAGCAATGGGTCGAAGACCCTTATGACTTGATGCCCTAAGCCTTAATTGGTTGGGAGTCATCGGTGGATTCCCGTTACATGGACTTTGGTAAGGTCGATTCCTCAGCATTGCACCCCTACAACATAAAAAGAGTTGTGGAATAAGAGTGGGTCATGATCTATTTAGGGTCAAGGTTGTCCTAGGGGTGGAGGCGTAGCTCGGTCGGGGGAGAGGTGTAGTTTAGCGCCATTGTTGAGAACTGATCAAACAAACACTTAGTTTTGCAGTCCCGGCCATCTGCCCAAGATGGAGGCTCTTTGATACTCAATTCGTATGGCATACATTCTCTCGAGATAGTCAGAGCAAGGGTCAAAGTAGATTCTTTACTCGAGGGTTAGGCATTACCATTCACAACCTTTTGAAATACCATTTTTGTGAACATCATTTTGTTACTGTTTTGATTTCTCTCTCTTTCTTTCATTGCTAAGGGACTAGCAAATGTGTGTCAGTGTGGGATTAGTGCTCACAGTTCTATTTTCAACCCTGCTTATTGCGTGTTTTTGACTACTTTTGTGTACTAATCGTTGTAATTAACCCGATTTGTACATTAAGGTCCCCGCTATTCTACCGATCGCATTTTAGGCTAATTTTATAGTTTTTGCAAGCCACTATGCCAAAATTGTCGAGCCGATCCAAGCACGAAGAATCTGAGTCGAACTCAAGATTACGCATCGTGGCCAGAAGGAAAGAAGAGCAGAAAATGCAAGGAAAATGGAGCACTGTGTAAATTGCAGATTATAAATTTTCACAACTCGTTAGACTTCACGTTGCTAAATTTCTCGCAACCCGCTCTCCAAATAATTTCGTCGAATTTTTCTTTTGTAATTTCTCCACTTCGCTCTTCTTGCATGTGGATGTTCGAGACATTTTTGTAATTTCGCTATTGTGGAGCACTATATAAGCTCAAGCAAAATCTTGTATGAGGACTTTGGCGACAAAATTGGCCTGAGTTTTCCGCCGCTCGCTCTTTCTCCATTTCTTTCCTTTTCTTTATTTTCTACGCTAAACACTGAGGATGACAAATAAGGGATGGTTATTAAACCCTCCGTCCTTGAAGAGGAGGGCTATTAGGCAACGGTTTTGAGGTAAAATTTTGGTTCCCTTGTTTTTTAACGCAAGCATTTATTAGCATTTATGTTTCTATCTTTCAATCTAGGTTTAAGACCTCTTAAGATGCCTTGATTGACCAGTATTTGGCAATCTTTTTGGTTTTAGTGGATGCTTATCACAGATCCACCGAGATCTCTAAGAAGGTCTTCTATGAGTCAGAAGGTAGATCGTGATATGTTTTCCGGTCCCGGGAGCATTTATGCTCCAATAAATGCTTTGTTTCAAAAGGAAAATTGTTAGGGTTCAGATTTCAAAAAGCCAAATGAAGATCCATTCGAAATGACTATAGGTCATCCCCTCTCCCCAACGCGAGGAAAAGTAACTCAGAACCTTGAATTTAACTTAGATCTAAACCCGTGAGTCCAATGCTTCAAGGTTATTTTTCATATTTTATTTCAATTTATTTAACTTCGCCCAAACATTACAACCCCGGCTTCTACAAAAAACCCAAAATCCAAATCGAATTTACCATTTTCGAGCTCAATGCAACCACCAGCAAAAACCATCCTTGTGTTCGACCTCTGAAACCACTATACTAAAGCACCTTTGCTACGGCAAGAGAGGGAATTTAGGTTACAAATATTGTTGATCCGTACACCTACGTGGCACGAATCATGTGGTGGCCGTATCAAAGACCTTTATCCCGTATGGGTTCCAAGATCTTTCTCTCCCACCTTCTAGTCGGGTTCCGTGGTTTTAATATGGTGGGCCGTCTTGGGCCGATCCATGAGGCGGTCAGCGGGTGGCCTCGCGCACGCTGGTTTATTGAGCATTGTGTCTGGACCTAAAAGCCACAATACTCACACTACCCGCCCCTCCCTTTGTAAAACTTGAGTAACTTAAAGCCCCAACAAGAGAAATAATAGAGCATGCCATACATTTGGATTTCCTCGCTTTGAAACAACGAGGCTAAATATAAAGAAATCATAGCCAGGATTGACCTCGCAATCTTCTCATCCTCAAAAAAAATAATCATAAGAAGCGACTCTCAACTGGTGGTGGGGCAGGTAAATGGAGAATATGAAACAAGGGACCAGAGCATGACAAAGTATGTAAGTCTAGTCACCACTGGGAAACTTCTTAGCTTGGCGACTAGAACACGTCTCAAGATATTCAAACAAAAAGGTAGACGCTTTGGCAGCCATGGCTGCATCCCTACCAATAAAGGAAACAATGGTCCTACCCGTCTATCACCAGCCAGAGTCGTCGATTACTTCCAATCGGATAAATGAAACACTACAAAAAAAACAGCAAAATTGAGACCACAAAAAGTGGTCACAAAGTGGTCGCTAGAGAGGTATAGCGACCACCCATTCGACTCTAGCGTGTAGTCTTAGAAAATCTCGTCACAAGACCATCGGTATTGTGGTCACAAAGTGCGACCACGAATTGTGGTCTTTGGTGAGCGACCGCAACAGTGGCGGTCACACCTAATAACGATACAATAATGTGGTCCCGCGGGGATAATGATCACATATGTGATTCATGAAATAAATTTCAAAATGGTCACATAATCTAATTAGTAGAAGACCAAATCAACTAGATAGTGACCAGTTCTGACCATCTTATAGTCGTTTAAAGTATAGTTCTTGAAGTGTGGTCACATATACCATAAAATAGTTTCCCTTCTTAGTGACCACATTAGCGGTCTCTTGTTATTTGTCACCACATCTTGTAAGGTCACTAAATTTATAAATGTTTTAATTATTTAATTATGTTTCATAAAATTTAATTATTACTTATATATTAATAAGTTTAATTATGGTTATATATATATATATATATATATATATATATATAACTATATATATATATATATATATATACCATATATATATATATATATATATATATATATATATATGATAAGTATAAATATATTTATCATTTAAATTTAAAAACACAAGTATTAAACATTAAAAGTCAAGATTGAGGTCCAAATGTTAGAAAAAAACACAAAGTATTAAACATTAAAAGTCAAGACTGAGGTCCAAATGTTAAAAAACACAAAGTATTAAACGTTAAAAAATGTGATATACCAGACTAAATATACGGTGCAGCGTATGTTTGATGCATTGCGGGACATGGTGGCAATGATCGGCTCGAGAAACCCCTCTCTCTCTCTCCTCCATCATCACCCAGCACTCTATCATGCGGCGTATCATCTCCTCGGTTTGGAAGTCTCCACACCGTGGAGGGATTTAATGTTACTTTGTAGCTCGTGCTTCATACGCAGCGAGATTGTGCTTTGACTCCAAGCTCTCTAATTCATTTGATGGCGCCTCGGTGCTAAGGATGTGGGCATCAAATCTGGATTGGATGATTTATTCCCGACTGTCCATATGTATCTTCCATGTGATGAAGCCTCAGCGGCTTGCAGGAATATATGATCCTCATCTTCCTGTGTCAGAAGACTTGGTTCCAGTTCATCTTGGGGATTCCATAGCAATTAGCTCATGTATCTTCTCCTTAAACAAAGCGTCATATGAAACTACGGTTTCTTAGTTTATGATATAAGATAGGTTTTTCAGCACTTACTCACTTGTCTTGCGTTGATCAATATAATCTGCAATCCCCTGCGGAGTTTGCTCATATGGGTCTCATGAAAGAGTCGTACCTTGCTCGGTGGGGCACCCTCCTTCATTTCCTGAAATAAACACATTAGATATTTAGATATACAGAAATTGAGATAATTTTAAAAAATGAAAAAAAAATTATTTAATCAGGTCTTCGGGTGCTCGAATAACGATATGGACCCTTGTGGAGTGTCGTGACATTGAGATCTGGTCCACCAGTCTCACTATGATGATTTCTTGATTGATGCTCTCTTATCGATTGGAATGAGGCATCATTCCACCAATGCTGCCAACTTTGCCATACCTCATCAGACACAAATGCAGGTTTTCCGCCTTTCCTCCAACGATGAAGCATATCCGAGTATCTCTTACCCATGAGGCTTCTCCCGTAATTTCTTAATGATCCATTCAAAACATCCTCCCACTCACTTAGTATTTCTATAATATATTAGTCAACATACATGGACTTTAGAAAAAAAAATCGGCAAAGTCCTCTGCATTACAATGTTTTCATGTACATTCACCAATTCTCAATAAATACAACATAAAAGCATAATCCAAAACAAAATCAATTTGAAATTATCAAGCATTTTCAATCATATCAACATTCAAATATCTCAAACATATATATATATATATATATATATATATATATATATATTATATATATATATATATATATATATATATATATATATATATATAAATTTGACGAGTCTCCCTTAAAGTGCATTATCAAAAAAATTACCTACAATATTTTTCCAATGTATGTTCACATCGATTCTCAATAAATCCGCTGATTCACATATCAACTCACATTCATTGACAATTCTCAATATATACAACTTAAAAGCAATCAAACAACATCAATTTGAAATTATCAAGCCTTTGTTACATGTCAGCGTCAAATATCTGGACAAAATTCTGAAGCAATTTCACTTTTATTAAAATTTAAATTAACAAAATACACCAAGTTTAGCAACCTAAACATTTATTTTGAGAAATTCACCCAATATAGATCTTGAACCTCTGCAGCGCACTTTCCACTGTATCCATCTTTATGAGGTCTCTCACGAAGATGCGGCATATCGAGATGACATCTCATGTATTTCGACAAAGTACAATTATATAAATGTACAGTATTAATTTAACATAAAGCCGCAAATTAACTTCAGTAAATTAAGATAGTATTAAATGTCTCACCTCCCATCATGCACTTTCTAGTAGTCTCTTCGACTACCCATCTCTGCGGGATTTGTTGCTTCCTACGATGGAAATTTGAACCATGCGTGATAGGGTATGTGGTTGTGATTAGAGGCCTAATCTGGAAATTAGGATGTTCGAGGTATCTCTATGGAGAAGTGAGAGGAGGCTAGATGGACTAATTACGTGTGATGGGAGATGTGGAGTATGCTTGGGCCGACAAATCGCGATGCACAGGGCAGCGTCTACTGTGCCAGTGGTCGCAGTAGTGGATGCGAATCTTGGTAATGTTGAAGTAGATGCTAAAGATGAAGAATGACCCCTTCTAGTTCCTCGTCCTCGACTATCCCTCATGGGTATACTTCCAACATGACCTCGACCCCTCATACTAAATGAAAAAATTCAAAACATAAGACAATCAACAACTGAACACTTGTAGTATAACATTATTCAACTCTGACTACCCTCTTTTATTCATTGCCAATTTCATTCCATATCATTTGAGAAGTCAATTCATCTCATTAAAAGACCCAATTAACTCTTGAACACTTATACTATAACATTAATTCTGACTTCTTACCTTTATTACTTCTCCAGTTTCATTTATATCATTTAAAATCCAATTCGTCCTCTGAATTAGATGAACTTTCTGTTTGTAATTCTTCTTCTTCTTCTTCTTCTTCTTAACTTCTTCTTAACTTCTTCTTAACTTCCATAATATCTTAAGGTCACCTATTGGATCATTTTAATGTCCTCTGTTGATCTTCTTCCATTAATTTCAATATTATGGATTTTCAATTAACTCCTCTTGAGAATACGGGAGGTTCTTGCACATCGTAGTATTTGAAAGCTTCTTGGCATCACAACAACTCCTCTTGGTTTGATTTTGTCTGACCCACTTAATCAGCTTTGTCTGTTTGCAGAAGGCAGGTATGAACAAAAATATACTTGAGCTGCTTGCATTGCCAGGACAAAGGGTTCATACTTGTCATATCGTCTTCTATGGTTTATCTCAACAATATTGTATTACTCGTGAACTCTTATACCCATCTTAGGAGTAGGATCAAACCAATCACACAAGAAGAGAGAGCTGATGCTTAATTGGCGATTAAGATATTCACTTTACTTTGCTTCTCTTAGCCCGACCATACGATCATTAGCATTATGGCTATAATTTTGTATTTTGATGCAAACCCACTATTATTGACATTTTACTTGCACCACGTCAAGCGTGTGAAACTTATCCATTGCAATAGCCATTATATATTTTAGCAGTTCCTAATGGACCTTTTGAGAGATCTTGTATGAAGTTGTTATGGATACTAGAGTTTGGATCTTCTGCCTGGAACAATAGGATATAGGTATTTTACATATGTTAATAATATTAAGTTTCATTGATAGGGTGAGAAAAAGAAGGATTACATATGCTTTGAACCAAATAGCAAAGTCCATCTCAAGTTTAGCATCAATTTCTGTATTTGTTATGTTTGGATTGAGGTGTTGCAACATATTAGTGTAAATCCTATTGTTTGATAGAATTTTGGATGTGTTAGTCAAAATATAATTGAGTTGTAAACAATATAATATATAGAAGATGTTTGACTCATAAAAAAATTAACCTGACATATGGTTCAACTTCTTCACAGTTAAGCAAAATGTAGGAATGAGCTGTCGTGTATTCTTGTTCAGTCATATGTCTCGTTTTGGAATTGACCAGTGAATTACACCACTTGTATTTGAAAATTGATAGGTTTAAGGATCATCGATGGCATATAATCGCCACCACCTTCATAATTTCGAGCTGTGCTTGCTTTGCTTTTTGTTTTGTGTAATCCTCGAAATAATGAGCGAACATTGATGCTTCCTCGACTAGATATGCATTGCATGTCGAGGCTTTCCATGTGCCTTATTCCTAATATTGAGCTTCAATTTCGAAGATACTATAAACCAGTGGTAAGTAAGACATGCACTAATTCAAAGTTATTGACCATTATGAGGAATTCAAGTTAGGTTTTAACCTCTCAAATGGATACGTCCACGCCGAATTGCCGCTGGCCTACTTGATAGGTGCCTCATAAGGGCAAGTGCAACTGAAGATATTCATATAATCAAAAAAAACTTGGAGGGAATATTCTTTCCAACTTGCATAAACCATTGGGATGTCTGATTCAGAATCTGTGTGTCTTCATTTGTGATGCTATTGTGGTTAGACTTTTAAAAAACAAGCTAAGCTCAGTGATAGCCTTCCACACATTAGTAGGTAGTAGTTCCCGAAATGCTATAGGCATCAACCTTTGCATGAAGACATGACAATCATGACTTTTCATTCCAAAACAACTTCAATCTCTATTTATCCACACATCTACCCATGTTGAACCTGCACGTAACCATTAGGGAAATTTCAGTTTTTGTTAAACCGATCAAACAACTCCTTCTTAGTACATTGTGTCTAGGAGTGTAGCAAGCCTTAGGGTATTTGCCCATTGAAGGCAGTGGTCAAGTTAAGGCCTCAGACAATAGGTATTGAGTTCTTGCATGACTTAAGAGTATCTTTGGTTTTACCATGTATATTTAACCTTGTATTAAACAAGTTTGTCAGACACATTTCTTCCTCAATGGCATGACATCAGGTTGTGTCGAATTAGATTAGAGCTCGATACTTAAGCAAATCCGGAATATCTTTGCGTTTTCTCCAACCACACATGATTGACTAATCCCTCTATTAATGTGCAAGCATCGACTTGGTCCACCTTCTTGAGCTGAATGATCAATTGTGCTTAGTATCTCTGAACCTGATCTGATTGGAAGTGCGCTACCCGTCACAATTTTGTTTTTTAGAAATGCACTCTTATTACGTCTAAATGGATGATCAAGTTCCAAGAACTTCCTATGATTGTCAAACCAGGACTACTTACCACTCTTATTTAGTCTGAAGGAATCTAAGTCCTCCATACAATGGAATGGCTTGACCGTCCTGCGTTGACCGTGCAGATAACACGCATTGAATCACGAGGTAACAATAGTCCACATGATCTTTGCTGCATGGCCAGAAAATTTGATTAGAAATGTCAAATGCTTCAGCCCCACTTAATTCCATAATAGATTAAACTCATGTATCAGCGGTTGTAGTACACATCTAACTTTGTCTTTAGGATTCAGAGGTCCTGGAACAAGAATGATTAAAACATGGATGTATCTTCATTACATATGTGGAGTAGATTATACCGCAGTCACAATAATAGGCCAACATGAGTATTGTTGCTCAAATTGGCCAAAAGGTTGAAACCTGTCTGTGTAAAGGCCGAGCCTTACATTTCTAATTTCTTTTGCAAAATCAGGGTTAACATCATTGAAGTGCTTCCAAGCAATAGTATCGGAAGGATGTTGCATTACATCTGTAACATCCCAAAATATACCCTAGTTGTTTTCAACATGTTTAGGGTATTTTGTAGGCATAAATTAAAATTTTCGTAAATTAAATGCTAAAAATGGAAAAGTTAGAAACCCGAAAATTGTACAAGACTTAAGGACAAAAACATAAGTTGTCCAAAAAGGGGCATCCAAGACATGGATTAATAAGATTAGAGGCTAAAATACAATTATGGGAAATTGGAATACAAATAGTCAAAGTGGAAGGACTAAAGCTAAATAACCAAAACCTTCACTATAAATTGAGGAGGAGACCAAAAATAATTTATTTTGGTCTCCAAACCAAACTTTCTGGGTAGAAGGGGAGGGAGGAAGGGAGGAAGAAGAGAGGGAAGAAGGAGAGAAATCAAGCCAAGGTACTTGGATTCTTGTATGGATACATGACTTTGGTATGGAATTGTAGGGATTTTGGTATAATTTACGTACATGAATTGCTTGGGTATGATTGTTAGGGTTTCCTTGAAGATTAAATTGGTTCCCTTTTCTAGGTTTTTGTTAAGAAGACATCCTAACTCTAGATTTAAGGGAAGTTTGGTTGAAAATCCCTGGTTGATAATGTTTAGATATGGAATCCTTAACAATTCCAAGGTTTTGTAGAATTGGGTGAACTTGGGTATGAATCCTTGGATTCTTTGACTAATTAAAAGTAATTGTGGAGTTGTTTGGATGGATTTCATGTTGATTTTTTATGAGGAGAGAAATAGAAGAGAATTATGGAAGAAAAGTGCATGAAAAATGGTGAAATCACCATTTAGGCCAAATTAGAGACTGTCTGGGAGTACACCTTTGAACTTTGTACAGTCACGGGTGATCTGATAACCAAGCCCGTACCGATCTGGCCCTGGGCTGTAAATTGCAGCCCTCCCGGAACCAGACACATGCCGTGCAGGTCGGTATGCCGGTCTGAGTGGTCCTACTGACCCCTATTTTCTTCATTTCTTAACGTATTTAAGCAAAATACGCATTAAAGATATGAAAGGATGAATTAAATTGAGAAATGTCTTTTGTAGTTTGATGGGGCAAAGTTCATGCCCCGGAGATAATAAGATAGGAAGTTTCTGAACACATACAATCATAGGAATGCCTAAGACTAAGTATTAAATGACCGACTTGCGATAGAAGCGTGGGTAGGCCGTCCTGATTGTGCCGGTACTCGATTGGTCTTTCCAGCCTCGATTGAATGCCCGGTACTCTGATTAGTGCTCAGGCCTCTTTGATTAGTACTTGATTGCTCCTGATTAGTGCTCGCCCTCCCGATTAGTACTTGATCCTCTGATAGTGCTACGGCACTCCACATCTGATTAGTGCTCTGACCTCCTAGTCGATTAGTGCCACTTGGCACTCCTGTTGAATTAATAGTGCTTGGCACTCTGTTTTGAAATGCTACGACACTTCAGTATTGTATAATATCTTCAAATACTTACTGTGTTGTGTCTTCGCTATTTATTGAAATATATGATCTAGGTATTCCATGGATTATATGATATGCTACTGAATAATGAATAAGGAAATGAGGTGTATCGATTCGATGCAGTAATACCTATGGGTATTACGAGATACGAATAAGCTCTGTAACTCCCTGGCAGTCCGAATAAACAGTACGGTATAGTATAAGTTACTTGCATAAGAATAAGCTCTGCCAACTCTACGGGAGTCCAATAAACATAAAGTGCATTTATCTTGCATAAGAGTAAGCTGCGTAACTCCTACGGGAGTCCCGGAATAAACATAAATTACGTTATAAGTATAGGATTACATAAGGAATAAGCTGTAACTCCTCGGGAGATCAGAATAAGCACTAGGCACATTATATAGCATAAGTATTTGTATAAGTCCATATTATGAATGCATACAGGAAATTTCGATATCTGTTATTGTTATATGCTGGTATAAGTAGTACATGCATGACATATGTTTCCCACTAAGCGTAAAGCTTGCTTGGGTTTTAATCCTTGTGGAAGTGCAGGAGAAGGCGTCGAGAACTTCCGCGTTCTGCGGGGGCCCGACACAGTGAGGTTCATCCGCATGGGTTCAGCTGTCAGTGGTAAATGTATGGTTTTTGAATATAAATGGGACTCGATCTTGTATATATGATACTGTAAACACCACTACGGTGGTAGTTTTATTTTGGAGTTTTGTCTATGATATGTTGATATATTATAAGACTTGGAGATACCAATGTCTGATTAAGCGGAGTAAAGGATCCCGATTATATGTTCTACTTTTCCGGGCACAGTTCGGATCATGTCGGTCGGGACCAGGAGTCGAGTGTGACAAGCATCATCCTCGACTACATGTGCATGCCGCCTCATTTCATTACTTGGTGGCTTTAGATGATTATAATCCAAGTGATCCATCAAAGGAAGTAATACATTTTCTTGAGAGAACATGTCCGGTTTTCTTTCTCCCCTTTCCATCAGTGTTGTCGTTTTTCTTTAAACGTGGATGGTCACAGAACCTACAAAGAGTCTTGTTCAAATCGTCCCCCCAATAAATCATGCATCCATTAGGACAACAATGTATCTTCTTAACTAGTAAACCTAAGCCCCGAACCATACGCTTTGTTTCATAAAAGCTTTGATAAGATTATTTTTGGGCACCACTTTTCATTAGTTTAGAAATCGCATCAAATGCATGTTCTGTGACAAATGAAGTTTCACTGATAATCAGCATCAGCTACCACCGATAATCGTGAATGATTTTCACCGCCTGGCTAACGGATTATTAGCAAGATCAGTTAAGAATATAAAATTGTTTGGCCATGATTATGATTCTCTCATATTCATAATTTGATTGGAAGGAATAACTAAAGCAAAGATCTATAATCATTGTACAATCATTCATTGGATTAGAAGGATCGAGATAATCCATACAATGATGCCTATATATACTCACTTCATCCGCTTCCCACACCATTCCATTAAAATATTCGCTCTAAAACCACATTCCAGAAGCTATTTACTTCACTGCTCCATATCAAGAAATCAAGGACTTAACACCCTGGATCTCCGACAATCGACACTCATTTTTTCCTGGCTCCATTCACTTCTGCACAGCACAAGTAATCGCAAATTTATCAACCCTTAAAACAAATTCCTCGGATTAAGAAAGCTATTTATCAACCTTTTGGTACATCCAGCTTCATTCTCACTATGATTGAGTAAATGTGAGAACGGAATGATTAGGGTGGGATTCAGTCGAAATGAGTTGGATACAAAAGCCAAGCTCGAATCGAGATCACAACCATAAGACAACAACAACAAACAAATAAAAGTTTATAAAAAAATTAAAAGATTTATAAGAGAATACGCCATTGAACTTTAATATCATAAATATAACATTCAATATCACATGAATAAAGTTAACTACATAAGAATGAGATAAGAATAACTAAACTATGTTAACTATGTTAACTTTATACTGACAATAAATACGCACGTACAACAAAAATTCTTCCATAATTGAACTCAATATGGCTACAATCGAGGAGACATGGTATATCCTCCACAATCTATGGTATATAGCATAACTTCATTTTCTATTAAAAGTTAAAAAGTTCAACTGAACTTACATTTTAATAGACATGACAATCAAATAATAATTCTTTTGGTTTTAATGTTAGATTAATTTATTAATTATGACTACATTAGCAATTTTAATTATGTAATTAGTATATGTTAATTATGAATCATTTATAAGATGGTTTAATAACTAGTTATGAGTTTAACATTTATCTTTTCTATTATGTTTATTGAACTAACTAATTGTTCACTTATATCATACATGATGTTTGGGGAAAAAGAAATATTCATCTTCAATCATTAGTTTGGAAACATGTTGAGATAATGATGGCTTGGGAGGAGAAGTTTGGAGGGCGTATTGAGTAAAGTTAAGGGAGCATAGAACATCCAAACCTGCTCAAGATGCGCAATTTGATCGAGAAATGAAGGTTGATGCTTAGGCTAAACTCTATTTTTTTCTTTCTTTTTTCTAAATCCCGCGCAGATTTTTCTTTCTCGCCAGTAAACATGATGAAAGAGGATTGTCATGTCGTTTAATATGATAAGAACAAAGACATTTTATTAAACTAACTTAAATATGAAGTTCAAACAAATTTCATTCCAAATCTAGAGCCTTTAAATTTTCTTTTGAAAGTTCAAACACCCATCAGCACAGAAAGAAAAACTAATTCAGAGAAAGGCAAAGGTAACAAACTCAACAAACAAGAAATGAACATCGATATTTGTAGTGTAATCACAGGTTATTAGTCTTAGAAAAACTAAAGGTTCATCACCCAAAAAACAAAAGGAAAACAGATTAAACTATTAACCATACCATCGGATCCATTTGGTTGCCAAGAAAACGTGGAGAAAAGAAAAAGAAACACAAATTTAATCCTCAAACTTTATGCCATTTAATTTCCAGAAAATGAATGAATAATTAATTTAATCGACTAATATGTTGCATCACCTGGTGGCTCTTTTCCTTCTTTCCGTCTTTGTGGCTCCAACAAAATGAGAAATCAAAGATCCTAATCACAATTATGTTCTTCCAACATTTTCAAAGAATCAAACAGAGGTAAACACTAATCACGTCCAAAGAACCTTGGCTACGTTTAATTACAATATACTTATTAAACTCCATCAGAATTAGACGACAGTTAAAACAAAATTAATGAAACGATCGATTGAAATCGTAAAGCCTAATTTGAAAACAAATCGATATTTTCTCTTACTAAAACCAGATCATTCAAAGATAAAGCACATCAAGAAATCAATAACCAAAAAAGAAACGAAAAATCCTAAACACATCAATCAATCGTAATTTCAGAAAATTCAACTTGAATCGGGTAGATAAATCAAAGCCAAAGGCACCAATTAAGAGTTACTGTAGGTGTTGGGAAGACTGACTATAGCCATGTTTAATGTTCTTATGACCGTGAAGATGATGATATCGCTCTGCATTCTGAGCTCACCTAGATCTGAATGAGGTTGGAGACTTTTATGGGATTTAGGTTTTAGTTTCGGTTAGGTGATGGAAGACTTAGACGTGTGGAAACTGGCCAAAATGGGGGTAATACATTGGGCCAAAACCATGGGCTTTAGCCAGGATGGTTTTGGCAGTTTAGGAATCGTTTACGCAGGAAACACAATAACACATCATTTAGGAATCGTGATCTTCATCTCATCCATTATATTTTAGTTAATACCTCTGCGCCAAGACGGTTTTGCGCTTAAAACACCCATTTGTGTGGTCATGGGCTTAAGAAAAGTTTCAACTGACCTTAGTAAGGTTGTATTGGGTCCCACACCCCAGAATCGACATATGGTAGCGCCTCCATCGCCAAAGAATAATGACTCATGAGTCATAATTATTGTAATACAATAGAAGAGTTACGACCATAAAATCGAAGGAAATAATCATTATTTCTAGCTGTCTTTAAAAAACAATCATTATTCAAGGTGCATTAAATAAAAATGAATAATTATATCATATAAATATTTATTATTAAATTTCACTGTTATACATAAAGACTTTATGAAGTCAGTTATAGGAATTATTTTTCAAATATTATTTTTTACAAAATATTAATAAATATAATTATTTAAAATAAATATAATATATGACATTTTTTCACATTTTTATTTTATATTTAATTTGTTTTTTTCATTGAACCATTTTTTTAGAATACGCATTTCTCCATCATTTAGTTTTCCAACTTTATTTATTTTTATATCCAATTTATTTTACATTAAAACATTATAGTATCATGTTTTCATATAGACTCCAACATGGTACATTGCTTATGTCAAACTTAACTATCGAATATGGTCTCAGAATTGCCCAAGCCTCTAATTAAAACTATTCATTATTAAAAAAAGATGACTTTACAGATCGATATCAAATAGTGGAAATACAGATATAACTACAGAATTATTATTTCTAAAGGTGAATTTCTCGGATCAAATATAGCCTAATCATGATCCCATCCCACAATTTACATTTGGTTGCAACATAACACAGAAGGATGATCCTTCCCAATTTGTGCCCATTTAGCTTAATTTGGAAAAGGTCTTTATTAATTAAAAGTAATCACTTAGATTATTAATTACATTTGTAATTAATCCTTTCTTTTCTATCTGTACTTTATCTCCCCACGAAATGGATGAATTTCAAAGCAAAGCAAACTGTGAATCACGCCACTAAAGCAACTTCAGATCAAGAGGAGCTATCATATATGTAGGCCCTAATAGGTCTGTGTCAAGCTAAATGATAGGGAAAATATGAACAATTAAATCACTGTATCACAAAGTTAGTTAAGGATGGAATAGTAGAGGGAAAGCGAGTCATGGATGTTATTGTAAATGTCTATAAATAGTTTGTTATTTATGGTATCACAAAAGCTATTAAGGATTTATTTATTTGTTATTTTAATTTTTTTTAAAGAAGCTAATCAATTTTTTATTAAAATTCTTATAGTGAGACAATGACATGATAGTGGTTACTAACCGGTGACCCGCAGGTAGTGTGGTCACTATTTAAGTTTATTCTCTCATGTGGTCACGGCCGTGGCGCGTGAGCGATGGTCATAATTCGACCATTATGTTTGTGGTCACTATTTAACAACCCACGGGCCATGTGGTATTCACTTGGGTATTCTGACAAATGTAGTCACTAGCCTAGTGACCACTATATGGTTCTGATGTGTCTCAAATTCGCCAATCGTTGTTGTAATTTTCTAACCACTCAATACCTTGGTCGTGAGTTGTGGTCTGTGTTGTCAGCATATCGTCTCCACGTGGTTGTAATTTTAATGATCTTATTTTTGGTCTTTTGTGGTTGCATAGTGGTCGTAGTGTGGTCACTAATTTTAGACCATTTTTTGTGGTCACAATTTGTGGTCTCAAATTTGCTGTTTTTTTGTAGTGAAATAGACGAAGCGTGCCCTTCCTGGATGACTCCAATAGCACCTGTCCCGAGTCAGGTAGGCGCCGGATCGCGAGGCTGAGGCCCATAGGAGCCAGTCGCGGCTCAATTCTCCTTGTGAATGGTGGTGTACAAGCGATCTACAGACGGGCCTTCATTACGTGCACCGCTCACTAGCAAAGACGGTATGTTTTGGAAGAGCTCGGGCGGGTATGCGGAAATCATCAGCGACGGAGACGTTGGCCTAGAGCCCCTAGGTCTACTATTGGCTAACCATGCAACGGATCTGATGCTTTATGTCGAAGTGGCCAGTTGCCCAGCCCGACAATCCGTTTCCAAGAATTTACCCGACTCGAGACCTAACGATCATAACAGCCCTAACCCTTTGCTCGGTGGGGACGGACGTATTAGGGCCACTACCTACGGCCGACTCGAAGAAGATATTGCAGTTACAACCCCGGCTATTTCATTAAATGGATAGAAAGGCTGAAACGCCGCGTCATCAAAGACCAAGGATTTATGCAGTTCGTATGGAAGAACATCGTGTGCAGGTTCGAAATACCCCAATCAATTGTAATCGACAATGGGCCATAATTTGATAGCCGAATTATCTGAGAATTTGCATGCGAATTGAAATCGAAAACCTATACTCGGCCCGTGGTACTTAGGAGAAACAACCAAATAGAGCGTCCAAATAAGACTCTCCTATCGGCTACGAAAAAAAAGCATGCTCGGTAAAGGAAAATGGGTAGAGGAACTTCCAAGAATTTTATGGGCCTATAGAACAACCAGCCGGAAACCAACTGGCATATCCCCGTTCTCCCTCACATATGGGATGGAAGCCATATTGAAATGGAGTTGCCCTTATACAGACAGAAATTCATGAAAGCAAATGTCAAAGCCATAGCCAAAAAAGACCTAGAACAACGATGAACTCGAGTTCTGGCCCCCGTGCACATAGGCGTCATATCGTAAAGTATGAGTTGCACATTGACGATAAGTGGCGTATGTTTCGGAGATTTGGTCTTAAGACAGGTCTTTGAAAACATGGCCAACCCAGCAGACGAAAAATTCCAGCCCAATTGGGAAGGACCATACACGATAGTTTGAGTAAGGGCAGCCGGATCTTATGAGTTAAGCATGCCAGACGGGACTGTTGTATCCAGGATGTGGAACGCTATGCACCTTAAGAGTATTATTAGTAATGTTTTAATTAAGGATTCCATCATCAATAAAGTTTACGTTTTAGACATCTCCTCTGAAATTCAATGATTGCTCCATACAGAGTCGGATATGGTTGTTGTCAGTGGAATTTTCAAAGTAAAGTCGAATATAATGGTTGATGACTGTGGCATCTAAAAAGTCGAATATAGTTGGTATCTGCGGCATCTAAAGTCGAATATGGTTAAGTCACAATTGGCATCTAAAAAGTCCAGATATGATTGATGTCCTGCTGGCATCTAAAAAGCTCATATATGGTTGTTATCCGGCTGGAATTTTCAAAAGTAAAAAGTCCGGATATGGTTGATGTCCTACTGGCATCTAAAAAAGTCCATATATGGTTGATGTCCTATTGGCATCTAAAAAAGTCCATATATGGTTGATGTCCTGCTGACATCTAAAAAAGTCCATATATGGTTGATGTCTTGTTGGCATCTAAAAAAGTCCATATATGGTTGATGTCCTGTTGGCATCTTAAAAAAGCCCAGATATGGTTGTTGTCTGACTAGCATTTTCAAAAGAAAAAAGTCCAGATATGGTTAATGTCGTGCTGGCATCTAAAAAAAGATCCATATATGGATGATGTCTTATTGGCATCTAAAAAAGCCCAGACATGGTTGTCATCTAGCTAAGATTTTTATCGAACATAACGCGTGTCCTGGTAAATATTTTTTCATTCCATTAAAAAATCTCCTACAAAATTAACCAAAACTAATATAGGGGAAAAAGTCCACCCTACTCCTCTACGATGACACCCTCCACTGGATCCTTCGTCGTTTCAACCAAATGTACCTCTGTAGCCATGGCTTCGACGATTGTTAAGACCAGGAGGCACCCCAGATTCGTAAAAAAACTCTGAAGGAAGGGGGTCAACAAAGTTAAGCATGCCATCTGAAATCCTTGGCGGTCACCGCTGATGCCATGTTTGAACGCACAACATCGTAGCCGCGGCAAATCTACTCGAGCTTTCTAGTAATCTTCCACCATGGCTTCCTTGTCCTTGCCCTCCTGGTAATGAAGAGCAGACACCTCATCTCTAGATGCCTCGAGCTCCCATAAGAGTGGCATTCGCGACCGTTAGGCGAGGCGACCTCGATCTCAGAGCCCACGCTTCAGTCTTCGCCAGCGGCCCGCCAAGGCATCTTTGGATGCTGGTTTGGTCATCCTTGCCACACCGCCCGCCTCGCCTCACTCTGGCGCCGACCAACCACCTTAGCCTGCGTCCTTTTTTCCACCGATTCAGTCTTCCATCAGCACCAACTTTGGCCTCTCGCTTCCAATGTTTCGACTTGGACTCCGCCTTGGCCAAAGAAGCGTCTAAGGCCTAATGCTTGGAAATGGCTAATTGGGCATAAAGTCACAGTCTCTCAACATCATCTAGTCGGGACTAAAATTCCTTATGCTGGCGGGCCATAATCCGGATGGCCCTCACATCTTGTAAAGGAGAAGTTAGAATGAAATTACTACACATGAATAGTAACCAAGTAAAGCAGCACGTACCAGTTCGGCTAATCAATGAAAGTGATGGTTGCGGATGAGCATCCCGTCCTCGTCCATTGATTGGAAAGCCTCCTTATTCATATAGATGGGGAATGGTATGGAATACTACTCTAAGCAAGAGTACTTTGCTTTGTGCTCGAAAGTAATTGGATAGAGTCGGCTCATATGTCACTTCCTTAGGAACTCAGCCCTAGTTAAAGGGATCAATGGTTGATGATCTCGAGCACCCTCGATTCGACTGACCATGCACCTTTGGGGGTGGATCCTCTCATGGAGGAGCATGCGTGCACACAACAGCACCTAGTTAAGAGCGACCTTCTCCTACTAAATACGGTATGCAAAAAACTGGGTAGGGATATCGAATTAGCGGCTACCCACAGGGGAACCTCCCAAATTTCATCAACATTAGGCCCCATAAGCGGGATCCCTCCTGCAGAGTTCTGCACAGAGACTCACTAAAGGGCGTATTCAAAAGCCGGTTGATCGTTGGAGGCTCGATCGAGGGAGTTCATTAGGGTTATTGCGCAGTCCTTCTAGGCCTCTTCATGGCGGCGCTTTGGAGCGCTTCCCATCAAATATGGTGGACTCATCCCGCCCAAAAGTCGACCCATTTTTTGCATCCGTCAAGCAAACTGAGTGCAGCAAGCATGAACATTTCCTCCTCGTGAGCTCATTAGCGATTATGCGCCAGTCCGTAAAAACCTTCTAACCTGGTACCGCTTCATTTGATTTTGGGGCCTTTATATCTCGTTCCTTCTTTTCAGACCAGGGGGGAGGCAACGAACTTTAGGGTTGGGTGACCCAGACATACCTCACTAAGGCCCTTATGATAGCCTCCTCTTGATCTTCTTAAGCAGCAACTACCCTAAAAGAGCTACTCGGGTTGTAAGGCAAGGAAAAAATTCCAGTGCTACAAAGGCTGTTAAAAATAGTGAAATTTGGTTAAGCCGCGGAAATTCTCTGAATCCCGGATATTGAAAGCGGTGCCGTTGAGTCGTCTCGCGAAATCTAGTGACCCCAATTTCGTCAAATTCGAGATAGTCGAGATATTTCACGATTTTACGGGTGATAAATTGGCGATTACTTCAAGGCGGGATTTTGCGAAATCTCGGAAGTCGAAAATGGCAGGTAAAGTTCATTTAAAATAAAGTAGGCGAAAATAAATAAATTTTTCGGACAAAAAGGGACTCGGAATGAGACGATATAGAACTATATATTCAAAATGATAATAATAATAATAATAATAATAATAATAATAATAATAATAATAATAATATGTGTAATAAATAATAATAATAATGACCAGCTAATAATATAATATAATATAATAATAATAATAAAATGAAAAAATCGTAAAGGGAGGCAGGATGGCGTGCGTTGGGAGGAGGAGGCGCGTGGAGAGAGAGAGGTTGAGAGAATTTAATTTTTTTTATTTCTTTCAACTGTTCTTTCTCGGATCTACAAGAGAAGAAATGGGGTGCAGTTTTGTGAAGGCGAAGGCGGTGGAATCTACGCGAAGGCTACGGCGTGGACACCCAAAATCTTAGGTTTTGTCGAGCTCCACGGTGAGGTTTTATCCTGCGAAGTTACACTTTGTTTGAGTGTTTTGTAATGTTTTGGTTGGTTTGGTTGCAGACGGCACGTTTGATCGGTCCCAAGCGGACGAATTGATACAAATTTTGAAATTTTTGGGGCCATTTGGACGGTTCGTGAAACGTATCGGAAATTGTTTGATATTTTAAGTGTTGTTTCATAATTTACAAATAAATTGTGTTGTGTATGAGGCGAAAACGTGCTGGTGGTTCACAAAGTGGAACCGATGTTGGATGATTGATCGTGAACAGTAACCCGAAGTTTTTACTATTCGTGTGAATAGTGACACATAAATAGTGACATGTGAATAGTGACCCCATGAATAGTACATGAATGGTACTATCTGTTTGCAGCAGAATCTTGTTTGTTGGCAGATTTAAATTAGATACTACGTGTTCGTTAAATTATTGCAGCTCATTTTCATGTAATGGATTGAAATTAGATAATGGCTTGAGTTGGTGGATCAAAGGAATAGATAGGATTTAATACATGATTTTAATGTGGTAACATAAGGACATAATTATATGGAATATAATTGTGTGTGTAGGCCATTGGAGATGATATTGTAATTTGCTCAAGTGAGCAAATTTGGGTGATGGTTGATCACTATTGAATGACATGTGTTGTGAGTGCAATTGTAGATTTGAGAATGTTGCATATTGATATATTTGATATATTGTATAAATGGTTTTAGAAATGGCATAATGTTTCGTATGTGGGCAACCTGAGATTAGGTGTTAGTGCGTAATGAATTACAGCAGGCCGTGTGCAGGAATTCGTGAAGATGATTTTTCGGGAGGTGGATTGGGAGATGGGCTAGCGGATCATTTTGGATGAGGATGTTTATTTATTTAGAAACTCACCAACCAATTCTCTCGGAGGAATGATCCGTATTTTCTGACACTTCGGTGAGTATATTTTCTCAAGAACAACAAGTTTGTTTTGAAAATAGTTTATTTTCTCATACATGGCTTAGGCAAGTGTGGGTGAGTCGGTGAGGACTCGGGGCATGGGAATGGGCATGTATGCGTTCGAGTAGAATCCACGCGTTTACGGAGTGTGTGTTTATTTTTGGATCATTGCGCGTATGCGGCAGGTGGGGGAGTAACCCATTTAGGGTGAATTCCCTTTGCGGGCGATAGCTCCTGTCGAGGGAATATTTTTTTTTTTTTCGAGTCTGGGAGGCGTTCGAGACGGCTGATTTAGAGCCGATTTGAAGAAAACCGAGGTTGTGGCTTTAGTGGTTTTGGTTTAATATGTATTAGAATTGTAGATTTTAATATGTATTTGTATTAAGATTTCGAATTAATGTATTTTTAATGTGTTTATTTTATCTTTTTATATGTAGTGCTTTATTTATTTTTTATTCTTTATATTTAAGCAATTATTTTTTAAAACAATCATCAAAAAATAAGTAAAGAAATTGAAAACACCTAAAATTGTAGTTTAAAAACACCATATTTTGTGCTTTAAGAATATAAAATCATTTTAAATTTGTTTTATAACTGTCAAACATATTTTTCTATTTTTAATTTAAAAAAGGAAAAAATGGTTTCTGAAAATAGTTATCAAACATGACCTTAGCCTAACTCCCCTTTATTTGTTAATAACAAATATAGGAATTGATTTACTTGAGAAACTATAAACAAATTTTTGTGATCATTTAAGAACATCTACTGTGTGCATCTCTTATAAAGTCATGCAATCTATATAAGGAGTTCAAAGGAAAGAGATAGAAAGAAGCATTTTCTTTACAATTTGTTAGGTGTGTGTCCAAAGTCTCATATCGGTTAGGAATATGATTTTGCGTTGATAAGCATGTACAACATTTAATTGGTATGAGATCTTTTTACGAAGAAGCCCAATAACAAAACCATGAGGGTTTGGTGGACTCATAAAGTTTTCCAACACAATTCTTCTTCTTCCTCCTACCTTCTAGTCCTCCTTTGAATTTTATTTGGATGGAACTTTAGGTCTGTTTGGGTATCATTTTGATGGGAAAAATATATTTTAAATTTTTTTTAAAGCTACATAAATGACAATAAGTCATTAAGTACTTGAGTCCATGCCTTACTACCCCTTGTGTTCACACTGACTGTCTTTATCTACAGTTCTATACCTTATGAACTTAGTATCCATGCTTGACGAGAGAGGTGAAAACTACCAACCTTAATTTGAGATTATTGTTATTATTTTTTAGAGTTATAAATCCTCTTATGGTATGTTTAATGAACATAGCTTAGTTCTAAATTTATATTAGGTTTTATTTAAGGAACTACTATGACCACAATTTACATGAAAACAGAGTCTTATGGATCACCTAAGGAACATTATGCCTCAATCCAAAGAGATATTAATTTGACTATATCGAGAATAACTTTTGTTGTTGACTTTCCATTAACAATTATTTAATTCATAGAAAATATATGATCAACTTACAACCTCACTTATAGTTTAAAATAATGCTAACTTTATATTAACCTTAATTTTTCTTAACATTAAGATATACAATAAAACAACGGAGTGATGATTCGTGACATTTTTAGGTCATGACTCATTGTAAGGTCATATCGATATTATGTAACCACTAACATCCATAGTTCTTGTTTTGTTCTCTTACATAAGCTTGTTATTTAAAATACATTACCATTCATGAGATCAAGCGATTCAAATTACACTAATTCAAAAGGCTTGGCATTGCTCAAATCATCCCGAGCTTTTCTCTTACTGTGCTTGGATGACATGGAAGCTAATCAACATGAAAGCGATGACAAACACACGCATACTCTGCGAGAGGCCCATAATGGAAGGCATTCTGTAAGTTTGTAATTATCCTATCAGTTCTTAATAGAGATCTGTGATTTCACCGCCAAAAATTGGTTATCAGATATTTAGACTACTACCCAGTGTAAAAGTGAGTTATAAAGAAAACATCAATTTACTTTTCCAAGAACCATGTTAAAATGTTACTTCTTTAGTTTTAATTCGTGTTAAAGTGAGCTACCTGTTGGGGAAACTCACCATCTTCCATTTGGGAATTATCAACAGCCTTGCAACCTTATGAAGAGGTGTTGGGTCTCTTTCTGCCTGTTAGAAAGGAAATTTAAGGTTATCAAACTCAGTTTTTAGGCAAGGCCGTAATTGCAGTAATTAGGAAAGACGAAATAAAATATATATATTGATGGTGGCAATGTATAAATTGACCTCGCGCGAATGAAGCAACCACAGTCAAAGTCCTGAAGTTTGTACTAGATTAGGCCCCATTTTTCCTTCAAAGTATATGTTTCTGTGTCACCAAGCACAAGGATTACTAATTTTTATCCATGTTTATACCAAAAAACAAAAAACGATGTAATGGGGTGGCATGTAAAATCTACCTCAGTTGACAGAAATATAGCTTCTCTCTTTGAAATACATGATCTGTTGACGAAACTTGGCTTTCTGATGTGAACAATTGGCCAGTTCTTTTAAAGCAGCTACTAAACTAAATTTTAAACCATGTGCCATAGGTGAAACATACTCCCCAATTGCCATACCTAATGAAATGCTTCTTTGTCTAAATGGACTTGCATGACATGTATAAAAAAGAATTTTCCACGCGAAATAGTAGTAATGGAGTTGAGAAACAAACCATGAGCCATCAGGCATTTGCATGTCTTCAATGAACCTTACAGCATTGGTGATGCAATTATCTATCTTGTTCTTCTTGTGTCCAGGGTATAATTTCTTAAACAAAACTAGAGCTTGAATTGCTGATTGTTAAAGCTCAAGCTTGTAGGATTTGGGTTTAATATGAATATCATGCTTCAACACCCTCCCTCACGTGCATACGGCCCCATACCCGTGCACGTGGAGGCAGAAGTCCATTATGGACTTTCAAATAAACATAGGGAGAGGATTCGAACCCGGGACCTCTGAGCAACTACGATGCATGTTAAATGACCAACTCTCCTAAAAGCTCAAGCTTGTAGGATTTGGGTTTAATATGAATATCATGCTTCAACACTGATGCAGTGCATTCAACATACCTGAATAATAGTTTAATTTTTTAGGGTCTAAGGAAGTTGAAGCTTAATTAGAAAAGAAAATCAATACTTTATATATAATTAAGAATCTTACTCATGCTTTCAGTAATGACATTTGCGAAAAATTCGATTGGGGTTGAAAGATTTGAAAGAAAGGATTGACATTGATTTAGATTGAAGGAACATACACAAAGAGACGAGTAATGGAACAATTGGAAATTACTTAGAAGTTGAGTAATATTTTACGTCCAACCATTTTATAGACTCCGCAGGTTCAGTGATAAACCACCATTTTTACTCAATTGTGGTTTGAAAATGAGGTTAGTGCTATTAAGAAAGACTTTAGAAAAAAAAATCTCTTATTAAGCATCAGAAACATCACCAAATTAAGCGAAGCTGCTATCTTAGATAGTTACATTCAATTCATAGTTTTAGTTATGAAAAATACTCCACTCAAAGTCGGATCACGAGAACACGAGTGTCATTTCTACTAATATAACCACATGGGAAACCTCGGTTTTTCATTAAATAACCAAGTTAGTTTCCACCATCCTGCAGGAAGAAGCATGAGTAAATGCCAAGAGCATCAAACTAGTCTTGTTGGCAATGATACTAGACAATAATACCATCTCATACATTTACCTAGCTCAAAATCCTTTTCATTTCGCACTTGACTCTCCATTCGAGTATTATAAGGCTTAATGAGGGTTATAAGCATGAAGAAACTTCTTTAGTATCAAAACTAATATCTTAGTTAAATAGGTTGTGTGAACCCTCAATCGATCCATGGGCTGACGTGACTCGCTAAAATAAGTATGTTTTCGAGTTTTGGAAAATCCATCCCTCATGAGGAACGGTTTTGTTTTGGAGTTGCCACTTACTTTTTATTTTTAAAACGGGGAAAAATTAAGTAAGAACAAAAAAACCCAAAATGACTCTACGTTTGGAAAAAACGGTCCATAAAACTTGATTTCTGGGTCCGGGGATCAGGTTACCCATCGAGAAGATACCTCATACAAGGTAGACCCCTCTCGGCCTGGAACATGGTCTCTAATAATGAATTGGGTATGTGGGTCGAAGATTAGTTGACTTTAGGCTAAATAGATGATATGATTCACACAAACTTAGGTGGCATCCCTCTTACATTTAATCTCAACAAATTATAATTAAAGGCACATACTTGTGGTCCCTAGCCATGCCCTGTAAGGGAAGGTTAGTCACATATTTCAGGCTTACAACAATCCCTCAAAATCAAATGTAAAAACAAGGGAAACCATGAGAAATCATACATTGAATCCCCAGTCACTCATTCTTTCTCTAACTTCAGCTCGCCACATTGGCCATAAATCTCATGAATCCAAAATGGATCCATGCTAATTTGAACCGAACCCCATTTCAAACCCTAAACATAGCCCTACACTGATTCGAAGCGAATGGGATTAAACCATAAAGGTTATAGGCTCCAATTATGCTGAAATCGGGTTACCCATGAAAAACTCGACAAACCGGCTGAGCCAGTTCCCAACTAGTCGAGTTGGATGAGAAAAATTATTCCAGAAAATTCCTTAAAGAGTAAGGAATCCAAAAAAAAAAAAAATGTTGCATGATTCCGAATCCAAATGAGTGAGAGCAGAAATGAAACAAAATGAGTCTTCTAAAATGAGAGCATCCATGTCTCTAAATCACATTAAAATGAAGGCCATGAAACCCATTATCCCACAAGAAAACGTGGCTACTCCAACCCAAAGAGACAAACTGAAATTCAACTACTTAAAGCCTCTTCCTACAACTACTTCTTAAGTCCCTAAGAAACCAGCTGTTGAAAGTGCACACTTATCAAGAAAAACAATGCCAATCTTGTAAGGCTAACAAAGCGAAAAAGCATAAAGAAACAGGGAGTTTATTTTTATAACTGATGGCAAAACCTTAAAAACCCTTACCTTCCCAAACAGAATGTGTCCTAGATGGTTAATCAAGAAGACATTTTCTATATGCTCAAAACAAACTCTGAACAGAGGGCCAACAATATGCAACAAATAGCTAAAAGGATTTTAATCTTACCTTGACTCTTCTTTGTTTCTTCTACACACGTAGTGCACTATGAGAGTGCCACTAGTTCAAATCCTCAAAGCTTTCAATCAAGCCCAGGAAACCTCATTTGTTCTACTCCTTTCTGCCACCCAGCGTGAGGCCTCATCACAGTATGTGAGACTGCAGATTGGGACCTTAGTTCATTTGAAAAGTCATGGTCTTTTATATTAAAGAGATTAACCTCTCCCTTTTATTCTCTCACATAGTTTTTCTTAGCATCAGGCCCACTTTCCTTTACTTTTACTTCATTATGAGACTCTTGATCATTACTTGGAACACTTGCAGACCTCATGTACCCATATTCAGAAGTTGGATTAAAATAAGGCCCACTTTGCTGTATACTAGATCAAATGGACTCAATAGTTCTGAAACCTAAATAGCCCAATAGTCCCAATTGTGCCTAGGAGCGATATGGAGTCAATGGGTTTCAACCCTCAAGGTTATGGGCTCCAATTATGTTGAAATCGGGCTACCCGTGAAAAACTTGACAAACTGGTTGAGTCGGTTCCCAACGATTGTTGGGAAAAACTCTCAGTGTGGAAAGATTTCATGGGTATCTGAATCTTGTTGAAAATGATGCATGGTTTTCAGTTTGGATGGAGGATATCTGGCAAAAAACAGCAGGTGCTCAAATTTGAGAAAGACATTAAGCATAGTAGACTCTGAGCTGAAAACCCGATGAACCGGTGTTTGGTTCCCAACTGATTGAGCCAGTTGAGAAAAATTCTCAATTTTTGTTAGAAAATTCCTCAAAGAGTAAAGAATCCAACTAAAAAAAGGTACATGATTTTGAGTCCAGATGAGGGAGATATACTGAAACAAGCTCAAGCATTCCAAATTTGAAAGTGTTCCCATAATGAACTCCACCCGAACTGAAACTTTTATGGAGGCCTCATTTATATCTTGTAGAAAAGTATGACCCAAGGATTTGAACATGATGGCAATTCAAAATGGATGGAATGTATGCACTGAATCAGTGCAGTGATCTCATGCGAGGTTCAGCGATAAAGTAAAACAAGAGTTAAGCTCATGTCAGTAAGTAGGTCAAAGTGACACTCTTTAGGAAGCCTTGTGAGTCATGGGACAAAATTGGGGGTTAACAGGTTATCAAACCAAAAAGCTATTAAAATCGACTCTATAACTTGCATAAATAAAAACGAATAGTAGTAGTATAGTATGGTTGTTCTTCTTGACTTAAATTCTATCATCCCCATACAAAAAAGATTATTCCTTGATCCCAAAAGAACTAGGGATTATACCTTGTTTTGTATTAAGGGCTGACCATGGATATGGCCTAGAGAAGATGATTCTCACCTGTAGAGAAAGTATGATGTCGACAGAATCAAATAGCCGGTCGAGGTCCATCTTCACACCAACGATTTCTGGTGGCTTAAATTCTATCATCCCCATAAAAACCATAGGTGATCTCATGCGAGGTTCGAAAACTGATAAAGTTAAACAAAGGGGTCCAAAGCTCATGTCAATGAAATTAGGTGCAAGTGACACTCCTAGGAAGCACGCAAGAGTCATGGGACAAAATTGGGGGTTAACAGGTTATCAAACCAAAAAGCTATTAAAATCGATTCTATAACTTGCATAAATAAGCAGATAGTAGTAAACCTGCATGAGTTAACTATTCTTCCAGACTTGTTCATCATCCCCATACAAAATTATTACATTGATCCCGAAAAATTTGAGATTACTTACCTTGTTTGTGATAGGGACAACCGGATATGGCCTAGAGAAGATGATTCTCACTGTAGAAAGTATGATGTCAGCCAGGAATCAAATAATGGTCGGAGTCCGTCTTCACATAGCGATTTACGGTGGCGGCATTGAAAAGAAGGCAACATTTGTAACAAAGAAGGAACCAGGTAACAATCAAAGTGATTGAAGCTAATTTGCAAGATTTGACTCAAATTGAAGTGTTTGAGAAGATGTAGTTGTTAGATTAACTTATTAATTATGGACTAAGCATAATCATATTATAATTTTAATTATATAATTGTGCATGTTAATTACGGGTCATTTATAGGATGATTTAATATTAACTGGCTATGAGTCCATGATTCTATTTTCTTCTTTGCTTTGGTAAGCCCATTGGACCAAAGGTTCAATGTTTCATATTTATATATATATATATATATATATATATATATATATATATATATATATATAAAAGTAAATAGAGCCCTAGAATTTTATAAGGGTTTGGTAAAATACACTTTTAGGAGAAATTTTAATCTTTAATATTAGTTTTTCTTTGATCTCATCCCTTGCAGATTTAGGAGACAAATGGTGGTCAATAACTTCGGATCCATGACAGACATGTTTTCTATCAAATATAAATTGATATGTTTCATTGTTTCAATAAAGTGACTATTTTATAATGTATTTATTGAATATTTTGATTATGTATTTTTGGGCTTAATAAATACTCTTGATTTTACAAAATAATTTTATTAATTAGTATCAGTGACACATTAATTGGCATTGAAGCTATCCATTTTATTTTACTATTTTTCTTGGGTTTTGTTTGTATTTTTTTCCCTCTATATATAATTATGTGTTTTCACAATTTTTTATAGCTCTTGAGTGATTTGATATCTCAACGGGATGCTAAAAAGTATTAGGGTTCTACTGAGTGAATCACGTTTCCCTATGCATATGCATCTGTAGTAATAATTGCCTTTTATTTTAATTGTTTTGATTGAAGAAAATTTTGATTCTCTATGAATAAAACACATCAACAGGTTTTGATTGTTTTGATTCCTTATGAATCAATAACACGATTTCTTATGAGATAAAGATAAAGTTTAATTGTTACGAGAATGGCAATCACGTTGATGTCAGATTTCAATAAAATATTTTTAATTTGTTTGACTTAATATATATATACATATATAATATATTGAAATTATGGAATAAATTATTTATTTTTTACATTCTCTCCTAAATCTTTGAGGGCAAATTGATTTTTTATTTTTATCATTGATTGCTGGAAAGTTTTGAGGAAAATACACATATAAAACCACATTTTCCTGATAACCAAACAAAATGTGAAATGAAATGTTTTTTCGATTTTATTTATTACTTTCATGTTTTATATGGGATATTTTATGAGGTCTTTTTTTTGAAGCCAAATTTTATGTTTGAACCCCCACTTTTACTCTACTATTCCATTAAGTATAAAAATTGTTTTTTGGAACAAAATTTAATTTTTAACCAAATTTTACAATATTTTTATTATTTCATTTTTTCACATAATGCTTTAACAATTTATGTTTGTGTTATTTGTGATTACTTATAGTATCATATTGTGAATAGGATTATTATTATTTGGGTAAAATTTGAGAAAAATTGAATGCTTATGAACTTGCCTTTTGTGAGTCTGAGCATGTCGAATATTCTTGAAATTGATGTTGTAACTGTTATTTCTCCCATCTTGCGCATCGATTTTGCTAAGATCCATACGGAGAGTGAAGTTGTCCTATCGATGACTTTATTATTTGGTAGGATGTTTAGTTTGGTGAAGAGATTTCATTAAGTGTCATGAACTACATAATTTTACTACCCTATTGGTGGGAAATTGACGCATTTGGTTGTGACGGCTAGTGAATTGCTCTTACATGTGGATGAGTATTTTTGTATTTTATAGAATCTAGCATTTGGTGACCACTTTTATGGGTCATTTGGTAAGTCGAAGAATGGAGTAATTTGCATGTCATTGTTTTAGATATATTTTTGACATTGCTTTTTTGTTTATTCTTCAGCTTTGAGCTCTCCTCAATTATCTGTCATCATGAAACTTAATGGGACTAATTACAAGCAATAGGTTAAATATCTCATGATGAATTTGACGATTATGAAACTGAAATTGGCTTTGAAAGTTGAAGCTCCTCCAAAACCCACTACTGAGAGTTCTGCAAAGGAGAAAAAGTCTTATGAGGATTAGGAGTATTCTAACAGTTGTTGTTTGATGATCATGAAGAACCATATGGAGGACTCTGTTGTAAACGCATTTGAAGACTAGAGAATTACAAGGAGTTCTTGAATACCATTGGTAAGAAATACCTGAAAGTTCTCGAAGAATGAGAAGCATGAGCTTCTGAATACTCTTCACTCCACTTTCTATGATGGGACAAGTGGGGTATGAGGACACATTGATAAAATATTAGCTTGTTACAACGAGATTAAGACCATTAGTGTAGAGTTTGACTCAAATTATGTTGTTTGGTTGATCATGGAGACTTTGCCTTCGTAATTTGGCAGTATTAGGTCCAGTTATAATGCTTAGAAGGAGCAATGGACCATTGAAGAGACGACTGCTATTCTCGTTGAAGAGGAGGAGGATGTGAAGAATGGAAGGCCCAAGAGTATTTATGTGCTGACTACCCAAGATGGTGGGGGTCAAAAGAGAAAGTATACTTATAATACAGCTTCCAATGAGAAGAAGTATGTCAAGAAGAAGAATACTAGTGCCAAGGGTAATGGCAAGAATGTGGCTTCTACTTCCAATGCCCCTAAGAACGAGGGCTTTAAGGGAAAATGCAATTATTGCCACAAGTTTGGACATAAGAAGACAAATTGTAGGAAGTTGAAGATCGTTCAGGAAAATAAAGGTTATGATAAACAGAAGGAGTCTAACTAGTTAGGAGCAGTATATGTTAATGGGAAATGGCACAAGAGTTCAAGTTGTTTTTTTAGGAGCTGTTAGATTGCATCTTAGTATAGATTTTTTTTTAATTGCAAAATGTGGCATTCATACCATCTATTAGAAGAAATTTAATATCTGTACCTATTTTGGATAGATTTGGATATAGTTTTCTTTTTGGATCTGGAAAAGTTAATTTATATTGAGACTCTTTATTGATTGGCAATCAAACACTTTGTGAGAATCTTTATAGATTAGGGTTGTATAGTTTGCTTTCTTTTTCTCCTAATGTTAATATTGTTAGTAGCACCCAACGTTTGAAATTGAATGAAAAGTCTTCTATCCTTTGGCATAAGCATTGGGTCATATTTCAAGACAGAGAATATATATTTTGAGGATGATACTGGTACAAGCCAAAGGCAAAGAGAAATTTTGTTCAAAGAACACGCAGTTTTTATTCATGTGCCTATTGCTTTCGCTCTGATCTCTAGCCCTGTTGTTGACCAGCATCCAATAGCGACTACTGATGATGAACAATTTGAGGATGCAGATCCAGTAGCCCTAGATGTAGACCTAGTAGCCCTAGATGTAGTCATGGATATACCCTTGAAGAGGTTAGAGAGGGTGCATAGGCCCGCAATTTCATATGACTACATTGTCTACTTGCATGAGCATGAGTATGATGTGGGTGATGTGTCAGATCCGACTACCTATAATGAAGCCATTGTTAGTCCTCAATCCAACTCCTAGATCGATGCAATAAAAGATGAGATGGCTTCCATGTCACAAAATAAAGTATGGAGTTTGGTAGATTTTCCAAATGGTTGTAGATCTATTGGGTGCTAATGGGTGTTCAAGACCAAGCACAATACCAAGGGACATGTAGAGAAATATAAAGCAAGATTAGTGGCTAAGGGTTATAGTTAATGAGAAGGTATTGATTTTTAGGAAACCTTCTCTCCCATGTCCACTAAAGAGTCCCTACACATTATTATGACTATAGTGGCTCATTTTGATTTGAGGTCGCATCGATAAGACGTGAGGACATCTTTCGAGACTTTAGTTGGAGGATGTGTTATATGTCTTAACCTATTGGTTTTATAGTTGGTATGAATTATATTTATTTTAAACTAAACTCATTTATGGCATTTAAAGCACGTTTCCTAGGTAAGGCATCTCAGGTTTACATAAAATTGTCACCGCCAATGGTTTTAAGGAGAACATCATCTATCACGCATATATATGAAGGTCAATGGGAGCAAATACATATTCTTGGTTCATATGTTGATATTTTGTCAGTGAAACAATGATATTGACCCATTGGTTGAGACAAAGAAGTTATTGTTTAGCCATTTTGATATGAAGGATCCCGGGGGGATGAATCTTATGTCTTGGGCATACAGATACTTCATGATAGACCTAGTGGCATTCTGAGATTGTCTTAACAAAAGTATATTGAACACATTCTGAAAAGGTTCAATATGCAATCATGTTCTTTTGGTAAGACACCAATTGTAAAGGGTGATAGATTTTCCAAAGGCCAAAGCCCACAGAATGATATTGAGAGAGATAAGATGAAAGCAATCCCTTATTCTTTAGTTGTGGGCAGCCTGATGTATGCTCAAGTATGCACACACCCTAATATTACTTATGTTGTTGGCGTGTTGGGTAGGTACTTGAGTGATCTTGGTTAAAGCCACTTGAAAGAAGCTAAGAAAGTTTTGAGGTATCTCTGTGTAAGGCTCACGATCTCATGTTAGACATATCTACACTGGCACTTCTGGGTTGGTTTTGTTGATTCGACATGCAGTCGTGGATAAAAAGAAGTCCACTTTTGGTTATATCTTTATGATGTAATGGTTGAGCTGCTTGCGGAAAAGTGTCAAATGCATAATATGGAGGCGGAGTATGTGATGCTGTTAAGAGGCTACTTGTCTCAGAATATATCAGTGAAACTTCATTTCCAGCAACTTTAGAGATTGTTCACCTACTTCTGCATCGCCGAAATTGTTTTGTGATACTCCCAAGTAGCTTGTATCTTCTATAGGAACACTAGGAGCACTTCTCGCTCCAAGCACATTGATGTGAAGTTCTTTTTTGTGAAAGAGAAAGTTGCAGAGTTCTTAATTTCAGTTGAGCACATGCTTATGACTAGCATGTTGGTAGACCCATTAACCAAAGTCTTACCTATTTGTGTTCTTCAAGAACACGCCACCTACATGGGATTGTTAGGAGCCTAGAATCTTTGTTTTTGTGGTAGTTTTGTCTTTTCATGTATTTTGTAAGGAAAGCTCATGTTACATGCACATTTTTGATGCATTTTTTCATTATCTATACTATATGTTGTTTTGACTAGATGAATATACACTATGTTTTCTCTTTCTATTGAATCAATACTCTAGTCATTGAAATGATTTTTGATCAGTAGCGCCTAATTATGTATGATTTATGCATCCTCTCGATGTATTAATTGTAAATGATTGGTTATGGTTATGTAAGTCTCTTATTGAAGCATTTGGGTTATGATTTTGATTAGTAGCGCTTGATTATGTACAATTTATGCATCCTCTCAGTGCGTTAATTGTATATGATTGGTTATGGCTATGTAACTCTATTGAGAAAGAATTTGAGTTATGATTATGCCATCAAAGTGAGAGAATGTTAGATTAATTCATTAATCATGGATCAAACATAATCATTACAATTTTAATTACACTATGCATGTTAATAACGGGCCATTTAGCGGATGGCTTAATATTAATCGCATGCAGCTTCATGGTACTGCCATGTGGTCAGCGGTCTCTATCTTCTCCGTTGCTTTGGTAAGCCCATTGGACCAAAGCCTAATTGTTCCTTTGTGTTATATATATATATATATATATATATATATATATATATATATATATATAAGTAAATGTGAGTCCTAGAATTTTATAAGGTTTAGTGTGAAATACATTTCAGGGAAGCAATGTTAACTATTTTCAACCCTGGGTACCTTTCTTTGATCTCTCATCCCCTTGAAGATTTAGATATTGTAAACATGGCTACTAATTTTGATCCATGCTAGAATATTTTCACCTTTAACAAGAATTTATATGTTTCATTGTTTCTAACAGTTGCCATTGAGTTTTAGGATGTATTTATCGGAAGTATTTCTTGATTGTTAATCAATTGTGTTTTTGGGCTCAATAAATACTCTTGATTTTATAAAATAAATTTAGTAGTAGTTGTCAGGACCTTGATTGTCGAAACCTCTGAGCATCAACAACACAAAGTGAACCTGCAAAAGGGTGATCCGGCGGTGGTGTGCCTACCACTCTCTTCGATGATTAAGGTAACACAAGATGGAGAGGAAGAAGCAGAGAGTTCACACAATTGGCATTGCTCTTACCTTCACCTCGTTGGGGATCTTCCCGATTGATAGGGCGCGTTTCATAAATATCCCCACTTGTGGATAAAATCTCATTTCCTATTAGATTAACTTCGCAAGAAATAAGGATTAAAACCCGGAAATCCATTGACAAATATCTCTTTCAGGTATCGCTTCCATATGCTGTAGATGGTTACTGTGGGACTTGAAATCCTGCACGGACCTAAAACAAGTCTTCGAGAAGACACTCTATTACTCCTCGCACCCGCTTTTGATAATGGGCGACCGGTTTCACATGACATGGGCTTAGATCGTTTACCAACGCGGCCTAGAACTACTGAGAGCGGTCTAAAGATCATGGTACCATACGCCCCCTTTCCCGAACACTAGAACTTTATATTTTTTCGCCGAGGGAAAATATCAGGCTTTTAAGCCTCGGGAAGCCCGGAAAGTTGAAAGGATCGGGAGAATTTACGCGATATCAACGCTACCAAGGTGAAGTGCGTTTGGATACAAAGCGCAGGGGAAGAGCATGTTTCCCAACACGTCTGTGCATGGAAGCCAGCGGCACATTTAATGTGTCACATGTTTTGCCCCATATATATCACTCTGGTGCTATTTCCTTTACGACTTCACAAAGCTATTTTCCTATTGAATTTTTTTTCTCATGTGCTTCTGCAAACTTTTCTTCTAAAGAAATCATTGGAGATCCCTTGACAACTTTCGACTTTCCGGTGAGTTTTTACAACTCGAATCTCGTTTGTATCGCCTTCTTTGTGTTGTTTTTTGTTGTTATGTTTGTTGACTATTTTTGGGTTAGAATTTTTTTTCTTCTTTCTGAGGATGCAATCGTCATTCGTTAATGGGGTTCTGGTGATGATTCCGCAGGCGGTATGTGGGATGTTCTTAGGTTTGGGGGACATCCCATTAGGTTCTACGAGGGTTCCTAGTTTAGGGTTCTTAGGTCTTGTTGCTAGTTGGTTGTCAAACCTCCATAAAGGGGTTTCTCTTGTCTTTCTAGGGTTTTGTTACCTTTGTTGCTTAATGAGCCTCAAGCTGATCCCTTTTTTATATTTGTCTGCCTGTAGAATGGCAAGAGGTCATGAAGAGACTTCTACTAGTTAGGATGGGTGTGAAAGGGGGACTTCCCGGGAAACGCCTACTATAAGTAGCCTAGTCACGATTCATGTAGAATCGAGGGTCGTTCAACAGTTCTCGTCACCATCAGATAGAGGTGGCAAACTACTCTGCAGTTCTAACCATGAGGGGTAGATAATGTCATCTATTTCACCCCATGAGCAGCTATCATTGACTTAATTTCCTTATTTTGTCTCTTAGAAGAAGTTTCTGCACTTCACCAAGGCACTCATACTGTATTATCCGAACGTTTTTTGCATTTTTTGGATAGGCTGGTGTATGTGGTGAAGCAAACCCTTTATCTATGAATTGATATTTCTTTGATGGTGAGAGATTTGTTTCCTATTTAAACTTGAAGCTCGGGTCGAGGTTGTTTATGTATGTCGTCCATAGCCCCGCTTGCAATGTGTAATTATTCCACCCTCCTAAGACTGAAGTTTAAAAAGGTTGTTTGGGTCAAGGTTCAGGCATGAGACACTAGGTTCTCCCGGGCTTCAATTTGATTTGAATCAGTCCCTCACGTGAGGTTTGTTTCAGTTTGATGGAGCTTGTACTAGGCCGTCTATATTTTGATATGCCCTTTCTCTCTAAACTTTTTATAGGTAGGCGCAGACAAGGCCGGTTAGTCAGCTGGGTGGAGAAGTCTAGGATGGATCGCATCAGACGGCTACTCGAGATCATTGAGAGGAAGCGCAATCATGAGCTCCTTTGTCTGCAAAAACTCAAGGGAGATAGTTTCAATCCTATAAGACCAGGAAAATCAAAACCCAAGAAGTGGTAAACGTAATTTTGATAAAAATCCAAAATTTTCTAGATCTCATGATGAAACGAACTTCAATCATGGAATTTGCTCCCGAAATTCAATATCAATGTCACTTGAGAATTTCAGATAGCCGAATTTCACGCCGAGGCACCGAGAGAGGGAAAAGGGACACTCGACACATGATGAGTGGCTCACAAAGATGCCACGCGTCAAGTGCAAGATGAGTTGAACAAAGAGCTCAAGTGGGACCCTTAGGAGACATGTGGCAACACATGATTGGATGAGAATCCAAGTGGATGGATAAGAGGATAAGGGGTAATCCAAATAGAGCCACTAAGAGAGTGGACATATGCGAGAGGACATCTCACTGACCTAAGTCAATTAAACTCGGTTGAGAGAGGAAGGAAAAAGGAGAAGGAGAAAGAAAATAAAAGAGAAAGAGAGAGTTGTAGAGAGAGAAGCTCCACCTTCTCTCTAAATTTCCCGGCGATTGGACTGACGGTTTCAAGCAGAGCAAGAGGGTAAGCTCATCCTCGCAAGAGCTTCAAACTAAGATTGGGAACTGGGAGTTTCACAAACTCCAAGAGGTAGGGTTTTCCTGCCGTTTAGTCTACAAGAGCCATCCAAATGTTAGATGGTCAGCCGGGAATGGCTTCGTGATGTTTCGTACTCCATGTGACGACCGAGTGTCGAAATGTTCGGACTCAAGTTTCTGACATCCGACCAGGTACGGGCCGCTTTTTCGTGGCTCGAGTCGGCTTCCTATGCTCGCTTTATAGTCCCCACCAATTGTCAAACTGTTGATTGGCCCATGTGTGCTGCTTTTGAAGTTATTGCTAAAGATGAATAACATGCTGACTGTGTAAATTATGTTAGTATATGCATGCTTGATATATTAACATGAATTGGCATGAAGTGGCATATTGCATTTCATGTGCACAGGGACACCATAGAACAGTAGGTGTGTGTGCATAACATGATTTTGGAGGGTTGACCAACAATTATTTATCGGAGCATGTCCCCTATATTATATCGAAGGGTTGTTCACACAATTATATTGGAGTATGTCCACAAATATATGTATATCGGAGGGTTGTCTACAAACAAACAAATATATTTTTTTTGAAAATGATATATCATACATGGAAAATTGCATGTGTGAGAGAGTCGGTGAGGACTCGAGGCATGATCTGGGCAATGTAGACATTAAAGCAGAATGCGCGATTTGATTTGAATGTTTGTTCGCTGCTATCAGAGAGCACGTAGTTGATAACTCCATGTAGAAAATTCAACTATCGGGCATTACCACCCCCGTCATGGAGAATAACAATTTCAGGTATTGAAGGTGATCCGGGATGGAACGCATCCGAGGACCAGTATGAAAAGGCCGACAGCCTCATTTTTGTATATTTTAAATGCAGAAACCCAGCCACTGTGTAAAGAATGAAAGAGTCAGAATTAAAATTTTTTTTTTTGTATAATAAATACATTTTTGCAAGTTTTCCAAAAGTTCTGTTGCCTTTGAAATAATAAGGCTAATTTCAGTTATTTATAAGATGTAGAACAAAAAGGAAAAAAGTGCAAGATCAATGGGGCGGGCTACTCGCCTCTTTCTAGTTTTCAGTTGTGACATCAGCAGCGGGTGTCATGACCGTAGCGGGCCATGACGCAAGGCAGCGTGCTGACGGAGGAATCATGCATGCATTCCAATACAATTTCTATGTGTTTTTATAAATTTTAATCTTGTATGATTCACATTCATATTCACTAATATTGGGCTAATCCCCTATACTATAATGTTTCATTGAACATGGCGATATTGGAATAAAAAAAGAAGCTAACAATAGAGGCAAGAAGCAAAGCAGAGAAAGTAACAAAGAAGGCAGCAAATGATCGCTTGGGGCATGCTAGAATGGTGCAACCCACATCGTTTGCCAAGAAAGGTCAAGAAGAATGAAGGAGCCTACGATGCGCATAACCTCGAATGCCGTGATTATGATCGCCGTGACGCGGATATCGCTTAATCTGCCAGAAAGGTCTCCTATTCCAAAACTCCGGAGCTCTAAAGCTCAGATTTTCTAGGCCACTTATGGGCCTGGATTCTAAGGTATAAAAAAGGAGTGATTTCGAGGCAAAAAGGAGAGCAGATTGGAGGCAGATTGAAGAACAAGGGTAGATTTGAGAGAGTAGACAGAAGATCTAGATTCTCGAGAGATCGCGAAGACGATTTTTTTTGTATTTCTTTCTCTAATTCATTTGATGTTGGAAATCTTTCAGTATGTAATGAAAATCACTATGAACTAACTTTTCTCTCTAAGGTTTTGTCAACCCTAACTGCACCGTTATGGATTAATACTTTAATTGTGGTTTATTTAATATCGATATGAATTTCTGTGGTTGTTTTACTCCTGCATTTAATCACATGTTATTATTTGGCCAATTATGGCATGCTAATGCTAAGTCCACATCGAGAGATGATGATTCGTAGGATACGTGAAGCAATACTGGGTCAATCAGTGCGTATGTAGATATCCCGCATTCCAGTGTAGCACTGGGTGGGGCTCACTATCCATGCTTTTCGAGTCGAAGGGCCGAAGAAGAGATGCAAATACACCCCACTAGTGAGATGAAAGTGCCAGGCCCCCGAGAGAGAATATCTGTAGACACCACTAAACCTGGCCATATAAATCTATATGATATATTAAAGAAATGCGCTATCTAGGTTAAAATCCATCGTGTGGTAGGTGAAGCCAAAACCCCAGTTTTCTCATCATTACTCTTAAATCGAAATTTTAATATTGTGCTTTCTTTAATTCAGCGAATTCATTCATAATTTAAGGTAAGGACCGGGATCCAAATATTGTCTAGGTCACTAAATCATTACTTAGCACGCTTCTCTTCGTGGGAACGACACTTGACTAGCTACTACATTGCGTGAACTCAATGCGTATACTTGCGCGCACGGATATGCATTTTTACCAACTTTTACATGCTCACTTTCAGCCCGTCAAGTTTTTGGAGCCGTTGTTGAGGAGAAGCTTAGTGTTGATATTGAAAACCGTGCCATAGATTTTACTTTGGATCAATTTTATTTTATTTAGTTCTTTTTACTTAATACTTAATGACTCACTAGAATGTTTTATTTATCCCAGGTAATGTGACTGTCATCTACACTATATGATCAGTGACTTATCAGACAGATCATGAACATTTCCATTCGATCCCGAACTGTGAATCTGACATTACATCGATTACACAGAGAAGCACACACAACCCAATTTGAAATCATGCAGAATCAAGAGGACGGCTGATAGTTCCAAGAAAGGAGGAACCACGTGTGGATCGTAATGACGGGATTGATAAGATCAGCCACCCGATAATCAGACACTTGATAATCCGCATATGCTACTGAGGAGTTTGCTTTACCACCTACACCGCGAATAACTATACTAAGATCACCAACGTTGAGCAACTCGAGCTAAAAGGGAGTAACTCTACAAATGCTCCACAATATAAGCAATTTCATGCATATTATGAGAACCGAATGTACATCCGACGTTTTATTGAAGTTTGCGACACAAAGAAAGCATAATGGGGGTACAAGAAGCTTCAGATCTAAGGTGATGTCTCATTGTCACTAGCCGACCGAGATAGCATCGTCAGACTAGCCAACCACCTGCATTCCATTACCTCATGGAATGACTTGAAAAGAATTTATAATCAAAATTTTCCCACCCACAAAGATCGCGATAGTTGGTGTAAGAAATTAACACATTCATACAATTCGAGTGGGAGTAAACTCTCGCCGAGGCCCGAGAGATTTCCATGAGCTGACTATGACTCACACTACAGGTTGACTATGTGGATGGCACATCGTCAGAACATAAATGATTATGAGGATAACATTACTACAGAGTGGTCGGAAAACAGACAGCTGATACAGGCTGAGACGTTAGTCACATTTCAATTAATCTGACAGATTTTTACAGACGAGGCTGATGGAGTAACAGGTCTGTGATTGAGAACCATGTCATAGTTAACTGGGCAAATTACTAACCAACAACAAGGTACATGAATGCGATCACTAACCCTTGGGAGACCCATGAAGCCCTGGAGGCACAAGTATCACAATACTATGGATTATCGAGAAAATGACAAGAGCAAGCACGCATGTGAATCAGCCAGAATCAACAACAACAGGATAATATAAGTAATACATATCATAGCAAAATTCAAAATCATAATCGACCAAAAGCCGTGGTTAGAGAGGTAACCAAAATAATTAGAGAACTGTGAATTACTACCGAGAAACAACCAAAATAAGATAAACCACTTCAAGCAAGCCACCAATCTTAGAAGAAAGTGGATTCGAAGGTGCCCCTGCTCATAATGATGACTTCCCATAGCACATTTATGAATCAGATGACATTACATTCCAAAATCAGGCTCAAAGAACTATAGAACTTAATCCACCCACTGCTAATCACAATTCAACCTAAAAGTTTACTGTAAAATAAATAAATGGCCACATTTGGTTGGATCGAGAGGTGAAGATGTAATCATCATTACCTAGTAACTCGTAGGAACCCGAGATGAGAAGGTAATGAATATGTTAAAGTCATTACATTGAGAAGTGGCAAAGAATTAGCGTATTAAGGCTCGCCACCAAAGGATAGAGGAGGTAAATCGAGGAGCAACCTGCATCAAATTAATGACAAGATAAAAAGGAATAAATTTCAAGAGAAAAAGCTCAGCAGGTTAAGAAACTGAGGCTCAAGATCGACCAACCATGACTGAACCCAATGTCCCAATTCCATATCCTCAACGCTTAAAGAAGAATGAATTGGACAAGCAATTCACTAAGTTTATGGAAGTGTTCAAGAAACTGCATATTAACATTCCATTTACTGATGCGCTAGAACATATGCCTAGTTATGTAAAATTCATGAAGGATATAATGTCAAAGAAAAGAAGATTGTCGGATTTCGAGACAGTGAATACACCCGGTAGAGAGTGACACATGCTTCATGATAGAGGCCGTGGAGGCTATAGTGTCTAGCCATAGTGGTCCCACTAACCCTTTGGAGACTAGCCTACTACAGAGCAAATCAGAAGAACTGGGAGACGAGGTCAAAGAGTATGTGAAATGGATGGACTCTTTCCAGCCTAATAGAAGGAAATACTACGAACCACTAGGTGAAATTGCTTAAACGTCTGTGCCACCCTTCGAACAACTACCCAAGATGGATCAAAAGCCACTACCCAACCATTTAAGGTATGCCTATTCCTAAATGCCTCCACCTACTGATTATTTCAAATCTCCCCGATAAGAGTACAAGATAAGCACGAGTACTCGGGGATCATAAGGATGCTCTCGTCAGGTCTCCGGCTGATTTAAAGGGGGATTCGCTTCTATGTATGCACGATCCCGCTAAGATGGTCATAAGCCTTCGCGGTGCCACTGCAGGACCGAATCTAACCAATGGCTGAAGTAGTCCACAAGGAAGTAATCGAAGTGGCTAGGATGTCAAGGTAATTTATCCTATTTCCGACAAAGGTAATGGGTAAGTTCAAGATGTGTCAGGCTTAAAAGCGAGGAACAACAAAGGATAAAGCACAGAGAATAATATAACGTCATTTCTGCACGCTCACAGGTAGGAGAATTTGCATTGACTTTCGGAAATTGAATAAGGCTACTTGAAAAGACCATTTTCCACTGTCATTTCTGGATCAGATGTTAGATAGCTGGCAGGGCATGAATATCACTGTTTCTTAGATGGGTATTCCTACACAATCGGGACGCTACCTCTGGCCAGATCAAGAGAAGATCGCTTTCACTTACCCCGATGGCATTCAGATTTTTGTGCAACGCTCTTCGGGTCGCGGCAATGCACCATACACATTTCAGCGCTATATGATGACCATATTTTCAAATATAGTTGAAAAGACAATTGAGGTGTTCATGGACGAATTTTTAGTATTGGGGAACTCTTTTGACAATTGTTTGGAAAACCTAAGGTCGGTACTTGTTAAATGTGAAGAGACCAATCTTGTGTTGAATTGGGAGAAGTGTCACTTTATGGTACAGGAAGGCATAGTACTTAGGCACTGGATTTCTGCAAGTGGAATAGAGGTCGACAAAGCTAAGATTGAGGCAATAGAGAAACTACCCCCACCATCATCAGTAAAGGGCATAAGAAGCTTTACCTGTGGTTTTATAAACTTCATAAAGGATTTCTCTTGATTTCAAAGCCTTGCCTAGTTTCAAGCAGTTCAGGGATACCCATTTGATTTTGATGAGAAGTGTGTGCAAGCTTAAATCTCGGAAGATAAACTGCATCTACTTCATAGCTTGTAGCACTGGGGACGTACCTTCCGCTTCGAGCTAATGTGTGATGCTAGTGACTATATGACGGAAAGAATAAGGCGTAAAAGACAGATATTCCAGTGATTCACTATGCTACAGACTTGAATGATACCCAAATTTAACTATGCCACCACTGAAAATGAGCTATAGGCCATTGTTTTCGCCTTTGATAAATTTAGGCCCTACTTGATTGGCAACAAGGTAATAGTGCATATTGACCACTCAGCCATTAAGTACCTAATGACTAAAAAGGATGCAAAATCGAGACTAATACAATGGTGCCCTATCAAGTAAGAATTTGACCTAGAAATCAAGGACAAGAAGCGAACAGAGAACCCAGTCATGCACCATCCGTCACAATCGGAAGGGCCTGGTAGACGAGGTAATGTGTTAATGATGATTCTCAGACGAGTAGCTTTTGAAGCAATTGGAGACATAAACACCGTTCCATGGTTTACCGACTATGTGAATTACCTAGTGGCCAAAGTTATCCCGCCCGATTTTAGCTATCAGCAGAAGAAAAGGTTCTTTGTACACTTGAAACATTACTACTGGGAAGGGCCTATTTTGTACAAACATTGTCCGGATCAAGTGATAAGGCGGTGTGTACTGGAAGATGAAGTGGGTAGTATTCTAACTCACTGCCACACCTTATCATGTGGGGGACACTTTGGAGGCCAGAGGACAACAGCAAAGGTTCTATAATTAGGTTTCTACTAGCCGAGCTTGTTCAAGGATGCACACCAGTTTGTATCCACTTGTGATAAGTGCCAAAGAATGGGTGGCATTTCCAAATGGGATGAACCACCCATGCGCACACCCTGTGAGCTTGGGCGATTCGACCATGGGATGGACTTTACGGGTCCGTTCTCTCCTCATGTAATAATCAGATATTCTCCTCACGTGGACTATGTCTCTAAATGGGTGTGAGGCACACCGACACGCACGAATGATGCCACTGCGGGTAGCCGTCTCTTCAGAGCCACATATTTACAAAGTTCAAAAGACTCCACGTTACTTGACTCTGATGGTGGTACTCACTTCTACAACAAGCTGGTTGATAAGGTCTTGCAAAAATATGGTGTATGACATCAAACTTTACTCGCCTACCACCTGTAAGAAATGGACAAGCCGAGGAGTCAAATCGGGAGATAAAGTCCATTCTAGAGAAAACTGTCAATAGTTTAAGGAAAGATTGGTCAAAGAAGATTGATGATGCACTTTGGGCATATAGGACAGCATTTAAAACCCCATTGGGTATGTCGCCATTTGCCAGTGGAATTAGAACATAGAGCATACTGGGCAACTAGGCTTCTGAACATGGATAGGCAGAATGAGAGAAGTGGATGCTAACCAGAGCGACTAAGTGGAATTTCATGAAGGAACCCTGGGTGAGAATGCTCAAATCTATAAGGAGAAGACGAAAGCTTGGCATGACAAGCATATTGTAATGAAAGAGTTTGAGCTGGGTCAGCAAGTCTTGTTGTTCAATTCTAGGCTAAAACTCTTCCCTGGCAAGTTGAAGTCAAAATGGTCAGGTCCGTTCATGGTGGTTCAAGTATTTCCCTATGGAGGTGTTGAGATAATGCATCCAGAGAAGGGACAGTTGAAAGTAAATGCCCAATGATTGAAACTGTATTTTGGAGGAGAATTCCATGCAGGAAGACATGACACCATCCTGAGCACACCTGGAGCAGGACAATAAGGGTGCGAAAGGTCACCAACAGTTCAGTTATTTTTCCCGCTCTAAATGTTGTACGTTGCAGGAATGTCGAGCTAATGACGTTAAACATAGCGCTTCTTGGGAGGCAACCCAAGTATTGTGAGATCTCCTTCTCCTTTGAACTAGCATTATTTTCGATCTTTTCAATTACTTTTCGGTATAATTTTTGTTTTGGGGCTTCTTACTTTTGTTTGTTTCTAATGCGTTTGTGAGTTTTCCTGTGATACCAAAGGGTGCAAGCACAGTCACTAAGGGATTTACATGTTAGAGGGACAAATTTGTGTTTCAAAAAAATAAAAATAAAATAGAAAAACCTTGTTCCAAACTTTCTAGTACACAACAGCGTAGAACTCTACGCCGCTGCATCGCCCCTTGTCCACTTTCGAGTACGCAGTAGCGAAGGTCTTTACGTCGCTGCGTAGACACTCTTTGCTGCTGTGTAGAGCCCTTCATCGCGACATAGCGGCGAATATTTTGAGCCCTATAAATACCCTCACGGCCTTTCATTTTCCCTCCACACACCTTTTTTCTAGCCTTTCCTCTTCCTCTCTCATTTTCTTTGTTATTTTTTGCAGATCTGCCCATAGATCGACCTCCATGGCTCCCAGGAAGTCCACCCTAGCCAAACGACAACTATCCGGCTCCACCTCGCGGGCGGCACCACCCCCTCCAGAAGATCCACATCGGTTCGTTTCTCGAGGCCGAGCGGACCTATCATGAGTCGCTATTCAACCGCTCGTTCATCCCGAACGCGGCTTTCCCACTCCCACGCGCTTCTTCAACTTCAACATCCAATCGCGCCGGGCGCACACTATGAGTGCTCCTCGTTTCCTGAGTGGCCCCGGAGAAAAGCCGGGGTTCCACTCCACCGCTTTCTTCAAGGTCAACACCATTGTCTTCGTTTGGGTAGGTGGGTCGAGTTTGGTGCCCAGGCCATCAACTGCATCTACCCACCGATGGACGACATGACAAAGGCTGAGTATGTATGACATTTGCCGATTACTGCACTATGTCGCCCGATGAGCTCACTCACGGCTGTGCGCAGTGGAGACGCCCAACCATCGACCGGGTGATTTAACCACTTAGATGCACTCCACTCATGCCTCGGCCAAGGTCCGCATAATTTTTATGTGTTAAAACTGCTTCCACTCAGATTTAAGAACGCCACGAAGGACAAGACGATCCTCCTCAACGCTTATGACCAAGGGTTCCACTGACATCTGGTCCCGACATCGAAATATGTGGTTGATCGAGTCAACCCAAGGGCGATGACCTGTGGCCTCTATACACCTTCACTCATTACACAAATGCAGGCTAACTAAGCTTCGAGTCCCATGTTTGACTCGAGGAGTAAAGTGCAGCCGCTTACCCATACCGCCGCCCGGTCTCGAGAGCCTGGTTTATCTCAGAACAGGATGCTCCAAGAACCCACACCTGCTGTAGGCGACTCCCGAGGACTCCGCGACCCCGAGGTCCCCCCTCCGGGCCTCGAATTCTACCACAGATCAGACTCATGCACTCACCACACGGTTTGACGCATATTGGAATGAGTCTCAGGAGCACCGTGTTACCCTGAGTTAGGATATGGATGCCATCAGAGCTGAGATGGCCACCATTCGTGCCATCTAGGACCTTATCACCCAAGAAATGGGTTTAGCTCTCTCTCTACAACATCGCACGCCACTACTCACCACAAAGGACTCTCTGTGATCGATTCTCTTGCCTTTATTTTCTTTTTTTCATTGAGGACACTAATAGTTTTAAGTTGGGGGTCTATGTGTGTGTATACGAGTAGGCTCAATGTTATTTTGTTTATTTTTATTGTATTTTTTTTTTTATCTTTGCATGTTATAGGTTTTCGTCTATTTTAGTTTGTTTTGACTGTTTTATTTTGTTTTAGGATGTTTAAAACTGAGCCTTGTCCCTATGTGTACCAACATATTTTCATTTGGCAATATTATGATATGGTGGATTTCCAGAATCGGGGTTTTAATTGTTCTCATCTCTTAGTCAATTCATGCGATTACAAACAGGGAGTCATAAGAATCAGAAGCCTCGCGCTTCAATGAAAAAGGGAACTCCAAGGTTGTTTGATAATTGGGACTGTGTTGTATAAAGTCGAGAATAACCATGTATGGCCACCCCTTTTAGATCTTAAGAAATCAATTCCCGAAGTAGGCTATCGTGCACAAACACATGTGATCTCCGGGGTATGCTTTGACTCCAGACTCACCATGCAAGATTTCTACGAACCTTAGGAAGTTAAACACCTAAGTGATGGGACACCTTAGAAAAAGAGGATCGCCTTTGAGCCTCAAATTATATATATATATATATATATATTACTATGATAAGAAAAATCCTGCAAAAAGAAATCATAATATTCCACTAAGTATGAATATTGCTTACTTTGGAAAATTTGATAAATTCTAAGTGTTGATCGAACCAAAACACATGTACTAATATATCACACCAGTGCCAAAGGACTATTAACTAATCCCCGACAACGGCGCCAAAAACTTGTAAAGACCAAAAGACATATACAAATTTATGACACTATTACCAAAGGACTATTGTCTAACTCTGAAGAACTGCCATAAACTTGGCTGACGAACCAAAACACATGTACTAATATATCACACCGCCAAAGACTATTAACTAATCAACTACATTTCATAAAACTTGTCGAGTTTATATTTCATATAAACCAAAAATCTTTAAAATGTAAATCATTTTCAAATTTTGGTTTTGGTATGATATTCTCGTAAAGTGCACAGTCGACAAGTAATAAATGGATTTATGTCCGTATATCGATCCTACGTAGATCTCAAGAATTTTAAATCAACTACCCCGACTACTCAATCTCCATACTATTCGACCATAAAATGATAGGATCCCAAATTTTATGAGCCGGAAAATTATACGAATACAAGGAAAATGAATGAACAATCAAATAATCTGGAATATAAAGAATAAAGAATAATGAATATTTAAGAAAATAAATGGTCACTGAATAGTTATCTTTCAGAGTACCCATCAAGAATCCTGCTATAGTGAAGTATCAATTCCTGTAGTTAACACTAATAAAATTTGCTTGTGTATTTCAGGTTTTAAAATCATTCCACAGGTGTTTAGTGTAATAGCCGAATCTCTCTCCAAACTACACATTTTTATTATCTAATTTTCTCGATTCTCGAAGACAGAAATTAAATAACTACTTTTAAAAGGGATTTCCTTAATCCGGGTATTTTTCTTTGCAATACTTCATACCCATTTTATGGACTCCAAACCTTAGCTCAAGCTCCACAAGGGTGATATACAACTTCCAGATGCTCTTCTCAAAATTAGAATAGACTCCTCCCGATTGAAGATTCTAACACCTGATCGCCTCACTATTCGACCGAGATGAACTCTTCATTGTTTAAATCTGATAACTCATTCAACTCTTCTTGATTTCAATGAAGAGATTTATCAAAGTAAATTTGCAAAGCTCATTAGATCTCAAATAAAGAGGTTAATATACTCAAGAAATTGTTCATAACTCTCAGAATGCCTTCTCTCGTGTCACCTGAGGCCCCTTGAAATCAGAGCAATATGATAACCTACATGAACTGTATAGAAACCATATTCAGATCAAAACAAGAACCCATAAATCCGTAAGTAAATTCATAAATCGAATTCAAAAGTTGTTGGAAACAACTGGCTGTGAAAAAGATAAATTCGACTATAACATTAACTCAATGGAAGTCGGGGTTCTCAATTACCGAATTCACACTACAACATTCTCCGATCATAAGAATAACCCGCATTATGAAACTCGGAAGAGCCGACCTGCACTTTGTCCAACTTCAAACATTCCGTAGTAATTTGAAAAGAATCAATTCTCGCATTCAACTTCTCGCTCAAAACGATAACATCTCGGGGATCCGTAAAATTAAAACGAAAACTAGAACGATAAATCTAATCTAATCTCTAACTATCAACATTGAAGAAAAGAAAAGAAAAGAAAAGAAAAGAAAAGAAAATAAAGAAAATGAGCCTTCAGCTACCCAGACCTCTCGTCTGTGTCACCGCCAAGTCGCTCCTCTTCCGGGGTAAATACAGATTATAGTGGTTTCGCCATTCCCTAATCCCAACGCATCTTGGCCAGGATTTCCAAGTGGATCGCCCAAGTTAATGCTCGTCAGCAAATTAACTCGTCGCTGACATCATCCATGTCATACATCGATCTCGCCACTACATCAACTTAAGTCTATGTACTTTGAACTGGGTCAGTTCGGCGATGTCGCTGACATCAATCTCTCACGCAACATCAGCTCAGCGTCTTCCGAGACTTCAAATGGTCGTCCCGATGTCGCTAAGCATCGATCCCTCGGTCATGACATCACTTTACGCCTTGCGTGCTCCACCGTCTTCTCCCGATGTCGCGACATCGATATCTGGTCGCGACATCACCAAGTCTCTCGCAGCCTTCAACCCGGGATCGCTCATGACGTCAGCGACCAATCTCTTGTCACACATCGCCTTATGTCTTTATACTCTCTTGAACCGATGGTTTCGATGTCGCGACATCGCCCTCGTCGCCACTACAAACTTAAATCACATCAGTTTCATCTTTTCAAACCCGCTCATAATACAAGGTGCTTCTCTCGTCACGACCTCCATCCTCGTCGCGACATCGATCTTCGCCGATCACGATGTCAAGCCGCTGACATCATTTCTTAAGTCTCCGGTTAGTCCCCGCCTGTTTATCCGTGATTCCCCGCCGCTACCGCCTGCTTATTTCCTTCACGTATCCTCGATGTCGCAACCTCATAACTGACCGCAAGCCCAAAACTGCATCAATGAATCAACCATTTGTTCTCCATTCCCGCCCCACACTTCACAGATTTTTTTTTGTTCCATCATTTGCCGTATTTTCCACTCGTATTTTCTTTCTTTCTTTTTATACTCCCTTCGCAAATAACAAATTTGGTTAGTTTCTTAATATTTCGCATCTTAATTATTCCTTCACATTAAAATCAAATTAAAACTGACTCAAAATGTATGACTCCTTAAGCTCATCAAACTCCCCAACTTAAAGTTTCGTCATTCCTCAAGCAAAGAAAGAAAGAATTGCTCGTCTCAAACAAAAAGGACATTTTTCTATTCTATTTTGCAAGAGTAGTCAATTTAATCAAATACAAGGATTGCATTGTTTTCACACACTCCAACTTCAAGTCCAGCCTCAAGGTCAGGTTTCTACTCTTTATAGTATACAAAACTAAATCAAGTGAAATTGTTTTACAAACAACATAATCATCGGATCCCGTTGAAAAAAATAAATTGTTTTCCTTTCTCATCTCTCATAATTATTCACTCTAACTCCTTAGATCCTTCACAGCTTTTTTTTACTCGTTTATTGCCTTCCAAATTCCATAAGCTTGTCAAGCCTCATATCATCTCACTCAATGTAGGTAATTCATCCTTCAAGATCAATCAGTCTGGTTTCAATGTTAGGGCCTGGGTAAGGGTAGGATAGAAAGGAACTTTTCGTTTAGATTACCCTCGAACTTTTTCTCTTCTTTCTCACTACTGCCCTTTTTCCTTGTAGTTTCTTTAATAAACTCCCCCAAACTTCATTTTTGGGACATCTCCTTGATTTCTTCCATTCAGAACTATATGCTCCCATTTCTCATTTGTAATTCAACTGGGGGAATTTTCTTTGTTTGTCACCATTCAGGGATAGTGCAATGTTTTACCTTCTTAGGCTTTCTAACACCCTTAGCGAACTTTGGGTTAGTAACTCCCATACCGCATGGCATTAGTGGTACTAGTGTCAAACACCCCAAGAACTTAATAGGTTCAAGAGAATTAGCCACAAGGTAAAACTTATCCCCTTTTATCAGATCCAATCTCCTTTCCTTTCATTCCCTTTTTCTCTGCCTTTTCTCCGAAGTTCTTCAAAACAACCTCCCCAAACTCGATTTCCTTTCTTCCTTCGCCTGTAATCACAAAGCCCTTTACCGGAAGATTGACTTTTCGAAGGCTCAGCCTAAAATCATTGATTTTTAGAAATAAGGCTTGATCAAGCTCAATTTAACTAAGGTATGTTTTCTTTAGCATATAGATATGGATGGTCAATGGTCAGAACTCAAGAATGGCCTTCGTATCATTTCTTATCACCGTATCACCAGATTTCGCCAATCAATAATCTAACAAGTTCTAACTGCTAGCTAACGTTATCGACCAATAGGAGTTCCTCGATTAATTTTGCTGATTTTAGTAGTTAAACCTTTAGTATCCAATGGTGAGTTCTCGACCTACTGCTCATACCACAATCTCAAAAAATATGTTTCTGTCTCTCACTCACTACTTTCTATTCCGACTCAACAATTAAATTTAAATCACTTTAATCTCTCAGGTTTCAATAAAATCGTATTCACCGGGCCCTCGTTTCCGACTGTTGTTTTTCGCCTTTATCTAAACTGACATTGCTTCATTCATTTCAAAGATTATGACATATCGCCACTTTATTCTCGAATAAATCAAACTTTTAATTTCCCTAACTATGCATCACAAAGCAACACAACATTGAACAACAGATCCAAAATATACAACAATTCAATTCAAATTTCTCATTTTATTTCTGATTCAATTGCAACAGTTGGATACACAGTATGGGCTTTGGAAGGTAAAGAAAGTCAACTTGGGAAGAAGTCTATCTTTTTCTTTTGGAAGAGGCAGCAAAGATATTAGGGGGATCCAGGTCTAAGGTATTCAAATGAGCTGGGAATGGAGGAAATTTCATTTCCCTTCTTTCCTTTCTCTTCTAGTTTCCTTCAACTGATCTTCAACGAAGATCTCATCGAGAGATCAACCTTCATAGCCTATCTTTTGTTTCCTTCCCCAAACCATCTATCATGTTTTCCATTTTGGGCTATTATTCGTGAATTTGGAAAGATTGGTTGTTAATCGTGATCCAATGCTTAGCCGATTCTTTCCGCCTCAGGATTCGAAGATTCAGCTTTGGTCTCTAATAATATCATCCAGCTTTATTTCAAAACTTTCCTTGGTAGAGACTTGTATAGAACTCTGAAGCCCCTGACGGCTCCTCAAATTCGGCTTCTATCAGATCTCTTTTCTTACCACTAGGGACAGAATCACGCTCAACCGATTGTTATAAAGCTCATGGTTTTAGCTTGAGTTTCAGAACAGACAGATCTCTTTCCTTCATTTCTTTCTTAAACTCTTCCTCATGCTTCAAAATTTTCTCATCCGTTCCTCTCTTCTGCTCAAATTTCCCACCGCTGGTCTCTTCTTTGTAGCTCCATCCCATGCTCCTTTCTCCCGCTTAGCTCTCCTCCCACTCGCTGGCCCTTCTTTCACCCTTTTTCATAAATGCCTTCTCCGAATTCCTCGTCGTAGGTTCCACTTTCCGTTTTTCATCCATTCTCGTATGGCATCGGTGAGCCTCCAAAGATCGAATCTGTTTCTCACAGGCTCTCAGCTTTCCATGTTGAATGCTTCACTGTGAGGAGAACCGCCAAGGGAATGAGAAGTCTATCGGGCCGCCTTCATCCCGCCCTTCTCTTCATTACTGCAAAATGAAATCATTGTTGTCGTGAGTTTGGGTGCTCATCTCGATCAAAGAACCCTCCGAGTCTCCTTTTCTGGTCTTTCAACTGGGGCTTCATCTCTTTTCTCTACCAAGACTCCCTTTCTTTCCACAGTTTCCTCGTCCCGCTTAACTCCCCGTCGAAGGAGGGTGAAGCTCGGGTACTTCTTCTTCGATTCTATACTCCTTTCACTCCAAATTCCTTCAAACATAGAATGCTGATTTGCCAGCTGGGTGAGGGAATAAGCCCTTTATTCCCTTCATGATACCATGATAGAATTTTCAATGACAACTCCTACATCGATATTGTATCCTTTTAGGATGGCATACAACATCATAAATTTCTTCTGTTCTCTCACTGCACACGTGTTTTGTTGGAACCAAACAAGCTAGAAGTAAACCATACCTTCGCTTCCTCGGGCGAGGCTTCCCTGCTCAATGTTCTCGCCTTCCTTTCCTCGTCGAAGGCCGCACCTTACCATTAGTGAGCTTCGCAATCTTTCCAAAATCTGGTTTTTCCAAAAGTTTCGAATTTGAACCATGCTTGTGCACTCGCCATGCCATAGCCCACATGGCCTTAGCTTCATATGAAACCCGCACTTAACACAAACCGCTCTCCATCCTTCCTTCCTACCAAATTTGAATAAACTCTCTTACCAAGGTCAGGATAATCTCGATTTTTGGGTGTGCGCAGACTCTCCCACCCTCTCTCTCTATCATCTCCTTGAAAGGGAGATCGGGATTTTGAATCTCCTCTCGTGACAAACCCCTTGTTAGCATAATATTTTTCCACTGAGTACGCCTCTGGCCTGGACAATTTAAATCCTCTCTACTTTTTCTTTCTTCTCTCACCTTCCCTTCCTTTTCTCGCTCTTTTCTCGAGTCACGGGAGCTCGGTAAGCTCGACGGCACCTCTCCCGATTGTACCCTTCCCGACTCTAATCTCGCCTAAGTGTTCTTCGACGATTTTCTTCTTCCGGGGCTGTTCATGTTCCTCATAATCTCGCCTAGGTTAGACTAGCGGAATTTCACCATTGAAATCTAAGAAAAGCTTTTCAAAAGGTTTGAAAGCTGTGGTTTTCTCGTCGAGATCTCGTATGAGGAAGAAGGTGAATAGTTATGGTTCGAGTGAATGATAAAGTTTCCAACGCTTGCAACTAATCAATGTTTAAGTGGCTAATTATCGCTTCATTAAAACATGTCGCGACTTCTCAATTTCGCTTTTATTCAGATCATTGAATTAGGGTTTTTTAAGTGAGTTAATGGCATTGAAACTCTTTATGTCGCGACATGCTAAGTTTGTCGACATCGGGATTTAGGAATTGTTTGATTATCATGTTGTGACATCCTTTTTATTCCGTTTATTCTACCTATTTCCTACCTTGTCAGTTGTCGCGACATCGCTTTCATTTTGAACTAATTCCTCTGTCGCGACTTCATAGTGGTGTCGCGACATATACCTTCTTCCTTCAATACTCACAAATTTCCCCTTCTCAAAACAGGTCACGACATCAATGTTTTGTCGCGACATCACTTCTGTCGCGACCTAAGCCCTTAACTCAATGATCTCAAGAACCTTGTTCTCTTATTGTTCCTAAACCCTTTAGACATCTCTTCAGGCATCTCCAAGTAAAGATTTAACAATCAAATCAAGTATATCTACAGACCGGGCTATGGAGAAGGTTACTCCCTTTTCTCATGTCATGACTCTCTCGTAGTCACGGAATTGTCTCGTAGTTGCCTTGCCATTCATGTCTTTTAACCTCGGCAGGCTCATCGCAATATTCAAGAAAATCTAATTAAACTACAATTGATTTCTAAAAATTAAATCTATATTTATAAAACAATCGACCTAATTTTCAAGAACTAAAAGAAAAATATTATTTCAAAACTTAAAATCATAAATTAAATCCTTGCGGGTTGCCTCCCATTAGCCGCTTCGCTGAGTCCTTAACCCGGACTTGCCGCCTGGGTACTTCTTTTTCCTTAAGAACCATTGAGTTCTTCATTTCCCTCTCTTCCCGTTTAGATAATGCTTTAACCTCTGGCCCATCGGGACTTTGACCTTCCCATTATCGCCCTCGTCACCGCTCCAAATGTGGTACTTGACACCACCGTGTACGCCCACGATTCGATTTTAATTTCCCGAAACAATTTCATTTAGAATTAAACAATGGTAACCCGTTCCCCGTCTCCTCGAACTCTTTTCTCAAATTCCTCTCGACCATGCCATTTCTTTGTCTCACTTTGTATATTCTAGCATTATCATAGGCTTCATTTCTCACCTTCCAAATGATACAATTGGAACAATCTTTCTTCCCTTACAGCCTTTAAAATCGAAGTTTAACTTTGATAGCCCACATTGCTCAGATTCAAATTCAAGAGGTAGGATGACATGCTCACAAAAACAACTCTCAGATGGGGACATTCCAATGGGGTTTTGTATGTACTCAGAAGCCCAAAGTGCATCATCAAGTTTGGAAGACCAATCCTTCCCGCTGAGCTCACCGCCTTTTCAAGTATCTTTTCGATCTCCCGTTGGAAATTTCGCTTGTCCATCGTCCTGGGATGATAAGCTAAACTCATTACATGTCATCCCATACCGCCATGAAGTTTTGCAAATATTTTGTTTGCAAAGCCGGGTTCCCCCATCACCAATGATAGTTCCGTGTTCCAACCGCTTCAAAATATTCTTTCGCAAGAAACTCACAACCAGATAAGATCATTCCTCGACAAGCCATCGTTTCCACCCATTTGGAAACGTAATCTACCACAGCATGTAGCAGTTTCAAATGACGGGTGGGAAAGGTCCCATAAAATCTATTCCCATACATCAAAAAATTTGTATCACCAAAATACCTCTAGGGCATTTCATTCCCGTCGCCGATATTTCCACCTGCATCATCACACAATTTAACCCACTCAAAGACAATCTCTCTCGAAGATGGCAATAATAAAATCCCGATCAGAGTATCTAGAGTCGTTCTTTCCTTAAAATGTCCCCCATACGGTGATGTACGGTATCCATTTAAAATGTTGCCTGCTCACTTTCCGGCACACACTTTCTATTATCATGTCAAGACTCTTTGAATAATAGTGGGTCATCCCAAATATAATACTCCGGCCGCCTGAAGCCTCTTCGTTGTAGCTGAATTCTCAAGGCATTACTCCACAGTCGATAATTCACAATATCAAGATACCATGAAGCTCTGGAAGGAAACCTAAACACCGCTTCATCCGGGAAGTTCCTCCGTTAACATCACATTTTCTTCTTCATCACCGCTTATTTCTACTGATGCTAGATCGCCTATCACATTGTCACATCCCTTTATCCTTGATTTCTAATCAAACTCCCGCAATGCCAAAGACTCCACCTTATCAATCTCGCTTAGCTCCTTTTGACATCAAGTATTTGATCGCTGCATGATCAGTGTGAATTACCATGGATCTCAAATGTATCGCTTCTTAAATTTTCACAAGAATACTTCGTGGCTAGCATCTCCTTTCAGCTTGTCGAAAGTAGTTCTCAGGCTTCATTGAAGGTCTTACCAAGATAGTATATCGCTCCTCGAATACTTTCTCTTTCTTTCGCTCCCAACACAATCCCATGGCAAAATCAATCGGGCATCACACATTATTTCAAATCCTCGATCCCATTTTCGTGCCCACAGGTGCTTGTACCAATCTGATTTTGATTTCTTTCAAAAGCATCCTTGGTGTGAGTCATCAAAATCGAACTCAGATCTTTTCCAAAGAATCGACAAGGTCCGCTATTTTTGAAAAGTCTGATGAATCTCCTATAGAACTAAAGATGCCCCAAGAAGCTTCTACCCTTTTACCGTGGTAGGTTAAAAGAGTTTTCATATGGACACTCGGATCGGGTCTACCTACCCAAGAGCGTAAATTTTATGCCCAAGAACAATACTTCACACCATAAAATGGCATTTTTCCCAATTCAAAGAATGCTTGTCTCGCATCTTTGAAGTACTCGTTTCCAGATTGCTTAAACATTGATCAAAGTCGGATCCACAACACAAGGAAGTCATCCATGAAAATTTCCATCACTTTCCAACCAACCGGCATGAGACATCATACACCCTCGAATGTAGCTGAGACATATGCCTCAAACGGCATCCTTCCGGCTGCACCATAGGCATGTGAACGTGGTCTTCGATCCTCAGTGCAATAGCAATGTGATCAGATCCCGAAAATTCCATCCAAACAAAAGTGAGTGTTCATAACTCCGCTCCAACATCTTATCAATGAAAGGCAAAGGGAAATGATCTTTTCTGGTTGCTGAATTCAACTTCCTGTAATCAATACATACCCTCCATCCTGTCACTGCCTGGCTTGACCACCCATTTTTCTCATCATGACCGCGCAAACCACCCTTCTTTGGAACCACATGGACCTGGGCTCTGCTCCAAGGACTATATGAAATTGCATGATAAAACCAAAGATTCAAAGAATTCGGAAAGTACTCTCCTTCCCGACCACCACTCTGATTCATTTCCTTTGATGTTCTACAGATGGCTTTGAAGTTTCTTCAGCAGACTTTGCATGCAAATCGATGGACTGATACCCTTCAATTCCTCAATGGACCAAGCCAGATTCTTTATGCTCTTTAAGATTTGTAGCAACCTCCTGCTCAACGCCACTCGAGCTCCTAGCAGATCAATCGGTCTTCTCGTGATCTCTAAGTAAGCATACTTCAAATGACTTGGCAAATCCTTTCCAACACTAGCCCCTCTTCACTGGTTTCTCGATGAATCTCCCTTTTTCATGATTTTCCCTGTCATTTCGCTGCTTTGAGCCAGCTCAACACAGCTTTCTATAGAAATGAAACCGTCAGATGGACAATCGAGTGGTCATCTTCAATATACTCGGGAATTTATCTCTTTTTCATTGATGTACCTGAGCATTACAATCATTGTGAACATCAGGCTGTAGGTATGTACATCAATAACTACATTGCAATTTTCTCTCGTCTATATCTATTCCGCATGCTGATCAGTTGAAAGCAACACTCTTCTTCTCCAACCTCATGTAAGAACTCCTTTCGCATGTCGATCAAATAATAACTAGAATGGTCTCCAATAGCAAGGGTACTTGTGAATCTTCTTCTATGTCCGTAATGATGAAGTCTAATGAAAACAAATTTCCCAACAAGGACTGAAAGACATCTTCCAAGACTCCTTCGTGTTTCACCATCGATCCGTCTCGCCATTCAAGAGTAACAGCGTATGGAATAACCTCCCCCAAACTTAATTGCTTGGCAACAGAAAGAGGCATCAAGTTTATATTAGCTCCTGAGTCACAGAGAGCTTTCTGGAATTCAACTCCTCCAATGATGCAAGGAATTGTAAAGCTCCCTGGGTCCTTCATCTTTTATGGCAATTCTTTCTTTATCACAAAGATCGCAAGTAGCGTTGAGATTCACGATCCCTTCTACTATCTTCTTTCGTCAAAGATGTCCTAATTGCATAGAGGGCATCCTCGAGTCACCACTTCGTTGAAGGGCATACCGATCTCTGCAAATTTTCCGGGAAGGTTTCTCAAAACTTCAAACCGCTCCTATCTGATTTCAGATTTCGTGTTGACCTGCGCTCCAGAGCCTTGATATCCTTCCCTGGGTCCACTCCTTCTTTCTTTTCTCCGTTGATTCTTCCTTTCTCCGGCTTTCTTCTTCTTTGTCAGCTATTTTTTCTTTCATCTTTTCTAACTCCTTCCCACTTCGAAGCTACACACCCATGCAAATTGATTCTTCGCGGTCACTGGGGAAGGCATCTTCCTCCATTACAGGTTGGGGCTAGCCGCCTACTTGTGTCTCCGTGTTCTTCAGTGGATGCATTGGTGGTGTACTCAAAAATTTGAGAATTGCAGCAGCTTGCTTCCAACTCGCAAACTTTTGTTCATGGAGGTTCAACAAATTTCTTATTATCCCCAGAAATGCAAAGATCTGACATCTTTCAAAAGATTGGCCTCCTCCGACCCCTCGTATTCATTTCAGGCTCATTTCGATGCCGATGTCGGAACCTTAAGGGTCAAGTAGATACCCTTTGTTTGAGGCTCCCGTCCCTCGCTGGTCTGCCTCTCCATCAGGTGAGGAATTCTCATGGTTCCCGAGCTGGGTGATAATTGATCTGCGCACAAAGAGGGTGAGCTTTAATCAACAAAATTTGTATCCTGTTCTCCTGCACGTCGTAGTCAAGCTACCGCAGATAGCGGCCAGGTCGAACAGCTGCTGATGGGTTTTCTTCACAAATGATTCGAGTGAAATCAAACTGCAACTAAATTCGGATTTTGGGGTTCGGGTTAAAAACAAGTGGTCAGGTCAGAACCCGAAATAAATGAAGAAAAATAAGAAAAGAACTCCTCGACGCCTCGTGCCATCAAGCCATGGTTTTTGGTGGCAACAAACATGTCCTAGTTTTTAGGGCCTCTGCGCTTATGGTCTTTTTTCCTGTGATTAGGCATGACATACAGTCATTTCGGGCGGATCTTCATTTAGCACAAAAACTAAACCCTATGATTTTCCTTTTAAACTAGCATTTAAATGGGCATAAATGTTCTAACGGTGAAAACACATCTCAAAAACCTAATCCCACGATAACTAGTAGGAGACAACTAAGCGAGCCTCAATGGATCTAGTGAAAGTATCCATTATTGAACCCAAAAAGCTTGCCAAATACACACATTAAAGAGAGCATGCTTAAGAGATTTTTAACCTAAGTGAGAAGCGAGGCTAAACAGCCCCGCAAATGTGTGCGTTAAAAACGGAGGGCCAGGTCGTGCCTCCAAGCGGGTGCCTAGTAGCCGTCCTCTTCCAAGGGAGGAAGAGAAGCCTATGACATCTCCCGAGTTGTCATCTGGGAAGGTGTTTACATCAAGGCTGAGAAAGGGAGAGAAAATGAGAGAAAAGAAAAAACAGGCTTGGAACCCTAATTTTATTCGGCGAAAAATCAGTTCACTGTGATTGTATCAAAATGAAAAACATGTAGCCTTACAAACCAAGTGAAATACAATCCAATCAAACATAAGTGGATAAAACAGGGGTAGAAAGGAGAAAAAGCCTTAAAGTGTAGCAAAAACAAAGTCACGTGAAATGCGGGAGAGCAGCTGCAGGAGATGCAGTCTCTTTGGAGGCGTGTGGTGCTAGCGAGGAGAAGCTTTTCTGCGGTGGGTGTTTTTCTTCACATTTGCGCTACTTTCCTTCGATCTTTGATTTGAAATGCTGAGTTTGACTAAAATTCTTCGTGCTTGGATCGACTCAACAATTTCGGCATAATTAGCTTGCAAAAACTGCAAAATTTGCCACAAAATGCGATCAATAAAATAGTAGGGACCTTAATGTGCAAATCGGGTTAATTAGCATGATTAGTACACAAAAAGCACTCAAAACCTATAATAAATAGAAAGGGTTATTAGCGCACAGGCACTAATCAATAATGTCTTGGAGTTAGGATTGGGTTTGAAATGGTAGCTTCTCTGCTCACTAAATCATTTTCTGCTCCTTAGCATCATAGAGCCCATTTCTTCATTAGCTTTCTCGGCACTTCCTCTTAACAACTCTTTTTCAAGCGCCCTCACCATGGGCGGTGTGCCGGCCTCTACTCTTGTTTGTCCATTTGATGCATAATAGCATCAACTTTGCTTCCATAGCATTCATCTTGCTCAGCTCCATGATCCCTTTTCTCTGCTGCTCCTTTTAGAAGACTCGAAGGAATTTTCATATTGCATTTTGCGGGTCCTCTATCGGATCTTTAGCCTCCCTCGAAGCACTTTTGCGGCTTAAATGCTCCATGACATGAAGCATCAATGATTCCCTTGGATGTATCATTGAGCATGATCTTACGATATCCATTTAGGTCTTGAGATCAATTCCATGCATAGGGCATCTTCTCGGTAACCCGTTTGAATCTTTCGAGGGCCACATATAGGCTCTCATCTTCCCCCTCTTGAAAAACAATGATTTCCTCTGTCCTTTAAAGAAATTGAGTGATGGGGAAGAATGCGCCCCCAAATAGGTATCTACGGCTCCTCCCAGTAATATGGAACCATATGGTAAAGTTCACTTCATGTGGTGCATATCTCTTAGAGGAGCCAGAATAGATGTAACCTTGATAACCTGCAGTCCTCCTTGCCTAAATTTAAGCAAGCGTGATTTTGCAAATCTACGAGAAATCTCCCGAGTGTTCATTAGGATCTTGATTAGGATAACAGCAGTAAGCGGTGTTCTTTGCACCATTGTAATTAGTGCTGGTTTTAGTTCAAAGTTGTTGGCATCGATCGCATGTTGTCTGATTTCTGAGTATTCATCCTGAATAATAGGCTTCCAAAATTCCTCCATGGTATCAGTGATTGGAGGTCTTAAAACAACTGTCTGTGTCCTGGTTTGATCTGTCTTTCATCTACCATGGTGGTGTTTACGCTTTCCTTGTCTTTCTCAAAAATTTCGCGAAGTGTTTTCTCTAAATTCAGAATCCCGGTAGGGATCGAGATCCGGTTTAACTTCCTATGCATCAAAGTTTTTCGAAAGCAAAACACACTCCCATTAATAAGTTAGTCAAGCAACAAATATATTCAATGTGGTTCGTTGTAGGTTAGTGGTCAAAATGAACCACTGCTTGAAAAACTATTTTTGTTCTTTTTCTTTAAAATGTCCAAATTAGTATTTCCTTCTTTTGTCAGAATATTGATTTAATAAATTCTTTCGATCCCCGAAACAGCGTATGCATAAAACTTGTTGATCGGGCAAAACACATGTACTAATATATCACACTAGTGCGAAAGGACTGATAACTAATCCCACCGACAACGAGCGCCATAAAACTTGTTGATCAGACAAACACATATACTAATATATCACACCGGTGCCAAGGACTATTAACTAATGACAGCGTATCAAAAACTTAGCAAAGACCAAAAAGACATATACAAATTTATACTTATTACCCAAGGACTATTACAATCCTGACTGACGCCATAAAACTTGTTAGTGGAACCAAAACACATGCAATACTATCACACGGTCTGCAAGGACTATTAACTAATCCCCGGCAACGGCGCCATAAAACTTGTTGAGTTTATACTATATAAACCAAAAATCTTTAAAATGTAAATCATTTTCAAATTTTGGTTTAATTACGATGTCCTAACAAGTGCACGGTAAACCAATGTCTGAAATGATTTAAGTCAGAGATATCGATCCCCGCAGAGATCTCAGAATTTTAAATCCTTCACACTATTCTCAATCGCCATACTATTTGGACCATAAAATGATGGTGGGATCGACACAGAAATTTGCAGAGAGAAAATTATCTGAATACAGGAAAATGAATGAGCGATCAAATAATCTGAATATAAAGAATAAAGAATAATGAATATTTAAGAAAATAAATGATCCTTTAGTGATTTATCTTTAATTGCCCATCAAGAATCTGCTATAGTAGTATCAGTTCTGTAGATTAACAATAAATTTTATGTATTTCGGGTTTTAAAATGCATCCCAAGGTGTTTGTGATATAAGTGGATCTCTCAAACTACATTTCATTATCTATTTTCTACAGATTCTGAAATGAGAAGTACAATAACTTTAAAGGATTTTATGTCTTGGGTATTTTCTGTACAATGTATACCCATTTTATGGTGCAGCCTTAGCTCCCAGTTATCGGTCCAAGCAGGATATACACTTCGGGATGCTTTCTTCACTCAAAATTAGAACCAGATCCCACCTCCTTGATTAGATCTAAACAACACTGGGATTGGCTCACTATTCGAATTGAGATGAACTCTACCGCTTGTTTGGTGAGTAACAATTCTGCTCTTTCTTGATTTCAAGTGAGAAGAAATTTATCAGTAAACTTGCAAAGCTCATTAGATCTCAAATAGCGAGTTAAATATACCTTAAAGAAATTGTCGCTTTCTCGGGGGAATGCCTTCTCTGTGTCACTCCGAGAGGGCCTCCTTGAAATCGAGCAATGAGACAAATCTTATCTTAGATAAGCGTATTGGATGCTTGTTAAACCCATAACTGATAAGTTCTAAGCTGAAATTAAGTTGTTGAAACAACTCTGGAAAAAGATCAGTCCGACCTTCTGTATTAATAAATGTTTGATTCTCAGTCTTGAGTACACACTACAACATTCCTCAGTCGCGAATAAGCTTGCATTATGAAAGCTGGAAGGCGAGTGGGTACATGCGAACTGTTATTCCGGTATGCAATTTAACGAATTAGATTACGCATTCTGGCTTCCGCTCAGCATTAACATTGATCGAGAAAATTAAGCAGCTAGAGCGAAAAATTTAATCTAATCTCTAACTATCAACGTTTTGAAGAAAGAAAGAAAAGAAAAAGAAAAGAAAAATAAAATAAAATAAAAAATGAGGCATGACTCACCGGTTCTCGTCGTGTGCGCGTAAGTGGATTCCCTCTTACGGGTAGGCTGCGTATTTATGGGGTTTCGCGAGTTGGGCCTAATCAGCGCATTCGGTTGTGGATTTCCAAGTGGGTAGCCCCGAGTTCTTTGTTCAAGTCGACCTCAAATCCTTGCCGTGACATCATCCATGTCGCGACACGCCGATCTCAAGATGCGACATCAGCAAGTCATCTGGCTTTGACGGTCGTTCGCGTCATGACCATCAAATCCGTGTGACATCGGCTAAATGTCTTCTGAGCTTGATGGTTGCTCCTGATGTCGACGCCGATCCCTTGTCATGACATCACTTTATGCCTTTCTGCGGGGTTTCAATTAGGGTACTCTCTGATCGCCAGCGACGCTGATATCTTGTCGACATCGGCTCAAGTCTTCTGCGACCTTCAGCGAATCGTTCATGATGTAGCGACCTCAATCTCTTGTCGCGACATCGGCTATGTCTGCGGCCTTAAGCGATCGTTTGATCTTCGCGACATCAGTCTGTCCTTCTGGCAAATCACATCAGTTTCATCTTTTTCAAACACAATCATAAGCGTGGGTTGTTCTCTTGTCACGACCTCCATCCCACCTTATGATGTGATCTTGTGACCATCGATCATTAATCGCGACATCATTTCTTAAGTCTGCGGTTGATCCTCGATTTGCTTGTCGGTGATTCTGTCGCGACGAGTTGCTTATTTCCTTCCATCACGATGTAGCGACCTCATAATGCGGGTATGCAAGCCCAAAGCGCATCAATAGATCGCTTCATTTGTTTCCATTCACAGCGATACATATTGCATTTTTATTCCGCCGTTGCTGCATTTTCCTTTGCCCATTTTCTGTTTCTTTTATACTCCCACCCAAATGACCATTTGTTGGTTTGTCTTATCATCTTATTATTCCTTTTTACATTAAATCATGAAAAAACTAGATAATCAGATGACTTTTAAGCTCATCATGTCTATGTAAAATGAATTCAATTTATCGTGCTTTTTCAAATACTCTGAGACCACCTGCCTTCATCCTTCATGTCTTAATTGTTTTTTGACGAATAGTATCAGGGGCCACAAGCAGCATCTCTATTGTCACTTGGGACCCTCAAACGGATTTCCATGCACCTTCATAGGCTGAGAGATACCTTGGATCTCTGACTGGCAAGTGGATTCCTACCTTTGTAAACATTCAAATATAATTTTAGATCTTGTAAGGACCTTCATAATAACAAGGTTTACTTCATAAAATATGCTTTATTTATAACATAATATACAAAGGCTTAGAATAATATTATTAGCCAATCATTATAGTAAAGATACAAGGTTTATAGAAAGAAAAACTTACAATCTTATTTGAAAATCCTTTTTGATATTTCATAGTGAGCACACCCAAAGCCTTAGTTGCAAATTCATCTACTAGCCGCTTGCAAGTGAAATAAAACATCTATATATAGAGGGAAGCCGGACATGAAACCCCGAACTTCAAATCCTTATAATACATGTCTTTACATTTGTCTAGTTTTAGGAAGCAGGGCTGAAATCTATTAGTAGCTTCAAACCATGTAGTGCTTTTTTGAGAAAACTAGGAAGGAAAAACAACAATGTTTCTTTCAATCTCTTTCTATTTTAACATTTTTTTCACCCACTTACGTGCTCCAAATCTTAGTGGGCTATCATTTTCTGCTAGTCTCTTTTCCACATAGTGGAGTGCCTGTGGAGAGGAATCTATTTCACCATTTTCGATCATGCTAATCTTCTTTAATAAAAATCTTCTGGCTGAGTCAGGTGTGGACCTGTAGTCGACAGAGATCATAACATATCCCATTATATCCGGTTTGCCATAACTTTTGAATGGCTTCTTCAGAGCATTTTCCATTTGTTCTTTCACAATAATAAGACCCAATCCTCTACGGTATTGCACATTTTCTTCAGTAAATCTTTTGAAAATCTTCTCGGTGTTTGGAATCATACTTTTTTCATAACGCACTTTCTTCGTACAATAAAGTGCCAAACTGAATGATTTTGACTTTCGTCGAAATCGGGGCTAACATTGAAATCAAGTGCTAGTATCATTAATCTTTATCAGGTTATTCTAGAGTATCTTTTACACCTCTTTAATCCATGCAGGTAATTTTCAATTCCCAAAATCGGAAGTAGACATGTATATGGTATCAAATGCTGCAAATCATACCGATCACGATACTTCTACAGGTTGCTCCTTGTAGAAGTGAATCCTTGGGTAAATCCGAGATTTATCAATGATCATTTCTTTTGTGTTGGTTAAACTGAATAGTCGTTCCATGGTTTCTCCATGTAATCTCATAATTTCCTTGTCTGTAGACACAGGAAGTTTTTCAAAAATCGTTTCACTCTTAGAAATCTGAGATCTGAGAGAAATCTTTTCCGATGCTTCGAGTTTACTAGATGAAGCATCATCATCATATTAGCCCGATATTTGAAAAAATCAAGTTCATGTTTCTTTAAAATAGGAGGTTAAAAATCATTTCATGGGATGTATAATGTTTGACAAGTCTTTCAAAATCAATAGCAAAACAACATCGGCTTTAAGTTTTAAAAATCTCAATTTCAACAGTGATAAAGTATCGGTCAAAATCATAATTTGATAAAAATCTTGGCATCTTAGAAAGACTACATATATCTGATTTCAAAGAATCTTAGGTCTTTCTTGGGTGATCCATCCAGTCAAAATCTATGACAACATTCTTATTGATCTATGCAATATCAAAGATATGCACCAGAAGACAATAGGTTTTCTGTCGGAGTCTTTTGTATTGAGGTTTGTTGAGATTATTTTAATAAAAGCTTTAACTTGAGTGTTATGGGTCCTTAATGAAATTTTCTAGGTAATAAAATATAGAAAACTTTTAATCCTTTAATTACGCACAAAATTCTTTCATTAATATGATATTTCTTTTTAGTAAGTAAATGTTCTTGGGAGTATATTTACATAATTAACTGCAATTATTACCTATTCTTTTAGGGTAATACACTTTAAAAGTACTTTCAGAAGAATCGGTTTAAGAGTTAGATCATCATTATCTAGTGGAAGTTTTAATTTTGGTAGATTAAGACACTGAGATTTTATAAATTTTATATAGTTTTCATGCTCTTTTGTAAATTCAAATCTTTGTTTTTCACTAGTTAATTTTTTCAATGGTTTCATTAGATGACAATTTTAATAATGATCCTTTATAATTTAGTATATCTAGAAATCTTTGTAATTGTTTTCTATCTGTTAATTTTTTTGGGAAATCTCTAATTTTTTCAAGAATATGAACTTGAAGTTCAGTTCCTTCATAATCTATTATAAGTCCGAAAAACTCAATATTTGATTCTCCTACTATAGACTTCTTTTTTGAAAGTCCAATTCCATGAATAGTGCATAAATCTATAAAAATATTTAAATGTTTAAGATGTTGTATTTCATTTTCTGAGGAGATCAACATATCATCAACATAAACATGGATAAAATCATATTCTTTAAATATATCATCCTTTTTTCTTTGAAAGATTTGAGGTGCATTCTTTAATCCAAAAGGTAGAACATTCCATTCATAATGACCTTGTGGGGTACTAAATGCAGTTAAAGGTTTAGATTCTTCGTCAATTTTAATTTGATAAAATTCTGATTTACAATCAAACTTTGAATGTAATTTCTTACCTCTAGTTTTATGAATTAAAGTTTCTTTATGAGGTAAAAAATAACCATAAAAAATTGTATTATCATTTAATTGTTTATAATTAACAACCATTCAAGCTTTATTTCGATTAATCTCATTTCGATTTCGAACCATAAAAGTTGGACTACTATGAGGGCTTTTAGAAGGCCTAATCAATTTGAGATTTGATAATTCATTTAGTTGTTGTTGACATTCTTTTATATCTAATTCATTATGTCTCATGGGTTTTACCCCAATAATCTTATTTGGATCTTTTAATTTAAGAGTAGCATAAATCTTATTATTATCCCATAATTGTAAAGGATTGTCAACATAAAGGAATTCGAGTTTCTTTTGTAATTGAGTACTTAAATCTAGCTTATGAAGTAGTCGAATAATGAATTTTAGTAAAGGGTTTTTATGATCAAAATCTTTTGTTGGGGATTTAATAGGGAAATCACCACTTATTTGGGTGCCAGTTTAAAGAGTGGGGTTATGCAGACCAAAAAGCTCGGTGTAATTGAGAAACGATAATCGATGATTTGCAAGGAGTTTTAAATGAATAATGAAAAAACATATTTTGGATAATTGTTTTAAAAAGAGTTGGAAAGATTATTTCCTAGAAGGATATCACATCGATATTATGAAAATAAATAGAATTAACTTAATTATGTATCTATCAATGGGAATTTTGGAGTCTTTGTTGCTTTCTAAAGATTATATCTGATTTGAAAATATCTTTTCCTTGAATATCGGAAGGGTCTTATGATATTTGGGAGGGAAAGCAAATTAGATTTGGCCAAACATAAGCAGGCACGAATCGATATATCTGTGGAGTTACGCACATGTCGGGGTAGGTTACTCCTATTAATATGTATATTGAGAATGGACTAGTCATTTTTGAATAACAATCTCATTACTATTAAGTGTAATTATTAAATTTTCAGAAGTAATTTGCCAGGGTTTGCATTTTTCTAAAAATATCATTCCTAACATGATGCTTATAGTATCATTTTTTTCCTTCATCTTTAACCATTAAAGGTAATTTTATTTCTTGATTTGCTAATCTTATTAAAACAATACAGAATATAGTTACTCTAAATTTTCTCCATTAAAGTTTATATATTTTACAGGTTCTGCTAATTCTTTGAGTTCTAACATGAAAGTTAAACTCTTTGATATATAACTTGAGGCTGCACCAGTATCAATTAAGATATCTATAGTTTTCCAATTAAGACCATCAAAATAATCTCCTTTAATTTTATAATTAGTAATCTTCTTATTTTGTTCAAGGCTTTTAAAAGTAACTCTTTTACTAAGATGAATCGTAGTATGCATGAGGACAATCGAGGAACAAGAAGGTCTATAGTCCAATATATTTTGGTTTATCTCCTATATCCTATGGAAATCATCTTTAAAAGTTATGGAAGAATTTTCTGGTGGATAAATTCTTCCAATATCATGGAATAATAATGGTAAATCAATATAATCCTTTTGAGCAAAGTACTCAATATGATGAGTATTTGACAATGCATATGCAATTTTATACGTAATAGAGTAAGGTTTGTTTCCTTCCCTCATAAATTCTTTTCTTTTAAAATCTTGGATTAAACTTAAAGTTTTATCGAAATCTTTATCTCCAAGATTATAGGCAATTTTTGGGTAAATATTAAATATTAACTTTTGATATTTTAAATTTCCTCTGATTATTCCTAAAATTGCTTCCTTTTTATTTACAATTCTATTGTCCAAGAATGCTAAATCTATTGGAGTATCTCTTCCTTCTCTAAATGTAGCACTAATAATCATTTGTATAGATCCTATATAAATCCACCATCCTATTTTATCGATATTTTCATCTATTTTTTGAATCCTTTTAACATTTCTCCTTTTTTCCTAATAAGATTTCAATTTTGTTAAGTTTCTTCTATATTTAAAGCTTTTCTTTTAAACTAAGTCAGTAATACATAATGTTTTTCTTAATCCAAATTTTCCCAAAGTTTCGATTAAATCGGAATATTCGGTTATATTATAATCTACTTTTAATACTTTTAAAGAGATGTTCTCTCAAATAATATCTTGAGAAAATCTCCTAGACTTAATCTGCCATCATTGTAAATCATTCATTGAATATTTCTCATCGAACTTCACATATATGTTTAGAATCTTTTCATAAATATCTTCATGCATTATTGTAAATAATTTAGATCTTCTAATTTATTTATTTTTATAAATTCTTCTTGTTTTATCATATTTTCGATGTCTAAATCTATTTCAATCTTCTTTTTATTAAATTTATTAGGACATTCATTTGCATAATGCCCAATTTGATTACAAGCATAACACCTACAGTCTTTTGCCTTTTTAGGATTTTTCCTATAAATTGTTCTTCTAGTTGTATTCCAGTTTTTTCTAAAGTATTTAGGCTTCCTCCTAATAAAATATCTTTTTCGACCATATCTGTTATAAAATCTTTTTATTAAATATCTTTTTGGTTTTATAGGGTTCTTCAAATCTCCTATACTTGATAATCCAAATCATTTCCTCTCTGACATAAAACATTATCTCTTTTTCATCAAATATGCTTGATGACACCATTCACTTAATTTTTCCTTTAAAAAGGAAATCCTTGGCTACACAAAATTATGCGAGTTTACAAAGGGATGCAGCAATGAGTCTGGACCCCATGGATCACGGGTATTTTTTGAGTAGAACATATTTAGATACATTGTATACGTTTCAATATTTCCATATATATGGTAATAGTAATCCCGAAAGATGCAAATATATTTGTCTAAAAGACATATATTATTTAATTCTAGCTTTAATAAAGCATGAACATATTTTTCGGCATATTAGGGTGAATCTCTATCTATATATCCTTCACCAAGGAATTAAATCCTTAATTGATGAACAACTTTTGAGACAACGTATGTAATGTTGTCACCCTCTAAAACTCAAACTTTGTATCTATTCAATTTTGCGAGGATTTGTAAAATGGTTTAAATCATTGTCATTCCAATATATCTTTTTGCATCATCATTAGTCATTCGATTGATTGCGATGGCTAATCTTATAGAGGTTTCCAATCTATCTAAGGTAGATGATATATCAAAGTTACAATCTAGATCTAGATATATACCAAAAGGATTTATTCCTTCTTACCTTAATTTATTCATTGGTGAATCATTTTCTATAGCTCCAAAAACAGAACCAGTTCCTCTAATAGTTGGAGTTCTAGAATGTCTAGGTCTAAATCTTGTAGCATTTGAGGATTCAGGAATATCTAGTGCTGTTGTTTCCAACGAGTGTGCTGCTTCTACCATGGATTTGCTTCCATCTTTAATTATATTTGGGGGTATATTTAATATTTCTAAAGTTTGACTTAGTATTTATTTCAAACTGGATGCAGTTCTAATTCCATTTAATCATCGCGCCCAGACCAATACTCTTGATCCAAGTAATAATTATCTAGAGGATATTGTTCATAATCTTCAAAATTATCAAAACCATCTATAATCTTGTTACAGTAGAGTGGTATTCTAAATATATAAGGTATCCAATCAAGACTTTCTATTGTTATTATAAAGCTGTAATAATCTACCTGTTCCTGTGATTATATTTCTAATTAATATAAAAAATAATATTATCATCTTTTCTTAAAAATCTTTTGAATGTCTTCTTTTGAGAATCCTTTTCCTTGATCACACATAGAGCTTCTAATAGTCGATGGTTCCATTAATCATGCTACTTTTTTATCATCGTTTAGAAGTTGTATACTTAATTCTTCAAATCTGTTCCATAGTATTTTATTGTGTCTTGAATTATTTTTAGACTCTTTATTAATTCATTATTACTTTCTGGTAAATCTTCATAAGGCATAACTGTTTCAGGTTCAATCTTCATCTTCTTCATCATTATGATCATATACTAAATGATCACAATATTCTATGTATTTGGAAGCTAATTCAGTCATTAATCTACCTATTATTGATCTATCAATTGCTACTAATCTTATTTGATGATAGATTGCTTCAGTCATAATTCCATATGACATGAGTGTATTTAATCTTTCTTGCTTTACTTCTAGACTTTGTTCTAATGAGCTTAATGTATGTTTCATAGAATCTATATGGTTTAAAAGATGTTTACACTGCAAACAATTTGGATATGGTTTGAATAAGTGGTTCTTAAATCAGATCAGGACACGAGTTAGAGGGTTTTCAAAGCCTAATGCCACTGTGGCTTACATGTTGTGCGGGAGCAAGTGACTTCCTTGCACGCTACATGGGACAAAGGATGGGCTTAGTCTCTCCATGGTCTAGGACCTTGAGGGGTTTGGTTTTGAGTGTTGAGGTGAAGTTCTAGGAGCCCGGAATGGTAGTGCCCAACAGTAGTGGGAATCACGAATGGATCCCAGATTCTGAGGAACCCTCACCTAAAACCTCTTGGTACTAGTACTCTTCCAAGTTGTTCTTAGAGTTAATTCCATTAAGAGTAATTGAAGTGAATAAATTGGTGCGTTCCCATCCTTCTATGTTAAGTTATTCCAAATAGGCGAGTTAGATTCAAGTTTGGGGGTACTGCAATTGAACTATACGTTGGAGACCACACTTAACCGCTCTTAGACTCCTTGGGAAAAATTATTGAGTGCTAAAAAGGGGGTTGACCTGCTTGGTCAACCGAGGTACGACTTCTAGTCTGCAATTCTTGAAAGTTAGACAAAGGTAGTCCACTGGATCTTTTGAACTGGTTCTTGTTGACCCCTTCTTGTTGGTATCATGTGTACTAGACCCATATCGTCAGTGTTAGTTGTGTTTTATCCTTGCGTGCCCTGGTTAGAGTTTGTTCTTACTTGAGGACAAGCAAGAAGCTAAGTTTGGGGGTGTTGATCGGAGTGAATCATGCATGCATTCTAGTACAATTTCTATGTGTTTTTATAGCTCGACCTTTATGATTCACATTCATATTCACTAATATTGTGCTAATCCCTTATACTATAATGTTTCCTAGAACATGGCGATATTGGAATAAAAAAGGAAGCTAATAATAGAGGAAAGAAAAGCAAAGAAAGCAACAAAGAAGTGCAGCAGTGATTGCCTCGGGTACGCAGTAGCGAGGCGATGCACGCTGCGGTGTAGCGCTTTTAAGGAAAAAATGAGAGGAGATTGGAGGTAGACTGAAGACAAGGAGATATGGATTGAGAGAGATTGGTGAAGATGGATTCCGAGAGATCGCGAAGGCGGTTTCTTCTATATTTCTTTCTCTAATTCGTTTGATATTGAAAATATTTCACTCTGTAATGAAAATCACTATGAACTAACTTTTCTCTCTAGGGTTTTGTCAACCCTAACCGCACCATTATGGATTAATACTTTAATTGTGGTTTATTTAATATCGATATGAATTTCTATAGTTGTTTTACTCTGAATTTAAATACATGAACATTAATTGGCTAATTATGGCATGCTAATGCTAGGAGTCACGATATCGAAGATGATTTCGTAGGGGACATGGGTAAAGCAACACTTGGTCAATCAGGGAATAGAGATATCCCGCGTTCCAGGTGTAGCACTAGGGTTTGCACATTCATGCATCTCGGAGTCAAGGGGTCGAAGTAGAGATGCAATACACCCCACTAGCGAGATAGGCAGTTATATCTCGAGAGAGAATATCTTCTTGAACCGCGATCAACGCTACCGCATAAATCCATATAATATATTAAATAAATGTTCTCTGGGTTAAATCCATCGGTGTGGTAGGCAAAGCCAAAACCACAGGTTTCCTCATCATTACCTTAAATCGAAATTTTAATATTGAAATATTTCAATTCGAGTTAATTTATTCATAATTTTCTATAAAATTTGGATCGGAATATTGTCTAGGTCCCTTTCGTATTAAGCGCATGCTTCTCTTCGTGGGAATGACACTTGACTAGCCACTACACTATTTGAACTCCTATCGTATGCTTGCGTTACTGGTCTGCATTTTACTGACTTTACATGCTCACTTCGGCCGAATCACATTGCACCGCAGTAGGGCTGCTGCTGTGCAGTGTTCCTTGGAAGGCCTGTCACGACAGGCTTCCTTGGGTGCTCTATTGCGACAGAGAATTCCCTGTCGCGATAGAGAAAGTGAACCCTGTGTCGCGATAGAGGTTTTAGTGTTGAAAGCGGGGCCTTTGGCGGTAGGCACGTGTGTCGGCGGGATTTTGTGTCGCGGCGGTGGTACTCGGTGTGAGACTGGGTCTCATCGCGATCTTGGTTCCTTCTTCCTTGTTGCGGGTTGGTTGTATGCGGTCGGTTCCGGTGTCGACGCGATCTTTTATGTTGTGATACGCGACACTTCGGTGGGAAATTTGGAGTGCGTCGCCAATGAGAACTTTCTCACCATCGCTATAGGGCTGTGATTGGCGTCAGCGATAAGAGGCTGGGCTTCTTGGTGATAATCGCGATAAACGCTCATGCCTGTGCGCCCGTGTGAGTGCCCAACGCGCTCAATGGATACCATTCTGGCGATGCATGACTATACGCGTAGTACTTGGCAATAGAGTTCTTGGTGCGCGCGCGACTGTGCACGATAGTGCTCTTAATGCTCACGATAGTACAGGCAGTGTGCGTGCACTATGCATGTGACATACCTGCAACAGTGCACTGTGTTGTGCACTGTTTGGGTCACTGTACATGGACATTGTTCATGAACACTGTTCATGGGCACTGTTAATAAAAAACAAAAAAACAAAAAAAGAAGTATAAAATTGACCACCGAAAATTGGGGCATCACAATCCCTTTCCTTACATAGTCCCTGTCATCCCCCGTCTATTGCCAAAAGAGCCTATTGAGGATGAAAACTTTGTTCTTGCTGACCTCATGAAGTCGATCCTGGGTAGTTCTTCACATGAGGGGTCCGATCAAGAACCTTAAGTCGAGTTCGCTCAAGAAGCCTTAACTACCTTTGTTTGGCATGATCAATCACCTTGGTCATACCATTGGCTTACCTTTAGGGCGAAGAAGAAGAAGGAAAGAAGAGGATGAAGCGGTTTGGAAAAGAAAATGAACTTATGATAGTTAGAGGTGGTTGTATTAGTGGTTGGCATTATGCAACACTAAGGAAAAAGCGATGAACGGTGTAGTTCATGATGTTAAAGTCTATTAGAGGTTAGCACGTACACTACTAGTTAAACAAGAAAAGAAATCTCAGTTTGCTATTTGACTTGTGTAGATGGAAAATTGAGGTAGAGGACGTAGAGTTAGATCCCGCAGGACAATCGACTACCACGTGTTTGAACCACAAGCCTTTACTTAGGGGACTATGGCGACTACGGTTTCCATCATTGTGCGACGACGTTACCGCTACCATTGCACGGACTAGTGCAGCGGTGGGCGGGAGGGACAAGTAACCTCCGGGTTTCGGGCATCGTATACAACATACGCGGGAGGAGGGACTCGATGGTCAGGACAACATTGGCCATTGGAAGAGGAGTAGATGAAACATGAAGCATTCGGGATATGGGTGCTAGTACTAAGAGGAAGGAGAATCAATCTTCTTCTAATTCGAGAAAGAAGCGGAAGACTTCTATTCCATCGGGATTTCAAGGACGGGGCGGTGGCTATCAGGGCCAAGGCTGAGTCAAGGCTTCTAGCCAGATGGGGTAGATGACATGCTACCATTGCCATCAGCCTGGGCACATGAGGAGGGATTACCCTCACAGGCAAGGATCCCAGAATTATGGGATAACATAGTCCCAGTCATCAGTGGGACAGGCGCGGACACAGTATGTTCCTTCTCACCTCAATATAGGCCAGAGGGACCAGTATCAGTCCCAGGGTGCTGCACAAGTGCCTTCTGCTACACATACGGGCCAGAGAGGCTAGGGTATGGGTTGAGGTCGAGGACAAAGCTCATAGGCCGAGACTTCAAGGACCTAGGGGCGTGTTTATGCCATCACACCACAGACTGAGCCAGTTAATCAGTCGGTGATACAAGGTATGTTTTTGTTATCTCGCCTATAGGCAAAGATATTGTTGATTCAGATGCATCATATTCATATTTATTATTGCATCATGTGTGAAAGGTTTGGGCTTAGAGGTTGAAACCTTAAAAGAGCCGTTACATGTGAGTTCTCTCCTAGGGATTAGGGTGAGGATTGATATGATATGTCGAGATTATGAGTTAGAGATCTCAGGGATTCTGCTCATGATGGACCTTCGGGTGATGGACATATCGCAGTTTGATGTCATTCTTGGCATGGATTGGTTGACGGCACACCGAATCGTCATTGATTATGATAGTAGAAGGATTACCGCCTACACACAGGATGGTATTGTGTTACGTTTCAGGGGGATAAGCATGATGCTTTACCCTAGACCGTGCACAACTCCAGGTGGAGTGGACTATTGATGGGTTGGCTAGCAAGCCTTACCCTAGAGGATGAGGGGAGATTGGATTTGAGTCTACCTCGGGTGGTTTGTGAGTATGAGGACTTTTTTCCGGACGAGCTACCGGGATTACTGTTCGTTGGACCAAAGGGCATATGCAAATTTATGACACTATTACCTAAGGACTATTATTTAATCCCCAGCAATAGTGCCATGAAACTTGTTGATTATATTTCCTTGCAAGTATATTGATATAAAATGGTTTCCTGAAGAATAGATACATTTCTTTGTTTATGTTGATCCATGATTACTTAGCAGTACGGGTCGAACAAGTAATAGAGTGGATTTTAGTCCGAATGTCGATCCCACAGAGATCTCAAAAATTTCAATCAACTACTGACTACTCAAGCTCTATACTATTTGGACTATGATAGACAGTGGAATTAGCTTTGAAAGCTGTAAAATAATGAAAACTAAAAAAATTGAATTAATAACAAATGAATTGAATCTTGAAATAATAAAATAACAAATTTAGATTGAACGATTTATACGCAAGGAGCATCGCGAAAATAAAGCTATTGTGAAACATCAATTCCTTAGTTACACGATAATTTTGCTTCATGAACCCGATTTAAACTAGTCGAATTATGAAAGTGCGGCTAGATCTCTCCACGCTTCACTATTCATCGTATCCTAACCTTGGTGTTTCTTTCGAAGACAATGGGTTAGATAACTACCTTTAATCACAGGCACGCCTTGATTACTGGGTATTTTCTTTTCAATACTTCATACACAACTTTGAATTTGTAAACTGAGCTCCTAAATTATAGTCATTGCGGTTACACTATACTGGTTTTATAACGCCAAAGTCAGAACAACTCATTCTTTCCTTGATTAGATCCCTTGTAACACGGGATTGAATTCACCATTCGAATCGAAATGGCGAACTCTGCATGTTTAAATTGTCGTCGTTCAACTCATTCTCGTCTCCAAGTGAAAGAGAGTTTATCAGTTTAATCCACGAAGCTTGATAGATCACCAATAAGCGGGTTCGCATGCAGGTCACGGGTGCTCATCAACTCTCGGGAATGCCTTCCACTGCATTGTCCTTTCGAGGGCCTCCTGGAAATCAGGCTTGAGACAATCCATTTAGCAGGTGGCGACAACGATATTAGGATCAATTCCACAAAATAAACAAAACCAGCCCAAGTAGATTTACAAGCGAAGTTCGGTATAAATGAATAAGATTACGTAGGAAAGATAATTTACGGCGATGGGAGTCATTTCAATGGAAGTTTGGGTTTCTAAATCACTAATTACACCATACATTGAAACTGTGATCAAGAAACCACTTTGTAAATAGAGCGTGATTAATCCAAGAATTTATGCGGAATTCAAACAACTTGACAGTAATTTGAAGAAATATAAATCTGCATTCTGCTAAAACTTTAACAGCTAACGTTCAGATCCAAATTAAAATGAAAATAAAAACAAATCTAAAACAAAAACAAAGAAAGAAAAGAAAATTAAAATACATGAGCCTTTAGCAACCCAGATCTCTCTTTCAAGCAACCAAGAAGTGCTGTTCCTTCAGTAGCAGCTACATATTTATAGTGTTCTGAAGTTGGGCCCTAATTTCGATGCACCTCTTTTTGGACCTTAGTTAACTGGCCCAGTTGGTTGTTGATGTCGCGACATCAATTCCTTGTCGCGACCTCTATTGTCTTCAGTTATGTCGCAGAGGCTTTGTTTGGTCGTGACTTGTCGTCATTATCTCTTGGAGTTGTTAGCCATAGCGGCTAAATGATGTCGCGACGCCGTTACAGTAATGCGATATCGCGGCGATTGAATGACGTCGCGACCTTAGTTCTCGCAATGGATATACGCGACCACTTAATGATGTCGCGACACGGCACTCTAGCTTACGGTATCATGACCTTCGCTTCTTGTTATTCGCGACCTTACGGTATCGCGGTGCGCGACCTTCTTGCATTGCGGCAAATGTCGCGACCTTCGCGCTATGGCGATGTCGCGACAGGCGGGCGATGCGGCGACCTCGGTACTAATTCCTTGATATCATGACGTGATTGTTAGCCAGCGATCTTTCTTTCGCCTTGTTGTTGCAGCGGGTTTAAGTTGTCGCGACTCTCGCCGGTGCAAGCGTGTCGGCGACAATCGGTACAATGTCGCGACAACACGATGTCTGGCGACGATGCAGTGTTGACGTCGCGACCTCTTCCAGATGTCACGACATAAATGTTCAGTCAATTATTTATCTTATGTCGCGACTTTTGACTAATGTCACGACCTCATTGTCCACTGTAATGGATTTGATTCTGTCGCGACTTCAAAGGGGATATATGTGCAATTCTTAACTAACTATCGTCAAATTCTTGTCGCTGACGGAGTTTGTCGCGCCCGGCTCTTTTGCCTTCCGTACTCTTCGCATTGCGGCCGGGTTTGTGGTCACGACGCCGTCGCGAATTTTCATTGCTATCAAGGCTTCACGACATCGAATTCGTAATCCTTGTCTTTTATAGCAAACTCCTTGACTAGTTATATGCGTTAATACTCATCCACCTTCTGCTCCTTTTCTTGCAAAAATTCCTCTTTCTCTTGAATTCTGTTGCATAACAGTTTGATTCAGATTATTCCATATTCTGAACGCCATCAGTCTTTTATATAAAAATCAATCAGAAAAATGGACTGAAAATGGATGGCTTTTAAGCTCATCAATTACCTCCGCACAGGGATGTGGACTTTATCATAGAGTTACACCCTGTTACGTCGCCCATATCTATGACTCCTCATAGGATGGCATCGGTTGAGTTGCAGGAACTCAAGGTCTAACTACAAGAATTGTTGGATAAGGGCTTTATTATGCGAGCACGCCGCCATAGAGGCGCTCGGTAGAAACCAAGACTCTTCTACGTATGCATTATTCTGACAGCTAAATGGGGTTCACGATCAAGAATCGATATCCATTACTGAGGATTGAAGATTTGTTTGATCAATTGAAAAGGGCGCGAGTCTATTCTAAGATAGACCTATACACCGATTATCATCAGTTGAGAGTTAGGGAGACTGATATCCCTAAGACAGCGTTTAGGATGTGATATGGGCATTTCGAGTTCATAATGATGCCTTTCGGGTTGACGAATGCTCAAGCGACATTCATAGATCTCATGCATAGGGTGTTCTAACCCTACTTAGATCAGTTTGTTGTGGTCTTTGTTGATGACATTTTGATCTACTTCCAGTTCAAGGATGAGCATGAGGATCATTTGCGGATTGTTCTCCAGGCACTCAGGGACCATCAGTTGTATGCCAAGTTCAGCAAATGTGAATTTTGGCTTATTGAGGTGAAATTCTTGGGACACGTCGTGTTGGCTTCAAGTGTGTCAGTAGACCCTGAGAAGGTTGAGGCTGTTATGAGTTAGGAAAGGAGTGGGAGTCAGTCTTCGAGATATACGGGTTTCTTGGGATTAACGAGATGCTACGGGGGGGGTTCATTGAGGATTTCTCTGGGCTAGCGGCATCTGAGCTAGATTGGCTGGGTGGGAGTCAGTTTGAGTGGGGATGACTGTGAGAGACATTCTAGGAATTGAAGGAGCTTACTGCAAGTCACATTCTAATAGTCCGGAATAGGAATAGAAGGGCACACGGTGTCTTGTGAATACTATGGGACCAGTTAGGATGTTTCTTGATGCAGTCCGGGAGGGTAGTAGCTTACGGTTCCAGACAACTAAATAATAATGAGCAGAATTACCTTACACATGACCTAGAGTTGGCGGCCATTGTCTTTGCCTTAAAGATTCTTTTATTATTTGCTCGATCACATGATTCGAGTGTTTTTAGACCACAAAAGTGCGAGTATATTTTTCATAAGCGGGACCTCAACATGAGGCAACGCAGATCGATGGAGTATCTGGAGGATTATGCCTTCACTTTTCATTACCATCATGGTAAGGAAAATGTAGTGGCTAATGCACTCAGTCGGAAGTCATGGGGAGTATTAGCTAGTGTAGCTTCAGAGTGGCGGTCTTTCGAGGCGTGGGACGGTTGGGCTACATTCTGATGATCGGGCTTAGGGAGCGTTAGGAGTTTGGTGGCTCATGGCATCCCTGCACGAGCCCAGTGGTCGGAGTCCCGGGGGTAGGGCAACGAGATAGTGTCCATTAGGAATGGGTATGGCGAGTCACAGTGTGAAGGGTGGGCCATTCACCACGGATGATCGCCGGTATAGGGCGGGTTGTGATCCTCGTTAAACTACTGTGTGAGAAGATTCTCAAGAGTTCAAATGCTCCTGGAGTATCTTTGTGCATCAGTAGCGCAGATGTACCGTAGTCTTCATTGCCAGTATTATTGGAGTGGGATGAAGTTAGACGTTGGAGATTTTGTTCAACGATGTCTCATGTGTCAGCTAGTCAAGGCTGAGCATCAAAAGCCAGCAGGGCTGCTTCAGCGATTAGAGTAGCGGAGTGGAAATGGGAGCATGTCATGATGGACTTTGTGACCCACTTGCCACAGACACTGCAGAGACAGGATGCGGTGTGGGTGATTGTGGACCAGCTCACTAAGTCGACACATTTTCTAGTAGTGCGGATGACCTTCACATTGGAGGAATTCTGCCGGTTGTATGTTCGAGAAATTTTTTGACTACATGGAGTGCTAGTCTCTATCGTATCAGACAGGGACCCAAGAATTATGGCACACTTTTGGAAGAGTTTCCAAAAGGCCATGGGAACATAATTGTCGATGAGCACTGCGTTTCATCCGTAGACAGATGGTTAGTCGGAAAAGACAATACATATTTTAGAGAACATGTTGCGAGCATGCATCTTGGATCTTAAGGGTAGCTGGGAGGAGCACTTATTCTTAGTGGAATTCACCTACAACAACAGTTATCAGGGGAGTATACGAGGATGGAACCTATGAGGGCTTTATGAGCCATCAATCCCAATTTGTTGGACAGAGGTGGGAGAGAGTTGCATCACTGGTCTGGATCTGATTAAAGACACCTCGGAGAAGTTGGGTTTGATATAGAAGCGTCTTCTTATAGCTCAAAGCCGGGAGAAAAGCTAGGCTGACAGACGACATCGACCTCTAGAGTTTGAGGTGGGTGATCACGTCTTCTTGAAGGTGATGCCTAAGAGAGGAGTGGTCAGGTTTAGCAAGTGGGGGAAGCTAGCTCTGAGGTATATCAAGCCCTTCGAGATACTCGAGAGGGTGGGCATAATTGCTTATTGGTTAGCGCTTCCGCCTAGTTTATCAGTGTTCATGAGGTGTTCCACGTCTCCATGCTCCGGAAGTATACTCCAGATCCAGCTCATGTAGTGGATTGGGGAGGGATTGTTGTTGATACAGTCCGAGGAGGGACCGGTGTGTATCATGAATAGCCAGGACACGGTTTTGCGATACAAGACCGTGCGGTTAGTGAAGGTGTTGTGGCAACATCAAGGAGTGGAGAAGGCAACTTGGGGAGGGACGCGAGGATTTGATGCTGCCACCTATCCTTCCTTAGCTTAAGGATGAAGGAAGTTTTATCTTAATATTGAACTAGAATAACTATTGCATATGCATGTGTTGTGTGTGCTAGTGTGTGTGAATTTCGAGATGAAATTATTTATGGGGAAGAATGTAAAACTCGGGGAAAATTAGAAATTTTCAAAATGGCAAAATGATAATAATAATAATAATAATTACACAAATTGCCATAATGGTTCAGGGAAGCCTAGAAAATTATCTAGATCTCGGATGACGAAACAGACTACGCCGTTGGATTCGTCTTATGAAATCCAAAGACCTGCATTAGTTTCACACTCGAAGACAAATAATATTTTTACGATTTTCTAGGTGATAAGTCGTCAGTGACTACAAGGACGAGATTTTTTCGGAAATCTCGGAAGTCAGGAATTGGCTTGAGCTAAGTTCATTTAAATTAAATTGAACTGAAAAGAAATAAATTGTTTCGGTGCAGAAACGAATGGCGCAATGTGAGCCATGTATCCAAATTAAAAAAAAATGATAAAAAGAAAAAACATTAAAGTCAAAAGGAAAAGAAAGGGGAGACGGACAGTGTGCGTAAGAGGAGGGACAAAAAGAATTTTAGAGAGAACCTCTAGCTTCTCTCTAAGATTTACGGAAATCGGACCTTAGGTTTTCGTCGGAGCAAAAGGCAAAGTGGGTCCACGCATTAAGAGCTATGCGTGGGTACATAAATCTTAGAGTTTTGTCAAACTCCATGAGGTAGGGAATTTTCCTACTTGGAATATTTCTAGCTTAAAGGTCATTTAATGGCTTGGGGTTATCTTCGAGGTCGTGGGGAGAGGTTTGAATTCTTGTGTCCCAAAATTGACCAGTGTGGAAATTTTGAGGAATTTTCTTGACTATTTTGACAAATTCATCGAATTTTTAGACCCGCTTTTTTATGCCCAAATGAATTTTTCGAGACTGCTGCACAGTCTGACTAGATTTTCAAACTGCAGTAAATCCCGAACTCGTGCTGAGGTTTGGTTTTTGATCCCTGCACTGATGTCTTTGGGTTTTATTGTGGTGTTTTGGTATCACATTACTTGTTGGATGAATGGAACAAAAAATGGTTCATGGCCATGAAGGGACTCAAGATAAGTCTGCTTAAGGCGGGGTCCTAGATTTGGGGCCATTTTGTGTGCATTGCTGAAAAAATAAATATTATGTGGTTGTGTGGTAAAATCATGTTAGCCGTGTCATGTGGATGTATTAACACGGAATTGTGATGAATGGAAATTATATGTAGGAAATATAATTATCCTAATTTTAAATGCATGTAGAATAATATTATAGCATGAATATTAATATCGCATTTCATATGCACGGTCACTGCGCCAAGTTGGGTGTGGGTGCATGGTATTGGTTATTCACCATTCTTGGTGAATGTGTAGTGAGCTCGGAAATTGGGACAACGTCCAAAATTTAGACTTACGGGTGCATAAAAATAATAATAATAAATTTCGTGTGTTTAGGTGAAGCAAGATGGGGCAAATCCCCCCTCCCCCTAGGGTGAAAGACCAACATTTTATTCTTGGTAAGACATATGTATCCTGCGATGAAAGTTCGCGAAAGTGTCGGAAGGCGTGCAAAGCCTGCGGTGAGACCCCGGAAATTCGTAACCTAAATAAACACACGGGATTTGTTAAAGAAAATTCAAGTGAATATTGGAGGGTTGTCCAATAGTTTAAGTCATTGGGTGAAACACTAATAATTGTTTTCACACTTCGTGTTGTAGGTGTGAGGGAGTCCGTCGGGACTCGGGTTGTGGGCATGATGCATCTCATCTCATGCATGACACACAATATTTCATATAGAATTGCATTATTTATATGAAATATGACTGGATGTTTTATGTATGCCATTGCATGTGCATTTTAGGTGGGAGAGCCTGTAGGAGAATTCTATTGGTGTTGCTCACCCCATCATGGGACCCCTTGTGTTTGTGGTGTATAGGAGACTACGCCTCCAACGAGCCAGATTACAAAGGAGGCCGATGTGTACCTTGATATTTCCTTTTTAAAAATTATTTGTAGGTGAAAAGAATTGTAACTAAATTCTTTAGGACTATTGTCTAAATAGTTGGGTATGTACTTATGGTATGAGGGTCGGATCTAGACTCATGCATCAGACTAAGTATTTTAGAATTAATATGAACGAAATCGTCCCTGTGAAAGGGATGTATATCGGGGGATATGGACAAATGAACCCTATGTGGTCAATACTACTTATGTTGAGACCTTGATAGGTTATAGATTATAATCGCATACAGGCTGTATGTTGCAGAGCTCCCTAACCAAGGAGACTCTCGCCCCACTTTTTTTTTGAAAATATGGATCCCCAATAAATGACACAATAAGCAGGTATCGGGTCACCCGAAATCCACAGTGAATCTCTACTTCGCTGACGGGTTGTCAACTAGGACCTGAAATTGGGGCGTCACACAGACGACATGCCCGATTCCTCCGACCCTCTTCCACCAAAGTTTTTTGTGAACCCTAGGTGCCCTCGATCCTGCAAAGAGCTACTAAGGCCACAAATAAATGAGGATCAGAGGAAGCTTGCAGAGGAACCCTGAGTGCTCTTGTTAGGGATTTTGTTGGAACATCTTAAGTTCCTTTTCTTTCCTTTTTTTTTTTTTTGAAATTTCTGTAAGGGGCCCCGTATGGCTACTAGGATTCATATATTTTTATGGAACCATTGACGCCATTGACATATTTTGGAAAATTTTTGAAATTTGATATTTGATTTATTTATGCAACTGATATCCTTTATTTCACAACTTTCTGCTATGAGTCTTGACTAGGATAGTTACACTAGGGATATTATTGTTATAAGTTTTTGAGAACTAGAAACTGGTATGGATTGCACACAGGCCAGTAGGTAAAGCACCGTTTCTAGGCTTTTTCTTTAGCGCACAAGTTCAGAGCCACTTTTGGACTTTGACGTGGTGCCACACTACGAGCCACTTCCGGTCTGCATGTGCCAAGCAGAGCTGAACTCTCCTCGGTCTTTAGTATGTAAGGCAGGCTAAGAGCCATACTTCTGGTTTTTGATACAGGTGCCAATTGTGCTAGATCCATTTATGGTCTTTAGTATGTGCCAGTAGGCTAAGAGCCACTTCTAGTCTTTGACGTGTGCCAGCAGGCTAGGAGTCACTTATGGTCTTTAGTATGTGCTAGTAGGCTAAGAGTCACTTCTAGTCTTTGACTATACATGAGGGCTAGATCCACTCTCGGTCTTAGTATGCGCACAGCTACATCAACACTTTCAATATCTTTAGTACGGGGCTATTCATTCCAAGAATTGAAAATATATTTAAAAGAAAACTTTATTGATATTACCTCTTAAGATGCACAACATTCCACATCCTAGGCCCGTCTAGTTTATTTAATGCGTAAAATCCAGCTGCCCCCACTCTTACTGTCATGTATGGCCCCTCCCAATTTGGTTGGAATTTTCTGGTTGTTGGGTCAGTCATGTTTTCAAAGACTCTTCTCAAAACTATGTCTCTGGCTCGGAATGCACTTTGTTTTACATGCTTGTTATGTAGGTTTGTCATTCTTTGTGGTACGATGCTATATGTACAACAGAACTTCCTGACTCAGATGTCATATCTAAGTTCATAATGACTCGTGATAGCTTTTCTATGGATTTTCAATCAGATGCAGCAACTTCTAATTTCATAGGAATTATGGCTCCATTCCATAGGTTGTATTTAAAGGTGTCAGCTTCCACCGGGTTGTTCGATAGCCCAAATCAGACTCTCGTACTTCTCGTCAACGATTTTCCTTTTATCCAAATGTAGACGTTTTTCAAAGCCGTCAAGGGAGTTTTGTTAGATGCTTCCGCCTGGCCATTGCTCTATGGGTACCATGGGGTTGAATACATGTTTTTGATTTTCAACTCATGGAAAAAATTTATATACACTCCGCTATCAAATTGTGGCTCATTGTCAGTTACAATTGACTAAGGTATTCCAAATCGGCAGACTATATTCTTCCACACAATTTGGATAACATCTTTACTCTTTGATGAAGGTGAAGGCCTTAGCTTCTATCCATTTGCTGAAATAGTTGGTGGCAACCAACAATAACTTCTTCTGAGTTGGGGCGGTAGGTAATGATCCAACTATATCAATCCCCCATTGAGTAAAGGGCCAGGGGCTTGTGATGGTGGTTAGATCTTGAGCCGACACCCTCAATATGGGGGCTTATCGTTGGCAGCAATCGCACTTCCTGACGTAGGCGGCTACATCTGCCCTCATAGTTAGCCAATAATAACCTTGTGTATGGGCCTTGTGAGCCAAAAATCTACCACCTGGATGGTTTCCACATATTCGTTCATGGAGTTCTACCAATATTGTAACACCCCAAAATACACCCTAGTTGTTTTTAAACATAATTAGGGTATATTATTAGTGCATTTGGAAAATTTTCATAATTATTATTTTGCTAAGTGAGAAAATTTCGAAACCCGAAATTTGTACAAGATACAAGGGTACTCTGAAAATTTGTCAAATGGGACACAAAGATAAGAATATGCAGTGATAAAGTTTATGTATTATATAAATGGTATAACTTGATTTGCAAATAGAGGAGAGTTTGAGGACCAAAGTGTAATAAAAGGAAAATTTAAATGTCAAAAGGGGGTAAGACCAAGTTGGTCTCTCATTTTTGGAGAGCAAATCGGTGGAGAGAAGAGAAGAGAAGAGAAGAAGAAGAAGAGGAAGAAGTAGAAGAAGAAGAAGAAGAAGAGAAGAGAAGGAAGAAGGAAGGAGAAAAGAAGGGCAAAGGTATGGAAACTATGATTTTGTATGGATAAGTATGGATTTTTGGACCTTTGTATGGTTATTAGTTTGTTCCATTTCTAGGGTTTAGTTAGGAGTTCATCATAACCCTAGATTTGTTGAAAGTCAAGTTAGTAAAACTTAGCTCAGATAAAGATGTGTAAGAAAACAAACCCTAACTTTCCCTTGTGAGATTTTAACTCGGGAAAAGCCCTAAATTTAAAAAAGGGTTTTTATTGATTCTAACCCACATCGGAGTGGTTTAGTAGGATTCCAAGATGGATTATGAGATACATGAGTTTGTGAGGAAGTTATTTAAGTTTCAGGTGAGAAATGGCAAAATCCGCCATTTCTCGCAAACCCGTGCTGCTGGTACCACAAGATCACGGATGAGACAAAGTGGTATCGCACTCAAAAGTTAGTGGTATCTATACCTATTCATTTAAAAATGGTTGGTACCTGGGACCGATGCTTCCTTAATATGGCCCCGCTTTTGTACTCCTTACTTGTTAAGCCCCGGATTCGTACACCGACAGTATAGGAACCCTAACAAATGACTAATAGGGGTTCAAATAAGAAGGAAATTAAGTGAAAAGCGCACCGTACCCTCGCTGAGGCGAAGTGAGTTTGAATTTGGCAAACTTAATGCCCCTATGATAAGATAAAGCCCCCACATATAATTGTGGGACTGCCGCATCGATATGGAATGACACGACACCTCTCGTTATGTGGGCGTGCACGTATAGTACTTCTAAGATTTCTCCGACAGTGCGACGAAGAATTTCTTTTGATAGTGCTTCTCGACACATTTAGTACTTCTAAGACTTTTGATTAGTGCTACGACACTCTAATAGTGCTTCGCACATTTAGTACTCGATACTTCGCTTTTAGTGTGATGTTGACTCTCATCGCTTCGCACTCCCGCTTGCGGCTATGGCACCCTCAATACCCGTAACGCACTTTGGGTGCTTATTGTGATGTGTTCTACTCATTTCTTATTACTGGTCTAGGTAGTCAAACAGTTATATGATAAGAGTCCGATTAACGAATAAGAGTAAAGTAATGTATATCGTTATGCCCTGGATGTACCTACGGGTACCTCTGTACAAGTATAAGCTTTGTAGTACCTACGGGTACCTCTGACAAGTATAAGCCTGGTGAGTACCTACCAGTACCTCTGTGATAAGTATAAGTTCTCAGAATCCTACGGAGATCCGAAGCATAAGTTCCAGTAAAGCGCAGCCTCAACTCTACAGATGCAATATATCTATAACAAAAATATAAGTCGTCTATGTTGAATCCACAAAAACGCTATAACTTACATCAGATATCTGCTATTGGTTATATGCTTACCGTAAATGAGTATTAGTGCATGTGTATACATATAAGTCATATGTTTCCCACTAAGCATAAAGCTTAGCATGAGTTTTAATCCGTGTAGGTACAGAGGAGGACGTCCGTGATCTTCCAGACAATCGCCGGGCTAAACATTAATTTGCAGGGTCCATTACCCGTAGGTTTCATACCCGATTATGTTAATGTAAAATGTACGCTTTTGTATATATTATAAACGGGACTCGTGATCTATGTATTGACATCAAACACCACTACTAAGTGGTAGTTTATTCTTATATCTTTGTATATGATATTTTGATGCAATTATAAGACTTGGGCCTACCAATGTCTGAAAAAGCAAGTAAAGAGTCCCAATATAGTTTCGAGCCCCCTTCGTCCGCCTGCTGGGCCTGGGGTGTGACAACATATACCTCGCCCCGCTAAGCGGTGAGACACACTTAAGATACGACCCGGGCTTCCAGAGAATCGCTATATAATTGCCTATTCACTGGAAAATCTAGTCGCCGACTCACCTTATGGCCGTGAATCCCGCATTCAGTAGCTTCTCTCGAGCTTAAATAATGTACTATTGGAGTCATCCAAGAAGAACATGCTTCATCTTTCTCGCTTACCTGGTTGATAGAAATCAACGATGCCGGCTGATAATAGATAGGGAGGAATACCGTTTCATTTATTGGGAAGGATGCGACCATTGCTGCAAAAGCATCTGTCATTTCATTCGAACCCCTCAGGATATGCTCAAGCTTCTAAGCTGCAAAACTCTCTAATCGTAGCTTAACCAGACATACATACTTGATCATGCACTGATCTCACATTTAATATTCTCCGTTTACCGACCCTTCTACCAATTGAGAGTCACTTCGTATGATGATTTTTTTCCGAAGATATAGATGTTGCGAGGTCAATTCTGACTAGGATTGCGTCATATTTAGTCTCATTATTAGACACAGAGAAGTCCAGTAGTATGGCTTGTTCTATCTGTTTCCCAATTAGGGCTTGAAGTTGCAAACCGACTCCAGCCTCCCGCTCACGAGAAGCTCGCTACATTAAGGACTTTACCAGCCAATGTTATCCGAAGTTTTCATGGCTCTCAGTCGGGAGAATTTTTTGCTAAAAAGTCTATCAATATCTGCCCCTTTAATGCCAAGCGAGGTTTATATTGAATAATGAATTCACTTATTCAATTGCCCACCGGACCATCTTCCCCAATAGGTCGGGCTTATGTATAGTGCTTCGTAAAGGGAGATTGGTTAGCACGATGACATGGTGTGCTTGGAAGTAGGGGCAAACTTTCTTAACTGCCACACGAAGGGCCAATGTCATTTGTTCGAGACGGGTATATCGAGTTTTTGCCTCAAATAGAGATTTTCTTATGAAGAATATTAGCCCCGCCTTCAGTTTTCTGTATTCTTGAACAAATCCGCACTTACCTAGGACTTCTTTTTGAAACCAAGCAGATGAAGAAGATATTGGGGAAGGTGATTCTGCGCCTCCTGCCAGCCGTAATTGTTGGTTTCAGCAAGTATTATTGTTTGATTGCCATGAAAGTCAATATCTCATTCAATCACCCTTTTCCCCTCTCCTTAGAGTGATAAAAAGGGGTTTTAACCGATCTGTGAAACAAGATATGAACCGCTCAAAAGATGTCAACCGACCAATTAGTTGTTGTATTCCTTTCCTATAGGTAGGAATCTGAGAATCCATTATATCTTTGAGATGAATAGGATTGGCCTCTATTCCTCTTTGGGTCACCAAAAAGCCTAAAAATTTTCCTGAACTGACTCAGAACGCACATTTTAAAGGCTTAAGTTTCATGCTATACTTTTGCAATAGCTCAAAGGCTTTCGCAGATTCTCGTGTGGATCTTGGGCTATTGGTCATCAATATAAATTCTCCATGGTTTCCATAATAACTGGTTTAAATATCTTAATTACCAACCGTTAATAAGTTGCCTTGACATTCTTCAAGCCAAAAGGCATCACATTGTAGCAATATAACTCGTGTGGTGTAATGAATGTTGTTTTCTCTGTGTCAGGTGGGTGCATGGGAATATAATGATATCTAGAGAAAGCGTCTAGAAACGACAGTATCCCATGCCTGGCTGTGGCATCAACAATTTGATCTATACGCAACAAGGGGAACTTATCATTTGGGCAAGCTTCGTTGAGGTTAGTGTAATCTACACAAACTTTCCACTTACCACATTTCTTAAGAACCACCACCACGTTGGCTAGCCACTCAGGTTACTTCACTTCTTTGATGAAACCTGCTCTCAATTGGTTATCTACTTCCATCTTAATAATTTGATGGTGAGCCGGGTGAAAACGCCTCACTTTCTTCCTCACTGGTTTAGCCGTGGGAATAATATTCAGTTTGTGAGAGGCCATCGTCGGGTTAATTCAAGCCATATCTGAGTGGCTCCAAGCGAATACATCTATATTATTTAATAGTATGAGTTCTTGCTGTTCCCTTTCTTCATTGGATAGAAGAGAACTAATGTAAGTGAAATTCTCCGGTCCAATATCACTTTTTCTATGGGATCCATAGCCAACGGGTCCTTATCTTCCGCCGACCGGATCAATGAACTCGTGGATTTACATGCGGGGTTTGATCTTCGAGGGAGGATTTTCATACTTTTCTCCCATTCCTCTATTCGCAGATAGTCGATAACGATTGCCAAAGTGCTAGGGCCGGATCGCTTTAAAAGGTCAACCTGCCCAACGTTAGTCAAATAGCTTACCATTTGGTGGTAGGTCAAAGGGACAACCTTCATCGAGTGCAGGCAGGCCCGTCCCATTATGACATTGTAAGGCCTTAAGTCTTCAACAATTGAGAACAAGACTTATTGAGTGATTGACCCAGCTTTTACGAGGAGCTTGACATCTCCTAGTGTTATGGTAGTTGCTCCATACCTAAGGAAAGCTTCATTTGCTTAGCTGGGCTAGTAGTCGCAAATAAATTTTCCGCATCAAGTAAAGTTTACTCGCTCTCAAAGACCCTATGCACATCAAAAATCAAGTACTGGCGTAGGGTGAGCACCAAAGTGCATCATAAATAGGCACAATGGATTTTGTTCAAAGTTGGACAGGAGGAAAGGATATGGGGCCATCCACTGGTTTGGTTTCTTCATGGTTGCCTTATGTGTGGATAACATTTATTATGGCCTTAACTGTGGCAACTATCAAGAGCTTCTTCTATCAGCGCTTCGACTGATACTGGTAGTCAAACGGGTCATCAGCATGGTAATTTACATGGCCCGGATTGACCCGACTGGCTGGCCTAATTGTAATTCCCATCTACCTGCCACCCTAATTCCTCTATGTGGTCCACTTCTTTGACATACTTCCTGAGGTGCTCACCCTTGATAAGCTTTTCCACCAAGAACTTTAGGCTTTAACACCTGTTGGTTTCATGCCCATGATCTTTATGATAGCTACACCGCAAGAATTTGTTTCTTTGGGAAGGATCTATCTGGATTGGTGCAAGCCATTTAAACTCTAGCAAGTCGCGAATGATGGGCAATAACTTCTCACACGAGATGTTCAGAGGGGTGAATTGTGGGAGCTCTTTTTTTTTTTTGTGACTAATAACGGGACCGCTTTCGGTCTCTATCCTCACCTTCCTTGGACTTGTACGACTTCTTCCCAGACGACTTATTTCCCTCAACTGGCTAGTTTGTAATCATGACGGTCTAGGCTACTGCACGGATATTGTCCTCTAGCATTGAGTACTTATCAGCCCGTCTGTATTATTCTTCCATTATTGCTGGTGGGTCTAAAGATAGTGACTGGAAGAAAGGAGTAGATGGTCAAAAGCTTATCCTAAAGTTTTGGAGGACCAGATCCATGTTATACATTTCTACTTGCTGAATGGCTTGCCCAAACTTCCTTGTGAAGTCTCGAATAGACTCCCCTTCTTGCTTTAGAATAGTCTACAAAGAGATGATGTTCCTCTTTTGTCACATCGAACAAAGATACTGCGATATAAATGCAGCCCATAGTTCACTGAATGAATTTATTGAATTACGGTGGAGCTTGTGAAACCATGCTAACGCAGGCCCCTGCAGACTAGAGGGGAATACTTTACACAACAGCCAGTCATTGTCGGCATTTATATCATCACCTGATTATAATGGAGCATATGGTGGTAAGGATCAGTAGAGCCATCAAACGTGGCGAAAGCTGGTATGACAAACCCGCGAGGTGGCTTGTAGTCAAGAATGTGTTACCCTAAGTGTAAAGAAAGCATGTCATTGGGCCTTTGTATTAAGGTTGCTAGAGGAATATAGAATGTTAGCCGAGTATCAAAGGCGGGATGCACAAACGGTATTGGTGGCATTGTGATTACGCAGCACACTGACACATGCTCAAGGGCTTTGAATCGCTAGGTTCGCTCCCGCCCGCTCTTCCTTGCCTTGCGATGGACCAATTGTTAATGGCATCACTGAAAGCAGGGTGATGCAAAGGCTTCTTGCGTGATTTAGTCTTTGTGCTCTTCTGAGCATTCTTTGCTGGTAAGAGACTCAAGGATGGGGAACTGCCTGAGGATAACTCATCATCTACTGGGGTATTGACGTCGCTAGGAACAACGGGCTCCTTCCCTCTATTGCGAACGATTGGATGCACAACTCGACCGCTATCTCATACATCTTTTCCAAGACCTCGACTTTTCTCTATTTGGGCCCATAACTGGTCATTCTCACGCTACAAGCGTTCAACATGACCTTGCAACTCCATCTGTCTTGCTTATTCCTCTTGTTTTTTCTCCATCAATAGAGGAATTTATCTTTTGGCTATTGGTTCATCGGATGGCTTGACATTGCAATTGACTCAAACGAATTAGGTGCGGAAGGAGGAATCAAAAGAGTCTCGAGTGATGAAGGGCTACTAGATAATCATTGAAGCCAAGCCCTTGCAGCTCGTAGACGAGACTTTCTATTCAACTCCCATAGACGGAGCCAATTTTCGGGACCTTGATTGTCGGGACCTTGATCGTCGGAACCTCTGAGCATCAACAACACAACGTGAACCCGTTGTGCGTGATCCAACGCGTGTCTTCGATGATTGCTAGCATAAGATGGAGCTGAAGAAGTATAGAGGAGTTCACGCTTGAATCGCTTACCTTCACCTCGTGGGGTATCTTCTTGATTTATAGGGAGCGGTTCATAAATCTCCCCTTAATTTTAGCGATAAAATCTAATTTTCCTATCAAGGATTAATCTTCTGAGAAATAAGGGATTTGGAAACTGGGAAATCTGCTAATAAATATCTTTTTCGCATATTTTCCGCTTTTATATACTTATCCATAACGAACTTTCCATATGTGGTAGGATGGCCGGCTGGGGACTTGAAATCCTAGACAGACAGCCCTAAAGCAAGTCTTTGAGAAGAGACCCTGATATTCTCAGACGGGCTTTAAAACTCTCCCATTTGGATAATGCCCGACTGGTTTCAATATGATACATGGGCCTAGACCGTTTCACAATGAGGGCCAAGCGGGCGCTGGGCCTATTTAGAAGTGGGTCTAAATATCATGGTACTCACAGTAGTTACCTTCAAACCAAGTGCAATCAGAAACTTGCCAACCATGGTCCTGATCCGAGAATGTCCATGATCCCTTGGAAATGTGGCAGTACATGCTTATGAAGTCACTGGAAGGATTGTCCTTGACCTTCAAAATTTCAAGCAAAGAAGAAGCAAATAGTGCTGACACCACTAATCCAAGTTGTTGTTTCCATGTTTTCCTCAATCTAAATGTGAGTTAATGTTACTTAAGTTTGTTCTTATTTTCTAGTCATTTTCTATTGTGGTATGTTGTTATTACTCAATTTTAGAACTAATTCAAGCATTCTCGTCTCTTTTATCTCATACTGTATGTCACTGTTTTTTCATTTTGCTTAGTAAAACAAAGCCAATTCTATTTTTTTTTTTTGCTTATTGAGTATTTATGATGCATGTTGTTTGAAGTTTTTATCCTTAATTGTGAGTAACCCTTTCCCAAACTTTAACAAATAGACCATGAGAAATCTTAGTAGGTTCTGGTTATGGTAAAGAAATAAATTATGGAATTCAAGATCAAACCTGAGATTCCTTAACAAATTCATGTCCTTTCTTCAATATAGGTCCAATGTCATTGGCTAGTGGTTCTCGAAGGGCAAAACTAGTGTCCTACTCTTGACTGCCAAAGCCTTGCGACAATTAACAATTTCAAAACCAATTAGACAAGAAAGGGATAAAAACCTAGTTTCGAACCAATTGCATACTTGAAAATTTGTTCTAAAAAGATGAATTGATGTTATCTAATTTTCCTATCCATATATGTTTGCAATATTAGCAGTTGAAGTTGTCTTTTGACCAGCAGTTTTATTCCATCTTCAGCAATCCATATATAATCTGGGATCCTTGCAAGGTGCTTCTTGAAGTAATCTCCATTTGGATTTTCGACCCAACATGCAAGCATACACAATGACTGCTAAATTAAGTCGTCTTAGTACTCCAAATAAGTGACATGCTGTCTAAATAAGACACCATCCTCAATAGAAAAAAAATACCTTCTCAACACATCCAATGGTGATGTATATACTATATATTTTCATCTTCATAATGGATGTGTTTCATCGCTACTTCTAGAGCATTTTGTCTCTACTTGTTGAAGGGCCAACGAAATAGAAGAGGCTCCATACATATGTACAAACTATCCCACATTAGATCTTGTATTAAGGGATGGGGATAATAGAGATCCTCCTGCAATAAACAATTTTGAATTGTGTCTCATGCATGCATAGCATATTTATAGGAAAGAAGAAAAATTTTCTATACAAAGCCAAAACTTACCTTCGCACAAAGATGTCGTACTTTCTTCCATTTGATTTCATTATAAGGTTGAAGGAAAAGCTCATCTCTTAGTTCTAGAACAAGAGGCATGATTTGGCCAACAAATCGTCTACCATATAAGTATGATAGGTACAAACTATCTGACTGGGGAAGCAAACATTTTGCTACATTTAAGCACTCAAATGATAAGAAGCTAAACCAAGACAAAGCAATACCAAAAGGAGGAAAATGAAATATGTTTTAATATAAGATAATTTTAAATATATCTGGCAGTGGTAAGCCCTAGACAAATAAACACTTAAATTGATGTTAAATTTTAAGTATTCATGTGCAAGATACGCGAGTGCAGAAGTAGATAGTAGAATTTAAGAACTTGAGTTGATGTATCGTAGTATTATATATATATATATATATATATATATATATATATATATATATATATATATATATATATATATATATATATATATATATATACCTGGATGCCTAGGAAGGAAAGAAGGGAAAAGCCAAAATTCTGGGGGAATTGGGTTGCTTCCTGACCGGTCAAATAATCCTAAGAGCTGCATAGAAGAAACAATATGTAGAATTCAATCCAATGCACAAGAATGTATCATGTATTCGATGACGAATATGAACGTGTTAAAATGGCCATACTGAAAGCCAAGCCTTCCGGATGTCAGTCCACCTCGGTCAAGGATCCACTTACGCCCTCTTGCACAAGCATTATCACTACCACCATCACGCCCTTCTCCAAGGATACGTATACAAATGTAGTGTAGGGTTGTGCAAAACATATTGTTGTGTCCTTCAATATGAAAACCCCACCCACCATCTTCATTCTGCAATGGTCATAAGCCATTTTCATACTTCAAAGCTCCAAGCCCATTGATAAGCTAGGGTTAATTAGAATGATGGGTTGGGTTCAAAATATTTGTACCTGATGACAGTATAAGTAGGAAGAATTTCTTTACGATATTCTCCAGGGAATACAATGTCAAGATGGCTTGTAATATATAGACACATGACCTGTATTTTCACTGAAATTAGTTCATTATATATATATATATATATATATTCATGACCTGTATTTTCACTGAAATTAGTTCATTATATATATATATATATATATAAATATATATCCAGGATTGTAAGGAGGCTAAGTAGACTCACCAGGGGAGGAAGCAAACACAATGGGCCAGAATTTTCAGCAGGCCAATGGCCATCACTAGCCTGCAAGGCTGAAAAGAAATGAGCACCCCTTTTCACTGCTGTTGTGGCTGTCTCGTATGTAATTTCTTCTTCAGCATCCCCAACCTTCACTTCTGGTATTATTTGTTCGAAATTCTTCTCTCAAAAACTGTAGTTTGTTTTGTTTTTGTTTTTTTCCCCAAATGAAATGTGAGTTAGTGATGGAAACTTTGAATACTTTAGAAACAAGATGAAGCAGAAATTCATTGAACATAATTCTCATTATGGGAGAGTAGAACACGAGGAGTATTTAAGGAGAGCAGAAAAGCTGTAAATTGTTATGGAGTACTTAGGTTGTTATATCAGTTTGAGATCTCCGTGCAGCTGTTGAACCAATGTCATCAGTTAAGCTGGGAGAGGTTGAGTGTCTAACATTCCCCCACTACTAAAAAAATTAAAATTTATGACGATTCATACAATGTCGCTTTAAAAAAAAAAAAAAAAAATATCATTATCTAACTATATTTCAATGTGCAATGACAATTTAAAGTCATTATATTGTGTGATTTTTTTATTACTATGACACTTATTAAAGGTGTCAAAGTTGGAAACCATTGTTATCATTGCTGTATATATACCATTCTTATCTTAGTAAATCTCTCTCAAGCCGTATCTTTCAGATCCCTTTTCAAACCCGATACCCATCAATGTTTGGAGGCTTTCCATGAAGTATTTTTGAGAGAAGTAGGGAGAAGTACTCCTACACTATTTATGCAGATGATGGAGAGAGGGTGGTCTAAGAGGAAAAGAATGGGCTGTTTGGGTCCTCAAAGAAAACAGGGTAGAAAAGAGGCTTGTGTTTCGTAGGGGTAATTTTGGTCTCAAAAGATAATAGCCGAAGATTTTAAAGGAGGATAAAGCAAGATTTCGGAGCAAGGTCGGAGCTTTTCTTGGGGTGTGTTCGATTGTAAGCGGTTATTTCAAAGAAATACTTCAGCTGTGAGGAACATTTCCGGCTGAGAGAGCATTTTTGGTGCGGAAACTTCAGAGAGCAGTGAGACCGAATGGCAAGAAAAGGTTTTTTTTTAAAAAATTTCTTTGCATTTTTTAGGAGGAAGAAGGGGTCTCTCAGGTATGCGTTCACAGCCCCCTATTTTCTGGTATGAAGTTAAGAACATCCTATTCAAAGAAAAACCCGTAGCCTTTAAAAATCATGAAATCTTGAGTGTTTGAATCCCAATACCCACCCCCACCCTCAAAACAAAGTCAACTTGACTCCTTAACTACTGACCCATCGTCCTTTTTTCTTTTTCTTTTCAACAGGTTTGGTGGTTAAGCCATTCAACAGGTTTGGTGGGTCTGGCTTCATAATCATAAAGGTTTGTTGTTGTGGTTGTTGAAGTGGAAGTGGTTTTTGGTGGTATAGATATGGAGTTTGTGGGTCTGATTCTTAGAGGCTGACTGTTATTTGTTCTTCAATTTTTGGGTTTGGGTTGGATTCTAAAAGCTTTGGTTCTTTTACAATAAGATGCTATAGCTAGACTATTTGAAGTTCGTCTGAAATTGAATAATTTAAAATGCAATGACTCAATTTTTTATTTATTTTTGTACATCTATTGATGTCATCACTTCACTCTGTTAATTCTGAATAATTTGACAAAGGTGAAAGCTGTTGTCATATTTGATGCCATGATGTTTGGACTCCCTACACAGAAGGAAAATTTTTTTAGGTGGTACTTTGTGAATCTTAACAATTTTAGCTTCAGACTAATTAATCATTGCTTGTTTAGATGTCTATTTGACGGAAATGATAAGGCATCCATTCATTATATATCACTGTTTCATGGATGGTTGCTTATTTTGCCATGTCATCCAGTCTTACTAATATAAATCTTGGAAGAATCCTTCTGCATTCTCAATTATCATCTTATTTTCATCTTTGCTAAACATGTCAATTTGAGAACGTATATTTTTTTAGCCAGTGATCCTAATTCTGGTTGAGTTGCTTTAATGAAGTTTAAATGTTTGTTTGTTAGCCTGACTTAGCCCAAGATAAATTTCTATCACCTGAAGTTTGTTAGCATGGATATGTGAGACTCATTTTGTACAAAACAGAGAGTCCTCCGTTATGGGTTCCTTTTTCTGGGTTTTGTTCTTGTTCCATTTTTTTTCCTGAAGGCTTTGAGAATAAAGAAACCTTGAGAGTTCTTACATGCAGATTCATTCTTTCTCTTTTCGCTTTAGAAATTATTCTTTGATTTATTCTGTCTGTGTCATCAGCATGTGGCGTGTTCTGTGTCTATAATGGGATGTAGGAAATGAATGGGGTGTAAATAGAGAAATGGCTCCTTTCATGCTTGTTCTTTTACTGCTTTTTCCTCACATGTTTTGTCTTCTGCTCCGATTTAACTGAAAATTTTCCCTCTTAAGATTGACCAAATTATTTCCTTTAGATGAACTTCATAGTCTTGACTAACATACACTTTCCTAATAATGTGTTTCAATTTTCTTTATCTTTTGTGATGGCTTATCAATGTGAGATACATATGGTAGACCCTTCATAAGTTACTAATAGTATGAACATCACTACAAAGGCAACTTGGAAGATTAAAAAGGCAATGTACCATTAAAGTCAGGTCCCACCACAACAAATTCAATTGGGATACTTATGTTATCAGATACTGATTTTATTTTATTTGGGAAATAATAAACGAGGTTTGTGAAATCATGGGCAAATGAAATGATTTGAAAAATATTTATGGCTAGGGTGCTGCACATGTAATGGAGATCTTTTATTCCAAAAATACCCTCTACCTAAGCTAGTAATAAAAACTAAATTGAACCCCAAAAATTTTATGCACAATACCCCAAATACCTTCATGCTTGCGGAATGTCCTAGATATCCTCATGTTTTATTGGATCCTTATTTACGAGTCCCATTCTGTATACATTTACTCTGCATTAAACGCATCTGAGGAAAATGCGTATTCACCATCATGCACAATATTTATTTGTTTTATGCCTTGCTTTTATCTCTCACCACATTCCATGCTTCACTCTTTGCTTCGTTTGTGTTTTATGCAGCCTGCTAAGCCTTTCCTCGGCATCGTTTGTGACGAATGGCGTTACAAAAGCGGAGAGAATAGCGTTGCCTTGATCTTCTGACGGTGGAGAAGGGCGAGGATAGGTCGTTTTTCGCGGGGAATACAGCTTATCACAGTTCGAAAATGGGATATTATAAAAATGTCCGGATATTGAAATCCGAGGAATATCTTCCCAGTGCCGAGTTTAACAAATCGGATTAAAACAATCGGATGGCAAATTATGTGTGGAGGCGTTGTTAGAAACGGATTTAATGAATATCCAGTTAAATAGAAGCACTCCTGATTTGGAAATGTCTGGATTTTCTAGTTGTTCGGTTGAAAATCCGGAAAGTACTGTGTTCCGGTTGGAAATCCAGTTTTCTAAGATTGTTCGGTTGAAAATCGGTGATATTTCGGTTGGAAATCTTACGATTTTACATTGTTCATGTACAGCCAAGCTTGTTAAATATTAACTTGAATAAATCTATCACTTGCTTTTTCCCATAAAAAAGAAAGTTCCATGTGTTCAACTGAAGAAACTCCTTTTCATTGGTACTGGAAGTACAGCACTGTTATCCTGAGAATGGGTTTACTACAAAGACAAGATGTATGGAAACTAAAACAGGAAAGATTTGAACTGGCCTTGTCAGGCAGATTTAATGATACAGGAATTTTGGAGAAATCAGAGGTCCAAATTTTACTACTAAGTTTCTGAAGAAGAGTATTTGGCAATTCATTAGAACAATGCTGGAAATATTCTTTGAAGATTACAGGAGAAGGGAAGGTTGTAAAAACCTTCATTTGATGGGAGGAGCGGGCATTTAAGTCCAACAAATTCTTTGTAGGGATCAAAGAAATCAAGAATACCTAGCAGTGGACAGTGAACTTTTCTATGAAAAACCACAGAAACTGGGTAAAATATTAATTGGTTTAAATAAGTATTCAAAATCTGGAATTTATTATGATCACCTACTCCTTTCACTTCAGTCCCGACGTTTGTTCCCATGTGGCTTTGTGCTTAGTGAATTTCTCTTACCCTTTTCTTTGACTATGGAATTTAACTATGTTGTGATATATGGAATGTGAGTTTATAGACGATTGGCCAACAATATTTTCCTCCCCTTCGTTTTTAGGTTCATCCAGAAGGAAATATGTTGATATTGATAAGAATATAGACATCACTAAAAGATCACACCTTCAACCCGAGTTGCTCTTCGGAATGACAGCTATGTGCTTCACTTAGTATTGCCCAGTAAAGTAGATCCACTGGTAAACCTTATGAAAGTTGAAAAGGTTCCAGTTCATATGATATGATTGGTGGCGCCCAGTCAGCAACTCGAAGAGATAAAGGAGGTAAAGCTATGTAGGAGCTTATAACATGATGTGACCCAGCCAGATCGAAAGGCGGCTGGAGCGAAAAATGTGATTGTCCATTTAAGATAATCGGTGTGAAGTTAACTAGTAATGATGATTGGAGTGTTAAAAGTTGTTTGTGGATTTCATAATGCATTATTATTGTAATTATATTTTAAACATAAAAGTCTAACAACTAATACATAAACATAAAACTAAGTCTTCTTTTCTCTTCGAGGCAGACATATACGGTGGTAGATTGGTAGAGATCCGATCTTAGTCTTTGAAGGATCCGCTAAAGTCTTTGGAGGAGCAAGCGTCCAGCGCTGGAGGAGGAGGGAACTATCGGTGGTGGAGGATCAGCCGATCTTTGGTGGAGGGGATAGACAAAAGTGGGAGGCTAAAATGGGCCAGCGTAGCGGGTGATGGAGTCTTTGTGAGATGCGAAGTCTCATCGACCAAGCGAGTATGCTATGCGCCTCGATTCGGTGCACCCAAAATGATCGAGACTCTGCTCTCTTCCCAGGATATCACATGCCTCAATAAAGTCGATGCTGCGGCATTACGCTACACATAAATAATATGTGAACTTAATATTAGTAATATAATAAAAGTTAAGAAGTATGAGTATGGCCTGAATTTAGATTCTTGGGTCAAACCAAGTCCATATTTAACTTCTGATATCATGGTATATACGACATGTGAGGCGGAGAAGATCACGCATCTGTCGTAAAACCTAATCTCGATTGTGGAGGGGTTGAGCGATGCGATGCGATATCTCGGTGCCACCAGGCCATATACTCTGGTACACTCTCTCCTGAGCCTGAGTACTGGCATCGTCGACCTCGACTTTGATCAGTCAGTACGTGATCTGTCCATCTCTCCCAATACTGATCCAATAAGATACTACGATCGAATTAGTGGAAGTGTGAAAGAGCCCGCCGGAATAATTAGAATATAGCCAAACTTCGCGTAAGACCCACTCCGGATGATATGCTCAACAACCCAGTCCGCACTTTATGCATCGAATACCATACAATGTCGGGAAAGGGGTGCTGTTTCGATGATACCGCGCATGGCTCCGCCCGGACATCGTCTGCTCGATCTAGTCGCTCCAGGCGGCGCAAACTACTCCCGGGGAGATCGTGCGGCCTCCAGCGTGTAGTACCGCGTGGTCGTGATTCCCGATTAATACGACAAATCCGGAGCGAAAACATCGAAGAGTGCTCATAAATCTAGGCCTACCTGTCATCGAGCGATTAATATCAATATAATCGATAATTGAAAATTATCTAAAATTATAAAAATTGTATGTTGTACTGCAAAGGTCGAGTAGCCACCTAGCTGTCGCACCTCAAACACAGTCGCGATGATCGGTTACTGTCGCGAGATATGCGGTATTTTGGCTGCTTCTGACCATCTTTGGGAGTCCGGGCCAGCTCAGTACACTCTTTGCGACAGTTTGCACTCTTATCAACAAATAGAGTGCAACCAACGGATGGAGCAGAAGGCTCGAGTAGCAAACTCGATATCATCATGGATGAATCATGTAGTGAAAAATGATCCTCGGCCCACGATGGTGGCCGAGAGGAGAGCGACCTTCGCTCCGTTCTCGAGATGCCTGCGTCGGTGGTGCCCGACAACTCCGCCAATAGAGCATTGGCGGCGTCCACCGGCGGCGTGAGAATGATATCGCCAGTCCGATGCGGTATGTGTAAAATGGATCGCGGCGTCGTCTAGCGTGATGGTCATCTCACGAAGCGGAAGATGGTAAGTGGTCTCAGCGCCTGCTCCGCAAAGCCGTGACATGAATTTGCTCGCTGACTTCGATGGCTGCCGACTAGTCAAGCGGTGCGACCCGGATCGATGCAGGTCTCATAAATCTCACGAGACCTCTCAGTATCTAAGCTCTATCATGCAACTTTGCACCATGATTTGCAATTTCAATGGTGCTCGATCCTACAATATAAATGGCAAATAAATTACAATTCAAGTTACGTAACTAAAATTAACATAAAAATATATATATAGATACAACTTTGGACAATGATTGTTTCCTTTTAACAGAAAACATAAATATTTCACTAGTATGAGATAAATAAATACCAAAGAAAAAATATGAGTGCTCTTCCCCAAGCAGAACCACTAGTAAACTCTACAAGTGAGAAAAATGATATACTTAAGATCTGAGAAATACCTGACTAAAAGTAGTTTACCTATCAAATAAATAAATAACACAACTAAAATTAGTTACAAATTACAACTAAAAACATAAAACCTAGAGTAGAAAATCCTCTAGGAAGAGATCAAGCTGACAACTCTCATTTTGCTAAAATATCTACACTGAAATTTAAGTTTAAGCAAAGGAACACAAATTTGTGATCTCTAATATTCAATAATACGCGCATTGGATCTTTTGAATCTACTCTATGTCATGACTCCCTCCTACACCATGAATCCCTTGTATCACAAATATTCCCACTGTAGGCATTTCATAGATTTCTATGCATTCATAATATTCAACCACTTCCTCTCTTCCATATTTCAAGACCCGATAAATGTATAAGAGATGCTATACTTATTTCAAAGAGATAAGCCTAATAGTTCCTCATGTAACCCCCCTCTCTTTCTTTCCATTTATGAAAAAAGAGGGAGGGGGAGGAGGGTGGAGTTGGTTGGTAATAGTTATTTTAAATAATGAAGTATGTGCTCCATGTACTCATGGCAATAAGAGAACAATGACTTCATCTTGACCACTATTTTCTTTTTCAATCCATTTGTCTATCTTATATATTTTCTACTCCAATTGTTAGAAATAGAATTTAGCATCTTATCAAATCCACAAGGAAAAAGTTACAGGAAATGGAGATGGGTATGTAAATCTCATATCAGAAGGTAGGGACACAAGGAACGAAGACACCTAATGCAATGTGAAGGAGGCTTATACTCAGGCTATGGATATAAGCGAGAATCCATGGGACGGTTCGAGGCTCAATAGTTTCTTTTCCTTTTAGGTCCATAATATCTTTATAATATATGATGAAATTGATCAAACTCATACAACTCTACGTATGAAATTTTTTCCTACTCCTTGCATATTACCAACTCATTGGTATTGTAAGTACCACAAATATAACGAACATCTATAAATCCAATTCTTGATTTATGGAAAATCGAATGAAACAGAAAAGTTGCAAGGAATTTACGTGGAAGGTTGATAACATTGAGCATATAAGCAAAACATCAATTACCATGACCTCTCTTAATCAGCCAGATCCACCATTTTTATAAATTTGATAGTAGATGGATAAGAAATGCTTCGCTGAGGAACTCTCTGACTACCGTGAAACCCGGTTTTGGTCTTTTACCATTCTGACAATGGTGCGTGGTAGTTTCCACAATCCCACACCATGTCTCTTGCTTATACAAAGCAAAATTGCAAAATTTTATCCATCACGCCCTTTTTTTCACGAACCCCATTTTCTCCATATTCTTGAAAGCGGGGAACTTCCGGTTGCATGGTTGGATTTCTCGATATCAATTTTGATGTTAGTGAGGCCCTTCCACAAAACCATGGCCTCATCATCTATCAAATAAACCATCGAATTTGTCGACCCTCCACTGAAAACCACAGTAACCTCCCACAGATTTAATCAGGTTCATCCAAACAAAAAAGGCAGAGATAATAAACCAAGTACATCCCTTCAATGGCTGAAATGTAATTAAATAAGCCAGCAAATGGGAGATTTCATAAATCACCATCAGTCAACCACGAAGAGTAAAAGCAAAACTCTTTCTCAGCGATCAAAGCTACAAATGTCACGATCAAACAAAACATGCATTGTCCCAACTGAATTCATGGCCACACTGGATGCCAACTAATTCAAAAGAAAAGAAAAGAAAAGAAAGGAATAAATTGCACGGCGAACAAGGTGGTTATCGGCCAAAACCCCCTTCGCCTTGATTCAAACCCACACTATTGGCAAAATCCCAGAGGCGTTTCGGTGGGTGTTTAGACAATAAAGGGCATGGAAAGAAAACACAAACCCGGCTGCGCTTTTCACGAAAGCGATTGAATTGTTTTAAAATTCTCTGAAATTTCGGTAAATCTTAAATGCCGAATAGCGATGGCAGGACATCATGAAATCCGGTTGAAGTGGAGAATTTCGGATATCATATTAGGACATGTGGAATCGGATAAATCGGATAATCAGGACATCATAATCCGGATTACATAGATTCTCCGGACATCATGAAATCAGGTTAAAACCGTTCATGGACATATGAATCAGAGTTGAAATCGTCATCAGAAAATAGTCTCACCGGATTCAATGAAATCCGGAGTAGAAGCTCGACTTCGGATTTGAGAATCCGGTAACATAAGTCCGACCCAAACGGGTGAAATTTCAAAAAAAATGCAAACTTCTTCATATTTCTTGATATTTAGCGGTGAAAATGCAAGAATAAACCACAATAACAAACACTTGATATTTTTGTCGAATTTTTGTCGAATCTCCGGATTTGGGGGTTGTCGGATGGGTTTTGGGTAGAGAGGAGGACAGGGTTGGGTCTGCGGAGGATGGAGGTTGGGTTCTTGTTGAATCTTCGGATTTGGGGTTCTCGGATGGTTTTTAGGTAAAAAACGGGGAGGATGGGTTTGGGGGAACAAATGGGGTGTATGAAGGGTAGGATGGGAATGTTGTTTAAAGGAATGGGGTGTAAAGAGTTTATTTTGGGGTGTAATTAGTAATGGGGTGCATAGAGATATTCAAGGGGTGTGAATAGAACTACTCTTCCTTTCTCGTTCAAATGTTAAGGAGAGAAAAATAGAGCAATTCTATTTACACCCCATCCATTTCTCTATACACCCCATATCACACACACCCCATGTTTTCACCCCATCTCTCTAATGGGGTGTAGAAAATAGGACAGGTGTAAATAGAATTGCTCGAGAAAAATAATCGGGGTAGGGAAGATCACTTGTCGGTCTCCATTCTTTGGGATGTGGATTTCCCCTTTATTAAATCTCTTGCTTCTCCATTCTTGAATACCGTAACGTCTTTGCCCAAATATCGAAAATACCCTTCTAGAAGATTAGAGTATCGACTCGTTGAAGGAGAAATCAACAGGGCTGAGTCGATCGTATAATTGAAAAGTTGAAGGAGACGAAGAAGTGGGTATCTCTTGTTAGCCAAGTTATCTTCCTTTTGAGTAAAAATGGAGAACAATTTTCCCCTTTCTTATTCTTTGTTTTGTTCTGGTATCAAATCCGTTTTTTTTTCCACTTTTTTTGCTCTGTTGTGATAATTGAGATTCTGTCTCCATTTTCTGAAGATTTTTGAGAAAATAAACAAAGAGGTTGTGGTTGAATTGACTGTAGCATGTTTTCAATGTTTTTTTTTTCCTTTCCAGCGTTTTCTTTCACCGACCAATTGGTTTTCGATTCATATTCTTGTTTATTTGGATGAATCGATCTCTGATATTTGAAAGAAAATAAATAAAAATGACCTGGTTGGATTATTGAATGTTTCAAGTTCTCAATTAGTTTGCTGTTTTTTTTTTTTTTAAGAAGAAAGTTTGATGTTTTTTTGTTCCTTTATTTTTTGTTCCTCGTAGGAAAATAAGGCAGAGTATGCATCATTAAAAAAAAAAAAGCAGATACATGTATCTGATTTTGCCTTAGCAAGTTTTCCCATCCCTTTCCATTTTTATCAGTAAAAAATTGGTTTCCGATTCATATTCTTGTTTATTTGTATGAATTGATCTCTGATATCTGAAAGAAAAGAAATAAAAAGGCTATGGTTGGATTATTGAAGTTGCAAGTTCTCAATTAGTTTGCTGTTTTTTTAAAGAAAGTTTGCTGTTTTTTGTTCCTTTATTTATTTATATAAATTAATCTCTATTAATTTCTTTATTTATCTATGATATTGTTTCTTGTAGGAATAAGGATTATCTATAAAAAAATGAATCTTTATAATCTACGATTTGCTTACTGTGATTTTCTATCTTTGTTTTTTATCTGTTCTCAATTTCTAATGCTGTTATAAGAAAATGTTAATCTATAATCAGTTAATGTGTTTTGACATTTAAACTCTGGAAGTGCTAATAATCAGATGATTTGGGGATGATTCTCTTTGATCATCTTTTGGACTTCAGTCTCCATTAGAGTTCATTCAAGATAGTGGATGATTGACTGGTTAAAACTCTTTGGATCTCATGGACTCAATTTTTCTGTACCATAAAGATTGATTGGCTGAATTTTATATGATTGGTATCTAGTATGAACAGCTGCACATAGGGTTGATAATTTGGACTGAACGTGTTTTGGAGGATGAGATATGGTAAGCTTCAACAATTGTCATCTGACTGTTGGTTGAGTGAATCTCATACTCAGTTCTCTATCTCTTCAGTTCTGTTTGAATATGTGAAAGATGACATTTCTCTTTGTGACATTGGACTGATATTAACTTAATAGATATGTAGCTTATATTCTGTTCCTTTTGGTGCTGTTGCTTTAATCTTTCAATCAATTTTATTTGAGTTACAATCCATTATTCTTAGTTTATACCCACCCTTTAAAGAAAAGACCATAGGTAAAGACTTCCAAGTGGTACATATAACCTTTTCATCACTTCAAATAGAATTGATCGAGAACCGACTAACTAGGGAGGGTGAGGCATTACTCGCGAGTTGATCACCTAGATGGTCGTTCTTGATGAACTCAATTAGAAAGTCTCCAAACCATTATGTATGCATACAAAATCGTTCATAGTTGATTAACTAATAACCTTGGAAAATCATTTACAATGAAATACAAGTAGAAACAGATCCAAATAGCTTCCAACCAAAAACAGTTACATAAAAGGTTTTGTAGTAACTTGAAAAGTGCAAAACATGATAAGGTTACTATGTACAAAACATTCATACATGCATGTACCAAAGAATGACATAAATATAAATTATGTTATGAACGAACACGTTAATAGCAAAATAACATGGACAAATGTGAAATACCATATTATAACTAGCGATATCAAATATTGCTGTCATAACTGACTTATCAGGAATTGAAATTTTAGTTCATAGATACCACATTAGTGAAGTCTTTATTTCAATAGGACGATTATAATATAATTGCTTACGGCAATGGATTCTTACAAGTTTTGCAATTGTGACTAGACATACTACATCTAGAGCAATAAATTATGCACTTATCTTGAAATTGAGATTCTATCACTGGCTGTACTTTCTTGGTCTGGGGTGCAGCCAATAGGAGGAGGTTAAGAATACAACCTCTACGCTCCCGCCGTCCGAACTATTCCATCATCACCAACAATTGGCATATCATGTGTCTTAATACCACAAAAAATCCTGAGTATATATGCTTTTGCATTGGCAATGTGAACCATTCATCAACAAATTAAATCCGTAACATTTTGTCCTAATCAGAGGATAACGGCACACACATACTCACAAGGTATTCTTGACATTTGCCATGCCTTGCACATGCATATTCAGTTCCTCATGTGATCATTAACATATGTCGTACCCATTGAAACACCAAATAGGCTATTCGCCAAAGGATAAGCTGGTGTCTCACGCCAGCAATAACCCTTCTTACACCTTCTCTTTAATTTTTGGACCAATGGCACCCTTCCAATTGTTTAACTCTTCTTTATGCTTGACTAACATGACACCTAACTTAATCATGTGCTCTATCAAGAAGCTACATATAGAGTTATGTGGTTCATTTTTCAACCATGCATTAAAGGACTTAGCTAGGTTAGTCATCATTTTATCCCATCTTTATTTTGGAAATTTAGACATAGCCCAGTGCTCCGGTCCATTTTCTTCAACCCATGTGGCTAAAGCATCATTGTATTTACGAAGCTCAGATATGTGGGCATTGTAATCTTCCTCCCCTCTCGCATATGCAATGCCTATCCAAACCATTCAAGTGCATTTTACTTACCCTTGTTCCCTCTTGTGTTGTGCCTATTAAGAAATGTGCTAAAGTTCTCCTTCAAGTGCTGGTAGAAATATGCATGATTCTTAGCTCCAAAGATTTCAAGGACACTACGGAAAAGGGCTTGATGCCTGTCAAAGATAATAACCACTTCATTTTCACCAATATTCTTGATTTTGTAAATAACGACCAATCTTCATAATTATCTGAGCTCAACACAACAAGGGCTAATGGGAACATATAATCATTAGCATCATATGTAGTGGCCGAGAATAAGGCACCCCCATAAGGGTCGTTCACATGAGAGGTGTCAATAGCTATGAGTGGTTGGCACCCCATTGCAAACCCTTGGATAGATATTGCATGTGCAATGAACAGTTGGTGAAAATGACCATCACTAGAATATGTCAACTCAACAATAGTTCCTAGATTAGTATGAACAATTCTTTCACACATCCAAGGCAACAGCTTATAATAATTTTTGGGGATACCATATATTCTCTCTTTGGCCTTTTCCTTTAAATTCCATACTTGACTATATGACAATCTCCTTCCATGTTGTCTTATAAAGTCCTTACATATTTGCCAAGGTAGATAATCTAGAGTTGAGCATATCACTTCATCAATCACCATAGATGCATGATTTTCTCTAACCGAAGGTGGGGAAGAGGCAACATCATCCAAACTGTGGTTATGACAAATATTGAAAGTATGGACTTGAACAACGTCGGATGAACCAATAGAATGACATGTTATTTTCCACGACCATTTTTCAATAATGCAAACACTTGATCCCATATGCTTCATACTATTTCTCTTAATTTGTATCGAAATGGCGACTATTTACATTAAATAAACACCATTCTGGCTTCGGAAGCATTGTGAAAGAGTTTATCCCACTCCTCATGATTGCATTTGAAAATTGCTTTGATGGCTGAATTGGAGCGTGACTCGGTGCATGTCTTGAGAACCCAATTGATTCAATTCTCCGCATGTTGCTAGGGATGACCGTTTCACTTGCCATGTTAGTATCCATAGGTGAGGAAACAACATGTGCATAACTCGATGCAGTTATTGGTATATTGACATTGGAAATTACCAAAGCAAGCATTAAGTGGGTAATTGCGTAACATGACATAATTGTTTAAGTAAACAAAATTTGGGTAGTTAGTTAATTACTTGAAGGACCTTGGGATGTCACAAACGACACGTCCACATGGAGAAACATAAACCCGACAATAAATATCATTCCATCGAAGCATTCTGCGGAATGATGAATCATCACATAACAGTATAAGTGACGATGAATAAAATTTAACTGTGAATTCGATTTTTATAAAATCTGGTTGCATGTTCAATATCCCATAAACTCTTGATCTGAAATCATCATGTGACATGCGTTCATCAATCTCAATAAATATGGTGCAACCGTCAATGTATTGGACGGTTTCATTATCACCCTTTTTCAATTCTCCGTCTTCATGAATATAGCAAAACATATCTCCATCCATAGTTGTTTTATACGTTATGAATGCAAACGTTGGAAATGATCAAACCACTTCAATCTAGTGAATATAGGAAAATTTCTGTCTATTAGCGTCAATTAGGCAATGGGCGTCGATTCTAGCAAAGGGAGATGCGAGATTCTGGAAAAGGAGATCTACCGCCCACGACTGATCTTCCCTTGCGTAAATATTTTTCTCTCCTTAACGTTTCAACAAGAAAGGAAAGATGCAATAAAAGCATAGAGGTATTTGGGACATTCTACAAGCATGAAGGTATTTGGGGTAGTATCCATATAATTTTTGGGGTTCGGTTCGGTTTTTATTAGCAGCTCAGTTGAGGGTACTTTTGGAATACAAGGTCTGCATCACACGTGCTGGCTGCTGCACTTAGCCATAAATATTTTTCAAATCATTCCACCTGCCCATGATTTCACACCTCTTGTTTGTTATTTACCAAATAAAATCAAATCAGTACCTGATAACATAAGTATCCCAATTCAATTATCAAGCACTCTAATTTTGACTTTGAAGTGGACTTATTATTGATGCCAATCAGGTTGATAGTGATTTGTTCATGCTGATTTGTTATATTTTTTTCCTTTTAAAACATAGACAATCATTCCACACTTGATATAAGGGTTAATCTTTAAACATCCTTAAGAAGGAATCTTACAACTCAAAAATTGTTAAAAAATTTCTTCTACACCTCTTAGAAGACTTACCTAATAAAATGTTATTAAGTTATTGAATATCTAATACAAAAGATTTGAATGAAACATGATTGGAGATTCTTGTTTTATTTGCTTAAAATATGAAATTGTGTGATTTCCTAAATAAATCTTCCAATCCCTAAATTATCTCTAGGAATCATATCAACTTATTTATCTCTTTTTGATACACCACTAAGGAGTGAATGAGATTATTTATTTACAAAAAATAAAAGTTCTTTGATTGTTATGTGAAGTTGATTGAGGGGACGCATGCCTTTTTTTTTAGCAAGTTTAGGGATATTCGGTTTATATTCAACTATTCAAAGGTCTTCACATATTTCCAATTTGTCATTATTTCAACTGGTTTTTTCATAACCAGCTACTATTTATGGTTAGCCAAAGGTGATTCCATGTACAAAAGAGTTCATGGTAAGTGAAACAATCTAAAGAAACAGATTGCACCTTTACAATTGGTAAATAACTCAAAACCCCATTTAGAAATCTTTTTTCTACTCTTGAATGAGCACTAAAAAAATGGAGAAAAAAACTCTTTTTGATCTAGAAATTTTTTGTAATGATTAACCAGGTCTTCTTGCATAGGCACTGATGGGCGGTAGGAAGCGAAGTCAAATGCCCCCCTTGAAATTTTCTTATAAAAAATATTTTTCTATTGCATCCAAACCTAAGTCCTATTACCATGCTACCATGAAATGTATAATTGCTAAGCCATTAGATTCAGGCTTCTAATTGTTGATTTTTGCAAAACTTTTTACTTAGGCTTTGTTTGGAACCCAGAAAGTGCCAAGAAATGAAGAAAAATACTTAGGAAAATTATTTTCTCATGTTCGGTTTCGAAGTTAAAAAATATCAAATAAAACTAATATAATCAAAATTCTAAAATTTTACATATTTTTAATTTCTTCATTCTTATTTAATAGAGAAATACATCAAAATGAGTTTGAATAAATATATAAAATTAAATTTATTAAGTTTTAAAGTATATTTTTTTATTTTCCTTCAATTTTTTTATACTCGAATCTGCATCTTTGTGGCGTTCCAAAATCAAGAGTGCATTGCAATGACTCGTCAGCCAAACGGAATATTCGAGTAAATTAAGCGCACTACGGATATTTTTTCTTACAAATATACAAATTCTTATAATATTTTATAAAAGTTTGATGTACAACTCCTTTACACTTTTACATGCCAAAATATATTAAAACTAGATTGTTCTAATATATTTTATAAAAATACTTCTCAAGGCCACAACTTGGCCTTCTTCGTACTCACGACCTTGAAGGAGCGTTGTCTTCTCGTGTACCTGAAAGGGTGGTCCCACGGCTACTCCCCACCTAAGTGCAACATGCAATGCCAATACATACAATCACATGCATTCAAGTACCTATACTTTGTTGTACCTGAATGTCTACATGTAATGAATGCAGTATGCCCCTCATGACTCAAATCCTGAGTCCTCATTGACTCCCTCACACCTGCATATGGCAAGTATGAAAAACCGTAAAGGGCATCCCACCTAACCGCTTTGAACAAAGTTTTTTTGTTTGTAATTACCAGACACATTAGGATACCCCGATGCACTTATTCTTACCGTATTGTGTGTTAAGCATTTATGGGCCATGGATTTCCGGGTTCTCATCGCAGGACGTCACACGCCTATACAATATTTTTTTACGGGCTTTCACAGACAGTTTCATGTCTAAACCATATACCAGGTTTTTCACCTAAGGGGTATACATCCTCTTGCTTCACCAGAAGGCTACACGTGTACTTTTTATGTCATGCAACTGTGAGTCTCAATTTGGACGTTGTCCCATTTTACCGAGCTCACCATCGAACACCAAACACAGTGTCGATTAACCATGTCCTCACGACATACATTGAACACCAGCACAATGTCGATTTACCATGTCCTCACGACATACATCGAACACCAACATGGTGTTGATTTACCATGGTCGAACACCAAACATAAATGTACTCACACAAACTTGACGCGTCTGATGCATAAATGTACAAATGTCATTGCACATGCCATTTCATGCCTACATGTACGCTGCGTGTCACATGCAACATATCTATTACACTACATGTCAAGTGTCATGGATAAATTATATTTAATACATGTAATAATTTCCATTTTTATCACAAATATATCACACAATTTCACATATTCAACATGTTATTCAATTTACTGTAATAACATACATTAGCCATTCCTGGCCATAAATCCGACCGTAGCAGCGCTTGAAATATCGGACTTAATACGAAAGTCTAACTTTTATCAAAACCACAAAACATCAACACACAATTCCTGCCTTAGGCCGTACGCGACCCCGGCATTCGGATACAAACCCGGAGTTAAGCGAAGTTAAAACCAAAACGGACCATTCCTCAACTATCCGTGACCCAACCCACTCATTAGCCCATGGTTGGGCTGAGAACTTCATCTTATTAAATTCTAGACTCAAAGATCTTTCCGTAGAGTCTGAGCATCATCGAATCTGAGGCAGGAAAGTTATAGTCGTCGAGTTGATGTGGTTGATTCCCAAGGGTGTGTTGAAATTTGGGCACACCCTCCGGTTGCCGTGCAGCAGGATTTTCATCTTAGAACATAGTGTTCAGTCTCGAGCGGTCCCAGAAATACATTGAAACACATCTTTGGCTTGTCGCTGCTCAACAAGCAAAACTACCCATCTTAAATTAGCCTGAAATGGGAGGCCAGCCGTTAAACCATTAGGTGGCCATATCGCGTAAAATAATCGGAGTAGGAGGAAACCTACCTTTTGTAGCGCAGTTCTGGGTTCTTCGCCGTCTGAGTCTACTCACTATGCGACACTTCTTCCTTTTCCTCTTTCCTTTCCCTTTCTTCCTTTTCTTTTTTTTTCTCTATTTTCCTCTCTCCATTTCTTCTCCTTCTCTCTCTCTTTTCTTTTCCTCTCTTTCTTTCCTTTCTTTCCCTTTCTCTCCTTTCCTCCCTTTCTCTTTTTCTCTCCGTTTAGCTCTCCACTTGTTGTGAACCTATTTATAACATTTCAAACCCTTAGCATGTTGACACATGTCTTGCCATGTACCACACACATGGCTTGCTATTGGCCACACACATGGCTTGCCATGTGTCGTCCTATGACTTGTCATGTGTCACGACACCGATGTCTCAAAATAATTAAAAATTCAGTTTCTCGGAATCCATGGTCATTTGGGTAGCTAGATTTGTGAGCGATTCAAGCAGTGAAATCCATTTCTTCATGAAGTCTAGAAAAATATCAACAGCTCCTTCGGGGCTATTCCAATAAATTACCGTTTGCATTTTTTGAAAAATTAAATTTAAAATTTTCACGGGTTTACTCCCCCTTAAGAATTTCATCACAAGAAATTCACGAGAGTAAATCATATACCAATATTTGTCACTGTGTTGTGAGTAATAACTCTCATTTGATCACAATTTATAGCGACCTAGTGTCTTTATCATTCAGTCCATCAGAGGTTGGCATCAACTGGACACTATTCATGATCCTTCGTTCCACCATGAGTAGAGGCCCAGAAATCTCTCACTCAGAGTTCCGACATATCCAGTCAATCCTCACCCTAGTTCCTAGGGGAGAATTCCCAAACAACGACTTTTCCAAAGGTCTCAACCTCCAAGTTCAAATCTAATGCACAAGATGCAATAATAATGAATATGATGTCCAGGGCCTCTGATACTCTAGTCGACCAAGTCAAGGAAACACACCACACATGTCGGGCTGATCTGCTCGCTCGGCTTCTTGGCCTCTAACTTAGGTATGCCAGATTCTTGAAGTCCTAGCACAGAAAGCCACATCCTTGACCTCGGCCATGCCACAGCCCAGCTATGGCTTGTCTATGTTCTTAGAAAGGTAGCAACGTAGCCTCTACGATTAGCTGGTTCCTCGACCAGTGGGGTGAGAAGGAACAAACTGTATTAGTGCATGTCTCACCAATGTCTAGGACTACGATGTCCCATATCCCTAGGATCTTTGCCTTTGTGGGTAATCCTGTTTCCTATGTCTAGGTTGGTGACAGTAGAAACATATCATCGTTCTTGCCTGACTGGCATCCTTACCCTGGCCTTGGACACGATGTATGACCTGTCTTGAATGTCCTCGTGGAGCGAGAAGTCCTCGACTTGCTCTCGAGCTAGAAGAAGTGACTCTCATTCCTTTTCTTACTAGCGCACCGCATCTCAGATGCTCAGGGCATCATCAATCTCTGCTCCTATAGTACGCCAGTTGTGCCTTTGACCATAGAGTCCATATACTATAGGAAGTCATGATCTTGCCTTGGATAAACAACTTCAGTATCACCAGAATTTCGTTGCCCGGCGTATCATGGCCACATAATCATCCTGAAGCGTGCTTAACTCTGTGAACTTAGCCCGTGTTCAAAGTACTGTCATGGATCACGCCTTGGCAGAAACTCTTGAGCCTTGGCATACCTAGCAGATGCAGGGAAAAACTTGCTCATAAAAAGCTCTCGAAAATCTCCCGTGTCATTGCCTCAAATTTCTTGAGTCTTCACCCAGTCCTATCTACACAGGACTGCCACACCTAGGCGAAATGATGCTAGTGGATCTCATGTCACGCAGGAGGTAATCTCCATAGCCTCCAAAACTCTCTCTCTACTTTTTAAAGAACCAATGGTCGGCCACCGGATTCCCTCCCCTCTGAGCGTGGAGATGATGCTCTAAATCTCTGAGTCACTCGGCCCTCTTAATACCTTGATTGCACTAGTGCATTGCAATGGTGGTAAATGCGCGCCATCGCCTCCATAAATATAGCGATCAAAGCCGGGGCGGTACTACTCTAAGCCTTGATGATGAACAATGTGGTTACTCCGGTAGAGATGGAGTGATTAGGCATTTAGGAGTCTAGATGCATATGGGAATTAATAAGGGGAGCTTATTTCTATGTTTCTATATGAGATAGTTAGGAGAAGACGACTGTGAGAAAGGGGGAGCCTTGTATCACTTAAAATCAAATTGTAACGTAATTGATATGTAGTGAAATACCTTACATTTGGAGTTTGACCAGCGGACATAAGCGATTGTCGAGCTGCGTAACGATCTTTGGTTTTTTTTCTATGTGTGAGTTTATGCATGTGATTTCATAACTCTTCGAATTACATTCCTTTAGCAAATCTATCACAAATTGATGCAGCAGGTTGCATAACACAATAGAACTAGCTGCAACACTTATGACGGTGTTGCACAATTTGGTGCAACATCTCTTAAATCATTGTCTTAAATTGTTTTCTCTTTCATTGATGATATCAATGGGTCACTCTAGATGCGAATGGGAATCCATGGATTATCCTAATTGTTTATCCACCAGTTTTGTATCAGATGTAAGAAATATGAACATGCAAATGAAAGGTATCTTCCACCGATACACAAATACAGTTTACGCCTAATATTCAGTAAGCTGCCATGAATAAATAAATCAGGTATGTTGTGAAAAGAGCGGATGCACATAAGGATCCTTTATGATATGGAGGTATGGACATGTCGAAATTTGAGATGTGCTAACTGTGAGTCATGATGAGTCTAAAGCATGCAATGAGGGAGAGGGCATATGCCATGAATAAGTGGTATCAGTCAATCTTTACGCAGCATAGAGTGTGAGCGTCCAGGTAATTCTGCATCTAGTCCGCTGATTAATCCATCAACCTATGAGTCAAAAGTACCTTAATAGTGCGCCTCTCATCATATGTTGTGACAAGTGATGCAACAACTGATGTGGAATGCTATGTTGATGAAGAAATCTCTAATGAAGAGATGTCCCACTCCTACAAAATCATGCATGAGAAGTTGGTAGAGACTGTCAATGAAAATAGAGGGTTGTTCAAAAAAATCTCTCAACTATGTAGAGAGAAAAATGAGCTTGTCAAATAAGTCAATGTGTTGAAGAATGAAAAGGAAGAGTCTTTGAATGAATTGGAACAAATTAAGATATGTGGATGATGAATTCTAGTACCACGACTCTATATCAGATTCTGTTGATGGGAAGAACAAAAAAAGACCACAAGGGTTTAGACTTCACAGAAGAAAGGTCAGAAACTAAACCTCATACCCTCATAAATGTTGTTACAACATGTAGAAATTACCATCACAAAGGTGGTAGGAAAAATCATTCATCAACAAGATAAAGACACAGATGCTACTATTGTAAGAAACTAGGACATATCCCGAGTGAATGTTTTGACTTCTTAGTGCATTAAAAGGTGAGATAATAGAAGCAACACTCTAAAACAAAACCGATCTGGGTGGTAAAAAAGGATGGAAGGTGCTTGGTGGCATGCACATCTCTCAAGGTGAACGTCGAGCAAAAATGGTACTTTGATAGTGGAAGCTCCAGGCACATGACAGGTAATAAAGAATTTCTAACAAATCTACAACCTTGCAATCTAGAGTCTATGACATTCGTTGATGGTGCAAGAGGTACTGTGATTGGCAGTGGCCTCCTAAAAGTTCCAAGTCTACCTAAATTGGAAAATGTTCTTCTTGTGAATGGGTTAAAGGTAAATCTCATCAGCATTAGTCAATTATGTGATCATAATTTATTTGTCCAATTTACTAAAGACAAATGCTCAGTCATAGACAATACAAATGCATGTGTTATGGAAGGAAAAAGATCGTCAAATAATTTCTATTTGTTGACTTGTTCAGGAACTTGTTGCACTACCTTATTAAACAACTCAAATATTTGGCATAAGACTTAGCGCATAGTGCAAGAGCCTCAGTGAAACTATTGCAACCGATATTGTTATGGGAATTCCAAAGATAAATTGACCTTGAAAATTATGCGATCCATATAAAATCGAAACAAGCGGATGTTTCATAAGATGATGTCCTTCTACTCTGAGGTCCTAGAACTCCTTCACATGGACTAATATGAGACGATCTGAGTTGAAAGCAGGGGAAAATGTATGTCTGATGACTACTTAAGATTCGTGGGTAGCTTTTCTTAGAGAGAAATCCGACACATTTAATGCATTTAAGATATTGTTTCTAAAGTTGAAGCGTGAAAAGAAGAGACAACTCAAGAAGGCTATCAGGATAAGGAATGAAAGTACACATTTGGTAATTTTTGTTTTATCCTAGTGTGGAAAAGGAATAAATTCAATTTCAAAAGTGATGAAGGCATATTTCTAGGATATTCCCTAAACAATCAAGCCTACAAAGTTTACAACAAAATGACCAACATAGTCATGGAATCTGACAGACCCCCTTCCTAGTGACGAAGTACATCCGCGACTCACGATAACCTCAGCCAAGCTCGCTCGTGACAAGGTGCCATGAAACCTAAGCAGATTAAAGCTGCTAAAACTATCTTGGGAAAACGTGGGTTATAAAAATTTTCACTTTTTTTTTATCAAATCCCACACCTTTGGATTGAAAATCCTGCTGACATAACGGCGCACGGTGGTCAAGCCGAATACAAAATCACACAGTAAAAAAAAAATAAACTCGATATTTTCCAAATTCAATTCACAATCATAAGGACCTACGGTCCTCATCAAAATAAGTTAAGGATCAATCCAACAAAATTTCATACGCAACTGTTTTCTCAAAACCATGCATCACGTATTTTACAAAAGATATTTACAAATATACAATTTCAAAAAATCTAAATATATTGTTCAATTACACCTCCATCCCATACATAAGTTTTACATCATAGGTGGCCAAAGTAGCCCACCTATAGACAACAAAATGATAGTCACATGCGTCAGCGATAACCTACAGTGAATATATATATGGCTACAAAATGAACAAACAAGTTAGTGCAACGAAGATATATATCACATACACTAACATGACAATTTATCATTTGTTTTATAATTTACATTAAAAACTTAGCTATGTATATCCTTTAATTATTTTAACTATCACGGGCGATTTAAAACTAGCATGACGTGAAGCTTACTAGTCATCTCAACCACTCATTCTGAATTTCTTGCATCGCGCGTAGAGTAGCTAAAGCTTATCAGCTGAGCAACTACAATGAATTTGCATCGTAATTGTGGTGGCTAAGGCTTCTGACGACTACGGCGGAATTTCTTTGCATCGCCACGTAGTGCCGACTATACAAATAGTCAACTACGTGCGGAATTATGCACGCCATAGCATGCGCTTATACTTTCTATGAAACTGAGCAACTACGTACGGAATTTTCTGCATTGGCAGCGTAGTGCTAATTTTCTTTAATGGCGACTATGGTGAATTTATTACGTCGTCATAACAGCTAAACCTCATTATATCTTAAGGAATATACATGGGTTTTAAAAGCGCATTTACTTAGTGTCAAAAGCTAGTGTCAAAAGCACAAATCTAACTTCGTTTTGAAATTTCTAAACTCTCTTTTCAAATATTTTTTTCTTAACTACCATGTCGTTACCAACATCAACCATTTACATAAAATTGGAAAATATCTTAAGTGGAGAACCACTTACCTTGAATCCGCGTCACTCCCCGTCAAGCGTCTCTACGAGGCTCGTGGACGTCTCTCCCGTGCCTACTCGTGGACGTCGCTCCCGTGCTGCCTTTAATCAAAGAAAGAGCCACAACTACACATTAATCATAACCTCTATTTTAATTCACCATACACACATTCATTTTAAAGCCAAATGAACAAGAACCCTTGAGCACTAAAAGCCAAAAAAAAAAAAAACACTCATTTTGGCCAGCCTTTTCCAACAATACTCTATAGACTTTACTTATTTAAAAAAATTATTCAAACAGTTATAAAATTTTAAAAACTCTCAGATCAGTCCTTTATATATCGAATGACATCTCTTTAAATTTTCAATTTAAAATTTCTTCTCTAAGGCCCTCAACCACCTAACACAAGTTATAACATGTTTTTGATTCCAAACTCACTGAATCACCTACTGTTATCCTTGATTTCTGGGATCTTAACTCCATAAATTGGAAATGTTTTCTTCACTCATTTGAAGCTATGGTTCTAAGTTTTCTTCTCCAATTTTAATCACCCAATTTGGATCACCAAAACTCAAGTTATTGTATTTTATATCTAGATTACTCAAATTGGCAGAACAGAATCTGCACATAGCTCCACTTTGACAAATTTTCACCAGGCACTTTTGGCACACAATTTGCATGCAATTCCTTATATAGTATTCTAAGTCTATTTTACCAGAATTTTGAATCACTCAATTTGGATGGGTGAAACTCCACTTATAGCCAAAATACTAAGCCATACCCAAAACAGGGCATAATCCAGTGAACTACACGAGCTCACCTTGCAGTCCGTATTTGGAGCCTTAGACTATCTTGGTCCCTCCCTATACATTTGTAGCTATCTCTTATGGTTCTTTACCAATTGGAATCAATTCATTTGGATGATTATAACTTAATATATAGCAAAAACAACTAGAGTTTCTAAATTTTGACAAATTTCCTTTAAAAAACCTAACAGACCTCCTTTTACAACAATTCATCAAACCAACATGGAATTCATATCCAATGCTTCTGCCACTTGAATTGGTGATTTGGAACTTCAAACCACAAACCCTAGGTGAAAATGCGAAACTCTACCTAGGTCCTACAATTCTTTATAAAACCACATAAATAAAGAGAGGATTCCATGGTTGTTTCTCCCGATTGGGGTTTTAATCTCATAATCCCAAAATTCAAGGTTTGTGTGATCTTTGCACTAACCTAGACCAAAGGAGCATCTATTCTCCATACCAAAGCAAAGATCCAATATACATATGATCCTAAAACCAAACATACCTTAATCTTTGGACTCCTCCTCCTTTGTTCTTCCTCTTCTTCTCTTCCTTGCTCTTCCTCTCTTCCTTGCTCTCCTTCTCCTCTCCTACGTGAGCCCTACTTTGGAGACAAATGACTTTTAAGTTTTGTTTTCCCATTATTGTATTAACTTTTCATTAATTGGCTTCCGTCCCTCATCTCTTTAATATTTGCACATCAACTCTTGATATTTGTATAATGTTATCTCTACTTTGATTAAATTTTGGTCCTCCATCTTTTAATATTTGATATCAACTTGTATTATTTTCATTTGGCATATTATATATTTCAAATTATGCCCTTTATATCCTTTGGAATTTACCACTTTACCCTTGCATAAGTACCTATTTTCGGGTTCCTAATTTTTTATCATTAATAACAACTCCCAAAACTATTATAATGGTACTTAGTGCTCGTATGCCGCCCTACGATTACATGTCTTGTACCTCTCGGGATGGGGGTGTTCTGAAATCCTCCACTCATGGGAACATTTAGGTCCTCGAAATGAATAACTAAACTCGAAAGAAGGAAGGAAAATACCTCATGTGGGAAATAAGTGAGAATCTTGTGGTACACTCCCAGAGCCTCGGCTCCCAGGCTGCCAGTCTCCCTCTGGTGAGTTTAACTACCATAAGACTTTAACCCAGAAAGGAATCACTTAGTCCTCAACACTTGTTCCTTGTGATCTACAATCTGCACCGGTGTCTCTTCATAAGTCAAATTATCCTTTAACTGCAATGGCTGCTCTCTCAATACATGAGAAGGATCCGGGATATATTTCCTCAACATCGATACATGGAATGTATCATGAATCCTTGATAGTGCGGGGGTAACTGGCTTGTAGCTACTGGCCCCACCTTGTTCCTGAACTGTAAGGTCCAGTATACCTCGGACTAAACACCTTGTTTCCCAAATCTCAACACACCTTTCCAAGGTGAAATCTTTAAAGACTTGGTTTTCCTATCTCCAAGCGCAAGTCTCTCTGACCGATTTGTCCGCATAACTTTACGTACATCTCTTGCTTTATCTTCAATCGCTCTCGTATCATATTTAATTTTTCGGTTGTATCTTGGACAATCTCTAAGCCAATTAATCTTCTCTCCCCCGCCGTCCCGACTATCACGGGGTTACACTACATGTACAATGCCTCATAGGGTGCCATGCAATACTAGGCGATAACTATTGTTGTAGAAATGAACTGTCAAATCTTTGAAGTAATTATCCGGCTTCCTTAAACTCCATCATAGGCTCTCAACATATCTTGAGTCACAGATGGTTCTCTACGATTGGCCATGCAATGCGTGGGTGGAAGCGATCTTGAAGTGTAATCCCAGGTGCCATGTAATCTTGTAACTGACGAGGAATCGAGAAGTGAAGCGGGGATCTGTCCGGATACAATGGACAACGGTGCGCCATGTGGCCTCCTGATCTCATCTCTGTCTGATCGTGCATATCTTTCTAGAATAGGTATTATTAGTAGCAATGAAGTGGGCCGACTTGATCAATCTATCCACAATAACCCAAACCATCATGTCACTCTGCATTGTCTGGGAAGTCTGTCACGAAATCCGTGATCCTTTCCCATTCCGCTCGAGGAATCGATAAAATTTGTAGTAAACTGCGGGTTTACGTGTTCAATCTTAATTTGTTGACAAGTTAGGCACTTAGATACGAACTTCTGCTATCTCTCTTCATACCTCTCCACCGGTAGTGGTCTCTCGAGTCGATGATACATCTTAGTACTCCACTGAGATGCATCGTATCTTGATGAGTATGCCTCTTCCATGATTTCTTTCTTGACTACATCATCGGGGACACATAATCCTCGGCTGACACTAGTGTCCCATCACCTTATGAGTGAAGTTACTCTGTTGTCCGACCTCTATCTTGCTTCTTAATTTCATCAAATCTGATCCACGAGCTTGTAAGTCTCTAACCACAGTCCCATAACTTGGCGAACATGAAAAATTGCTGCAGAGTACCTGACTCTAATGTCTCTAAACTGATCCCCATAGATCTCAGTTCTGCTAGCATTGTCAAGTATTAAACTAGGTAGGCTAGGGAACTAGGGCTTCTGCAAGCATCTGCTACTACATTTGCCTTGCAGGTGGTATTGATGGTGCGATCCTTAGTCTTTAGATGAGTTATCCACACTTCTCTGTCTCATGTTCAAATCTTTTGCGAGAATAGATCTTTGCGGGCTTTGTGATCGTGGGTCGCAAGGTACTCCATAGAGTAGTGTCGCCATATTCTCAACGCGAACACTATGGCCGTAACTCATCGTCGTTGGATAGTTTACTTCATGCTTCTTTAATTGCCTTAGGCGTAAGCTATCACTCTTATCTGTGCATCGACACACAACCTAAACCTTGCTGGAGGCATACGTATCTCGTAAATCCTCAGCTACGAGGGTGTAATCTTGGTGCGTGGTCGATCTTTGCTTTAACTCTGTCAGCTTGTTGACGGGCTTCGACCGAGATGAACTTCTCTTCTTTCCTTGTGCTTGGTTGAGTGGAGTAGCTATCTTTGAGAACCCTTCTACGAACTTTCTATAGTAACCAGCTAAACCCAAGAAACTTCTGACTTCAGTTACGTTAGTGGGTGGTTTCCAATCTACAATGGCCTCTATTTTATGAGGGTCTACTGAAATACCCTCGGCGGATGCCATGTCACCAGAATGCTCGATCTAGCAAGTGGCACTTGATGAACTTTGCATAGAGTGATGTTCTCTCGAGTTTGTAATACTATCCTCGGGTGCTTTCTGCATACTCTTCTTTACTACTTAGATACTGCCAAGGATATCATGATAGAGGGCGCTATAGCGAACTTGTGCAAATAGGTCGAAGACATGATTCATCAAATCCATAAAAGTTCTTTGGAGCATTGGTTGAGCCGAATGGCATCACGAAATTCATAATGCCCATATCTAATAGTTTTGAAGAGGCATCTTAGGAACATCTTCACCTTTAGGCGATGATACCACACGTTCATTAGATCTATCTTCGAGAAGACCTTATGTAGCTGATCAAATAGATCATCAGGTCTTGGCAATGGATATTGATTCGGATGATTACTTTGTTGAAATTTATGCAATAAATGTGATGCATAAGCGAAGAGCTCCGTCTTTCTTCTTAACAAACAACAAGACTCCCACGGTGATATTTTCATATGCGAAGCCTTTACTCAACAATTCTTCCATTTGCACCTTCAATTCTTTAGTTCTCTTTGGTGCCATCCGTATGGGCGCTATAGAGATGGGCTGTGCGGCCCAGCCTTTCGTCTCGAGTCGATCTACATTAAGTGGTAACCTGGTAGATCCTCGGGAAATACATCAAAGAACTCGTTCACCACAGGGACTTACATATTGCATTTCAACGTTGGCGATTCTATTCCACGCCTAGCAGTACCTGGCATGCTTTCTGAGCATCTTGTTTGCTTGTATTACGCTGATTAAACTTGTAGAAAGTATCTTCCTCTCTCCACAAAAGATCACTTCTGGTTCCCCAGGTTGACTAAACTGGACCTCTTTCCTATAGCAATCGACGGTAGCGCGATGTTTAGCTAACCAATCCATGCCCAGAATGATGTCAAAGTCATGAATATCGAGTACTATTAGATCAGCCTCGAACTCATGACTTGCTATAGTCACTTTACTTCCCCTATAGACTCTATTCGCAATACGCGAATCACCCGTGGGAAGTGATACTACCATACTACACTCGGTTGGTTTCATCTCTATCCCGACTCTCTATGAACTCCCGAGAAATAAAAGAATGGAGTGGCTCCACGAGTCCACCCGATACATAACATCGATGTCGAATAAAGAAATGGTACACGTGACCCGCATGCGGGAGTAGCATCGGCCGCTGTTTGGGTCAAGTATATGCCCTACAGCGGCGACTTGAGGTCTACATCGGTGCTCTGGATGGTCTACTAGAAATTTGTCCTCACAGGGGTATGCCTCACCTTCTACGCTCGTTTGCCATGAACTAGTAGCTCCTCCGGTCACAGGGGCCTCCCTATCGGGTCCACACGACTCCCACTTATGCCGCTGTTTGTAGATATGGCCTCGTGGACTCGGCGATGTTACATAGACCAGTCCCTCATAAAATGGCAGCCCTCCTTGCCTCTGGCTACCAGTCCCTGCCTTGAAAGGCACTCAGGAATGTATTCGGCCCGCATCTACATATGGCTGGTCAGCTCCTCCAACTCTGGCGGCTGGACCTGGCGATGACCAGAGCTGGGCTTTACGGCCTTTGGGGTCTCCTAACTCTGCTAGGCTGTGACCATCTTTGGGCGGCGGCCACTCTTAGGCATCTTGCGCTCTCACGTGGGCTCTGGGGTCGGCTCCTCTTCGGGGCGAATTGTGGACCCCGGCTTCGGCGGTGCGTGCACTCTGCTCTACTCGGTGGTTTGCCTCCGCCCAGCGCCCATATACGGTATGTGATGCGAGATGTCGCTATGGTCCCCAGTGGGGTTAAGACACGCCATAAATCTGTTGATCTTCTCTTGTTCTGTTCTCTGAAGAAAAGGGAACTGGCGAATCGACTCACAACTTCTTTTCGGTACTCTGGGGCCCGAGGCTCCCACTGTAAATCATAAAACTCTTGACTTTTTGGCATCTTTATAGCTTTTAGGAAAAATCTCTCTTGTAAATTCTCTCTTGAAATCGCAGAGAATGATGTGTACAGAATAACTTCATGCCTTGAGCATAACTAGCACCCTGGTGTGCGAAATATTTGAAACTTTTCTCTTAAAACTTTCTTTGGTGAGCAGGGGCACGCTCGTCTGACTTGACGGACCCTTCTAGTGACGGGAAATGCATCCGGCAACTCCACAGTAACCTCCAGTAAAGCTACGTGCTGACAAGTTGCCCGTGAAGCTAAGCCGTTAAAACTGCTAAAACTATCTTGGGAAAACGTGGGTTATAAAAATTTTCACTTTTTTTATCAAAATCACCTTTGGATTTGCGAAAATCCTGTGACATAACATTGCACGGTGGTCAAGCGAAATACAAAAAATCACTGTAAAAAAAATAAACTCCCAATATTTTTAGGGCTAATTACAATCATAAAGGACCTCTGGTCCTCATCAAAATATAAGTTGGGATCGATCGACAAATTTCGCCATAACCTGTTTCTCAAAACCATGCATCGTATTTTACAAGATATTTACAAATATACAATTCAAAATCTAAATATATAGTGTTCAATTACATATCCATCCATACATAAAGTTTTTACATCATAGGTCATAAATCGCCCACTATGCCGACGACAAAATGATGGCGTCACGTGAATCGCGATAGCACACGATGGAATATATGGCACACAAAATGAACAAACAAGTTAGTGCAACGAAGATATATATCACATACACTAACATGACAATTTATCATTTGTTTTATAATTTACATTTAGAAACCACTTCTGCCGCCTCCTTTATTATTTTAACCATCCGCGGGCGATTTAAAACTAACCTTGACGTGAAAACACTAGAATCATCTCAACCTACGTTCACGGAATTTCTTTGCATCGCCGTGGCGCTAAAGCTTATCAGCGACAGCGTCGATTTGCCGTGGTGTAGTGCTAAAAACTCTGGGCAACTCTGGCCGAATTTCTTGCATCATGCGTAGTGCCAAACTATCTGAATAGTCAACTCACGTGCGGGTATGCGCATGCCTTGTGCAACGCCACCTGAAGCGAGGCAACTCTGAGATGAGATTTTTACGCATTGTCGGCGTAGTGCTAATTTTCTTTATTGTGGCGACTATGGGCGGAATTTGTGCGTCGTCACATAACGCTAAACCTGCATTTATATCTTAAAGAAACCGCCATGGGTTTTAAAAGCTTTGCATTTACTTAGTGTCAAAAGCTAGTGTCAAAACTTCAAATCTAACTTCGTTTTGAAATTTCAAACTCTTTTCAAATATTTTTTTTTTCTTAACTACCATATTCGTTACCAACATCAACCATTTACATAAAATTGGAAAATATCTTAAGTGGCGAACCACTTACCTTGAATCCGCGTCACTCCCCGTCAAGCGTCTCTCTGAAGAGCCGTGGGCGTACGCTCCGATGCCTTTGTCAAGAAAACCACAACTACACATTAATCATAACCTCTATTTTAATTCACCATACACATTCATTTTAAAGCGAATGAACAAATTACCTTGAGCACTAAAAGCTGAAAAAAAGAAAACACTCATTTGTGACCTTTTTCAACAATACTCTATAGACTTTATGACCAAAAAAATTATTCAAACGGTCTTAAAAATTTATGAAAATCTCCCAGATCAGTCCTTTATATATCCAATGACATCTCTGTAAATTTTCAATTTAAATTCGCCTCTAAGGCCCATAACCACCTAACACAAGTTATAACATGTTTTGATTCCAAACTCCTTTGAATCACCTCTTGTTATCCTTGATTTACGAACTCCATAGAAATTGGAAATGTTTTCTTCACTCATTTGAAGCTATGGTTCTAAGTTTTCTTCTCAATTTTAATCACCCAATTTGGATGCAAAACTCAAGTTATTAACATTTATATCTAGATTACTCAAATTGGCAGAACAGAATCTGCACATAGCTCCACTTTGACAAATTTTCTGAGCACTTTTGGCTTACAATTTGCATGCACTTCCTTCATATAACTTATTTCCCTATAAGTCTATTTTACCCAGAATTTTGAATCACTCAATTTGGATGGGTGAAACTCCACTTATGGCCAACATACTACAACCATACCCAAAACAGGGCATAATGGTGAACTACGAGCTCACCTTGCAGTCCATGTTGGGAGCCTTGACTACAATTTGCTCTTGGTCCCTTCTATGCATTTAGCGACCCTATCTCTTATGGTTCTTTACCAATTGGAATCAATTCATTTTGGATGATTATTACTTAATATATATAGCAAAAACAAACACAGGGGTTTTACAGAATTTTGACAGAATTTCCTTTAAAAACCTAACATTCTCCTTTTACAACAATTCATCAAAACCAACATGGAATTCATCAAACCAACCTGAACACTTGAATTGGTGATTTGGAACTTCAAACCACAAAACCCTAGGTGAAAATGCAAGAACTCTACCTAGGTCCTACAATTCTTTATAAAACCACATAAATAAGAGGATTCCATGGTTATTTCTCCCAATTGGGGTTTTTTAATCATAATCTCAACAATTCAAGGTTTGTGTGATCTTTGCACCCAACCTAGACCAAGGGCATCTATTCTCCCATACCAAAGCTTAAGAATCCAATATACATATGATCCTAAGACAAACATACCTTAATCTTTGGACTTCTCCTCCATCATGTCTTCCTCTTCTTCTCTTCCTTGCTCTTCTTCTCTTCCCTTGCTCTCTTCTCCTCTCCTACGTGAGCCTAACTGGGAACCAAATGACTTTTGGATTTTGTTTTCCCCATTATTATAATATTAACTTTTCATTAATTTACCTTAAATCCTCATCTCTTTAATATTTTTATCAACTCTTGATATTTGTATAATGGCCATCTCTCTGCTGATTAAATTTTGAAATTCCCTCCATACTTTTTAATATTTGATATCAACTTGTATTATTTTCATTTTGGCATATTATCTTCTCAAATTATGCCCTTTATATCCTTTTTGGAATTTACCACTTTACCCTTGCACTAGTACCTAAATTTTCGGGTTCCTAATTTTTATCATTAATAACAACTCCAAACTATTATAATGGTACTTAGTGCTCGTACTCTGCCCTACGAGTTACATATGCGTACACCTCTCGGGGCCAGGGTGTTAGAATGTCCCATTCATGTGGTAGTTGATGATCAAGGATCAAAATCTACTCTAACAAGTTTAGACGATTCATATGTTGAATTTCACATATTCAATAGGTACAATAAAAACAGTGATATTGTCTTAAGAGAAGCTGCATCACCTAGCAGCAACACTAGCCATATCATAGAAGATGATTCACCATCTAGTGACTCATCCCTTTAATAGGGAGATCTTGAGAGTGATCAGACCATTGATATCTTAGTTTGTGAGCCTTCCAAATGAGTTTAGAAGAATCATTCAGCCTCTAACATTATTGGAGATCCTAAAGCTGGTGTTCAGACACGAGGGAATTCCAAAGTCAACCATAGAAAGATGATTGGGCACATATGCTACACCTAAAAAACAAAGCCAAAGAATGTCTAATGGTTAAGCGTGTGAAAAGAAGGGTTAGGAGTAATTCACAAGGTGGCGAGTCCGTGACTAAGGAGGGAGAAAAGTGGGGCATGCTTAGTAATGGTGGGCCTTGATAGTTGAACTAATTGAGAAGTGCCTCACAAGGTGTTATTGTCCCGACAGACCAAGGTCTACCTTTGTTCATACATGTTTGCTCCTCGGCCGGAGTGCCGATGGTGATATCAGACTAGTGCATCTCTTTGGTCAAGATGAGTAGGTATGGTTTTTTTGTTTTTGCCTTCTATGGCAAAAATAATGGGGAGATATGGCGAATCCTGTTTCTTTATAATTTTTTCTTGCTTGATGGATATTTGGTTTTTGGACTAATTCATGGTATGACATCATGAGTTGCATATTCTTTGGTTAATACAACATGCTGGTACTTATCTCTTCAATGAATCTTCAAATCGATTTGCATATCTAGACAGTCTCTCCAAAACATGCTTCTCCTATGCTATTTATTTTTGCCAAACATATGCCAAATGGGGAGATTATTAGAGATATTTCTTGTCATAATCTTAGGCAAAAATAAATTGCATGTTTCCAGCAGCAGAACTTAATGTCACAACTGATGTCGCATAAGTTGGTGCATCATGCTATGTGACACAACTTACAATTTTCATCCAAATCCAATATTATGCAAATAAAGAGTCAATATTGCAGTGTGATAGACAAGAAAAGGATTAGAGAATATTGAAGCTATGTTAATACGAATCAAATTAGAGTGATCATATATTATTTTCTGACATTTCCAAGGAAGGAAGATATTCTACTATGATAAGTATGGAATGAAATCAAAATATTCCAGCTGGCTTATTGAGACATATTAGGAAACATAAAGTCACAGAATATTGAGAGAATATCTCTAAGGGGCTCCTTAAAAAAGCTGTAGAGATGTTTTCTCTATGTGCGGGAAGCGAAACGCCTGAGAGATTTGCTAAAGGATCTATTGACATGTGAAGATAGCTGCTGCATGTACTGCTTTAAGTCTTGATGATAAGCAGTGTGGTTACTCTTATAGAGATAGAGTGATTGGGCACTTAGGAGTCTAGATGCTTATAGGAATTAATAAAGGGAGCTTATTTCTATGTTTATCTATGAGATAGTTAGGAGAAGACGGCCGTGAGAAATGGGTAGCCTTGTCTCACTTAAGACCAACTTGTAACGTAATTGATATATAGTGAAATACCTTACATTTAGGCTCAGCCCGTGGATGTAGGCCATTGCTAAACCGCGTAACCAATCTCTGGTTTTTCTTGTGTGTGTGAGTTCATGCATGTGATTTCATATATCTTCGAATTACATTACTTTAGTAGATGTATCACAAATTGAGTAGCAGTGCTGTATTAACATGAACCGGGTTGCAACACTTATGACATTATCACATCATTTGCAACATCTCTGAATCATTGTTATAACAAACAATTTTTCTCTTTTAGTTTATATTATTGAAACAAAACTTGGATCCAAACATACCTCTAGCCATTGAATTTTTAAACGCAAGACCACAAAAACTCCCTTGAACTTTCCCTTGCCTTATTGTATCAAATTGATGGTATCCTGAAATGAATAAATGAATGAAAGAGCAACAATAGAGGACCCATTTATATAGTGATTCTCCCATGAAGAACCATATCGTTTCATGACTGAAATGATGTCTAAATTGTTACCACCCTAACCTTTCACCAATGGTCACAATGTTTGCATTGCTAAACTTATTTTGTAAATCAAGAGTATTTATTGAGCCCAAAAACAATTTATCAACAATCAAAAGACCCAATAAATACATTACAAAATAAGAACTTTATTGAATAAAGAAGCATAACAATTTGTAATCGCAGGAAAACATACCGACATGGATCCGCACTGTCGCTACCATTAGTCTCCAAACTGTATGATGAAATAAAGAAAGGTTAGGTTGAAGATAAAACCATGGGCCCATAGCTAGTGAATATTAAACCATCCCATAAATGGCCCATTATTAACATGCACAATTATACAATTAAAATTGTAAAATGATTATGCTTAGTCCATAATTAATAAATGAATCTAACATTATCCCACTTAGACGACATAATCATAACTCAAATGCTTTCTCCATAAATTTACATAGTCATAACCAATCATATAAAATTAACACACCGAGAGGATGCATAAATCATAGATACTCAGGCTTTACTAATCAAAATCATAACTCAAATGCTTCAATAAGAGACTTACATAGCCATAACCAATCATATACAATTAATACACCAAGAGGATACATAAATCGTACATAATCAGGCCCTACTAATCTAGAACTATTTCAATGACAAGAGTATTGATTTAATAGAAAGAGAAAACATTATTCTATCATTCATCTGGTCAAAATGACAAAAAATCATAAGATAATGACAAACGTCAAAATGTGCATGTAATAACAAAAAAACACAAGGTTTCCTTACAAAATACATGAAAAGGCAACACTCCTACTAAAACAAAAATTCTAGGCTCCTAACAGTCCCATGCAAGTGACGTGTTCTTGAAACACACAAATAGGTAAGCCTTTGGTTAGTGGGTCTGTCAACATGCCAGTCGTAGGCGTGTGCTCAACTAAAATGAGGGACTCTGCAATTTTCTCTTTCACAAAAATAACTTCACATCAAAGTGCTTGGAGCGAGAAGTGCTCCTAGTGTTCCCAGAGAAAGATACAACTACGTAATTATCACAAAAACAATTTCAGCGGTCTAGAAATGGAGTGAACAACCTCTAAAGCTGAAATGATGTTTTGCAACCATATTGCATGACGAGTAGCCTCATAACACATCACATACTCTGCCTCCATAGTAGAAGACGCTGTAAGTGTTTGTTGACACTTTTCCATGAAACAGCTTCTTCAGCTATCAAAGAGATATAACTAGAAGTGAACTTTTTATCATCCACGCAACCTGCATAATCGGAATCACTAAAACCAACCACTTCAAGAGAGTGTTTCCAGACACGACATGTCAACATGAGATCCGTACTTGAAGATACCAAAACTTTCTTACCGCTCCATACTGACCAGACTCTACCCAACACGTCAGCTACAAAAGCAATATCAGGGCGTGTGCATACTTGAGCATACATTAGGCTACCCACAACTAAAGAATAAGGGACTGCTTTCATCTGATCGCTCTCTATATCATTATGAGGACATAGGCCTTTGGAAAATCTATCACCCTTTACAATTGGTGCCTTATCGGAAGAACATGATTGCATATTGAACATTTTCAGAATGTGTTCAATATACGTATGTTGAGACAATCTCAATATGCCACTTGGTCTATCGCGAAGTGTCTGAATGCCTAAGACATAAGATGCTTCCCTAAGATCTTTCATATCAAAATGGCTAAACAATAAGTGCTTTGTCTCAACCAACAGGTCAATATCATTGGCTACGAGCAAAATATCGTCAACATATAAAACCAAGAATATGTATTTGCTCCTAATGACCTTCATATATATGCATTGATGGATGGTGTTCTCCTTAAAACCATTGGTGGTGACAACTTCATCAAACTTGAGATACCACTGCTGAGAAGTTTGCTTTAGACCATAAATGGATTTCATGAGTTTACAAACCATGTGTTCCTTACCAACTTCCTCAAAACCAATAGGTTGAGACATGTAAACATCCTCAACTAAGTTCTGACCAAGAAAGGCCTCATATCCATCCGATGCAACTCTAAATCAAAATGAGCCACCATAGCCATAATAATGCATAGAGAGTCTTTAGTGAACACTTATAGAAGGTCTCTTAAACCACTACTTTCTCGCCGATCGTAATCCCATCTACTAATCTTGCTTTATGCCCTCCATCTGCTCTCGGCATTGTGCTTGGTCTTGAACACCCAAAGACAAAATCAATAGGTCTACAACCATATGGAAAATCTACCAAGCTCCAAACTTTATTATGTGACATGGAAGTCATCTCATCTTTCATTGCATCGATCTAGAAATTGGATTGAGGGCTAACAATGGCTTCTTTGTAGGTAATCGGATATGATACATCACCCACATCATACTCATGTTCCTACAAGTAGACAATGTAGTCATATGAAATTGCACTGATGGCCCTCTCCTCGACCTCAAGGGTATATCCATGACTACATCTAGGGCTATTGGATCTACATCCTCAATTGGTTCATCATCAGTAGTGGCTACTGGATGTTAGTCAACAACATGGCTAGAGATCGGAACGGAAGTAATAGGAACATGAATAAAAACTGGGTGTTCTTTGAACACAATTTCTCTTAGCCCTTGGCTTGTACTAGTATCATCCTCAAAATAGAAATTCTCTGTCTGGTAATATGACCGAGTGATTGTGCCAAAGAATAGAAGACTATCATTCAATTTCAAATGCTTGGTGCTACTAACAATATTAACATTAGGAGAAAAAGAAAGCTAACTATACAACCCTAATATGTAAAGATTCCCACAAAGTGTTTCATTGCCAATCAATAAAGAGTCTCGATATAAATTAACTTTTCCAGTTTCAAAAAGAAAACTATATCCAAGTCTATCCAAAATAGGTATAGATATTAAATTTCTTCTAATAGATGGTATGAACAACACATTTTTCAATTAAAAAAAAAAATTTCTATATTAAGATGCAATCTAACAACTCCTAAAAAAGCAACTTGAACTCTTGTGCCGTTTCCTATGAACATGTACTGCTCCTGACTAGTTGGACTCCTTCTGCTTATCATGACCTTTATTTTCTTGAACGACCTTCAACTTCATGTAATTTGTCTTCTTATATCCAAACTTGTGGAAATAATTGCATCTTCCCTAAATCCTCATTCTTAGGGGCATTGGAAATAGAATACACATTCTTGCCATTACCCTTGTGATTCGTGTACACGCAGGTGAGCCTGAATCAACAAAATTTATATTCTAAATTCCTACCACAGTAGAGTCAAGTTATCACAGATAGTGGCCTAGGGCCAACACAGGATGGGCTTTCTTCGTACACAAACATCAACAAAGGAAGGCAAAATTGGTGAATTAAATTTGGATTTTGGTTTGGTAAAAACAGTGGGGTTTCAAAGTTCACCACCGAAACTAAAAACAAGAAAAAATGTAAAATAAAACCCCTTGAAGTAAAAGAGTCAAACTGGTTTAGGGTTTCAAGCAGAACTACATGTCCTCGTATTTTTCTGTTGGGGAGCATGGATATAGTCATTTCCGAACTGGATCTTCACTTAGCTTTAAAAACTAAACCTCATGACTCTCTTTGAAATATAGCATTTAAATGGGCATAAAATGTCCCTAATAAAGAAAACATCTCAAAACCCTACTCCACGATAATCATGTAGAGACAACTAATCGAGCCTCAATGGATCAGTGAAAGTATCCATTGAACCCAAAAAGCTTGCCAAATACACATTAAAGAGAGCATGCTTAAGAGATTTTAACCTAAGTGAGAAGGTAACACAAACAACCATAAATACTTATGTTAAAAACAGTGGAACCGTGAGTTACCCCACACCCTAGCCAACAAATTGGCCCTCTTCTAAGGAGGAAGAGGTCTACTCGAACATCCTTCCGAGTTGTCATCCCCGAGGAGTGTTTGGGGCAACGAAAATGGAAAAGAAGTTGGAAAGAAAAGGAAAAGAAGCCGCTGAAATCGCTCCGCATCAGATATCCGAAATTCCACTTATCTGATTTGTACAAACCGATACTTATAGATGCTCAGCAGTAAGGGAAGTTTTACAAAACTAAAATCGAAGGTTATTACAGGTAAAATGGAAAACCAAAAGCAAAAGCAAACAGGTGAGCGTGAAAAGGTGAACTGGCAAAGCAGGAGGAATGTTAGCCGAGCTGAACAAAGGCTCATGGCAGAAGCTCGCAAAGGGTGTTTTTCTTAACATTTTGCCTTCTTCTTCTGACCTTTGATCTCATAATGTTGAGTTTGACTCTCACCTCTTCGTGCTTTGATCACTCTAACATTCTTGCACAATTAGCTCCGCAAAACTAAATTTGCCAAATGTGACTATTAAAATGAAAATCTTAATGTGCAATCGTTAATTAGCATGATTAGTACACAAAAAGCACTCAAAACCTATAATAAATAGGGTTCAAAATAGCACTTTTTGGGCACTAATCACCTTGGCACCAGTATTCTGCTTCTTGACATACTCTTCCTCATTGGAAGTCAGATATATGATACTTTCTTTGAACCCCACCATTCGGGTAGTCATACTGCACATACTGACCATCCCTTTTTCATATCCTCATCTTCCTTAGCGAGGGTAGCAGTCATCTCTTTAATGGTCCATTGCTCCTTCTGAGCATTATAACTAGACCTAATATTGTCAAGTTGCGAAGACAAAGTCCCCATGATCAACCAAACAACATAATCTGAGTGAAACTCCATACCAATGGTCTTAATGTTGTTGTAACAAGCTAATATTTTATCAATGTGTCCTCGTACCCCACTTGTCCTATCATAGAAAGTGCAGTGAAGAGTATTCAGAAGCTCATTCTTCTCATTCTTCAAGAACTTTGTGTATTTCTTACCAACGGAATCCAAGAACTCCTTTGCATTCTCAGTCTTGGGAATGTTTTCATAAATAGTCCTCCATATGGTTTTCCATGATCATCAAACAATTGTTAGAATACTCCCAGTCCTCATAGAACTTTTTCTCCTTTGTAGAACTCTCAGTAGTGGGTTTTGGAGGAGCTTCAACTTTCAAAGCCAAGTTCAGTTTCATAATCATCAAAAACATCATGAGAGATTTAACCCATTGCGTGTAATTAGTCTCATTAAGTTTCGTGATGACGGAGAATTTAGGAAAGCTCAAAGCTGAAGAATAAACAAGAGAGGAATGTCAAAGATACATGTAAAACAAAGACATGCAAATTGCTCAATTCTTCGGCTTATCAAATGACTCACAAAAGTGGTCACTAAATACTAGAGTCTATAAATTACAAAAAGACTTTATACATTGTGTAAGCACCACTGTACCTATCACAACTAAATGCGCTCAATTTTCCACTGACGGGTAGTAAAATCATATACCATGGCGCCAATGAAATCTCTCTTCACCAAACTAAACATCTTACCAAATAATAAAGTCATCGATAGGACAACTTCACTATCCGTATGGATCTTAGCAAAATTGATGCGCAAGACGGGAGAAATAATAGTTGCAACATCAATTCAAAGAATATTCGACATGCTCAAACTCACGAGAGGCAAGTTCATAAGCATTCGATATTTCTCAAATTTTACCCAAGTGCAATAATAATAATAATACACAACAATATTAATACACAATAATAATAATAATAACAATAATAATATTAATAATCCTATCTACAATATGATGCTATAAGTAATGACAAATAGTACAAAACATAAATTGGGTTCAAAGCAAAATGTGAAAAAGGAAATAATAAAATATCGTACTGGATTAAAATTAAATTTTTAGTCCAAAAAACAAAATTATAATTGAAGGATAGTAGAGAGGTAAGTGGGCAAAAACATAAAATTTGGCTTCAAAAAAAAATCCCCATGAGTAATCTCAAAAAAATTATGAGATTAATAAATAAAATCAATGAATATTTAATTATATTATTTCAGATATATATATATATATATATATATATATATATATATATATATATTGATGATGCATTTTTCAACCTTAATTGGGCCTGAGCTGTGAGGGGTCGCAGGCTGGACCTCGATTGTCGGCGGGTCAGATGCAAAGCTGATCGGCTCCTCACCTGGCCGAGGTATGATCGTCGCATTGCTGATCCGTTGTGCCTTGACATAAAGACTTCTCCGTAAAACACAAGGAAGAAGGGGGGTCGGCGAGGGCTTCGCCCGTGGCCGCTCCGATGCCTAAGTCAGTTTCTTTCTGAGAGAAAAGAGAGACTGCTTAGACTGCTTAGAGGGCGAATGTGTGCGTACCTTTCACCGATGGGGTGACCTTGTATTTATAGTAGATATTCTCCCAGTGGATGAGATATTTCTTATTATATTCCCTATCGGATTTGGTATAGGATATAGAAAGAGTAGTTTATTTTGGATAATCTCCCTTCCTTATTGGGAGATTTGGCCGACTTAAGAATGATATATTATTGTGACTATTATATTTTCTGCATCATGAGACTTTCCATAGCGCCGGGCCAAGCGGATGCACTCTTTGGCCAAAAAAGGCCAATGCCGGGCGCAAAGAGGCTTGGAATGCCTCGCTGGGCAAACCTCCTTCGAATTCAACCTACGCCCTCGCTTTCAAGCAATGACCTCTTCGGGCTTCGTGTGCGGGTCATAACCTTATTTTTCAACTATCATATATATATATATATATATATATATATATATATATATATATATATATATATATATAATCAAATCTCATTTAGGCTCATCAATAAAACACAAAAAAACATACAAAGAAAATATAGTTTTCCTATATATCAACTGCCATAACCAAATAATAATAATAAAATAAGAGGAAGATTTCAATGACTAAAATTTCCTATTGTGCGTGGCTGGCATGACACTCAAATTGTATTTATCATTATTATCAATTAAAAAAAAAACATGTTATATCCAATCAAGGAATAAAGTGATGTTAAAAAATTCGTTGTGAAATCCGTTTTGACATTAAATAATGTCATATCATTCAAAACAAGATTTTGTTTTGAATAAAAAACGGATGTCATATAATTCAAAACAAACAAGATTTTGTTTTGAATAAAAAACGGATGTCATATAATTCAAAACAAGATTTTGTTTTGATTTTAAAAACGAATATGCCATATCATCAATGACATTAAATAATAAAATAATAAAAATAAGGACGATGAGGAATCCGAGACTGCTTTGCCTGTCAATTGAATTAAAAAAAAAAAAGTTACATGATTCAACTCATGGAAATCAAAATGAGGGTGTTAAAGTTAGCCAGAAAAGAAAAAGTGTTTCTTTGATAGATTTTACGAAAAACCAAATATTAACGAATTTTCATGGTTTTGAAAACATCAACAAAAAAGCAAACAAAACCCAGAAAATATGAATATGACAGTTTCAAAGTTAATTAAAGAGGCTCTGATACCAATTGTTAAACTTATTTTGTAAATCAAGAGTATTTATTGAGCTAAAAAATAATTGATCAACAGTCAAAAGACCCAATAAATATATTACAAAATAATAATTTTATTGAATAACGAAGCACATTAATTCGTACTAGGTAGAAATGTATACCTAACATGGATTCAAAATTATTGGCTATCATTAGTCTTCCAAATCTGTAAGGGATGAAATCAAATAAAGGGTAGGGTTGAAAATAGAGCCATAGGCGCATAACTAGTTAATATTAAACCATCCTATAAATGACTCATAATTAACATATACAATTATATAATTAAAATTATAATATGATTATGCTTAGTTCATAATTAATAAATTAATCCAACATGCACCACTCATTAGAATGTTTTAATGTTTGAAAACATTACATACCAAACTCATCCTGAATTTGAGCTAACTTTTAGCTAACTTTTAGAGTAAGAAGCCCAAAATAACCCAGTAGTATACTCAATATTCTTTAGTTAGGAGGTCAAGTGTTTTGTTTCTTTTCACAGCCTTATTTGATAGGCTCCAAATACTAAAACTTCAAGCCTTTAGATTGTTGTTCCTGTTTTTAGAAATCATCATCCATAATGAAAACAAACTAAGAAAAGCCATGTAGGCAGACTATATATGTAAAACAATAAGTATGTGCGGAAGACATGTATGTGGATTTAAGACGTGGATGGCACACGACTTGAGATAGAAGGGATCATATCACCTGCATTCGCCAAAGGAGGTCGCTGCTGGCCTTAATAAAATGCCGGTTTTCCCAGAAATTTTCGCGAGCTGCTTCGAGCTCAGCTCGCTCTTCAGGGGTTCCATAATCAGGATCAAAATCCCATATCTGTCTTCCCACAAAGTTGTTGGTGCTGTAGATGTAGGGATCATTGCCTCCATCTTGAACCTTGAGCCTCCACATTTTCTATCTCACCAAACAGACGGTATCTCTATGTCTAAGTTTAGCATTTATAAATATATGTATCACCTTTCCCAAGAAAACTTGCTGATCATGCAATCAATATCCTTATGTCAGATGCTACATATTCATATAGGATAAGCTTTTTTTTGCAATAAAATTATTGACTTCTACAGCTCTAAATTTTTGAGCTGTAAACGTCAATAATAAATCTAACTATTATGAAAGTTCAATAAAGTTAATGAACTAAAGAAAGGGAGTTTTAGGCCTGATTCATGTTTTTAAAAACTATTTTTTATTCTCAAAAACAAAGAGAACAAGAAAAATAGGGAAAATATAAAACAAGGAAAACAAGAAAAACACGTTTACTTCCCAGTTTTTTATGTTCTGAAAAACACAAAAAACACAAAATTAAAAAAACAAGAACAATTTTCAAGAACACTATTTTGGTGTTCTCAATGTTTTCAAAAACTGTTTTCAATGTTTTCAAAAACTGTTCTCAAGAACAATTTTAAAAAATAGGAACCAAAGAAACACTAATTTTCTAGTTGATTCTACAAGAAAATAAAAGGTTATACCCTAAATTACTATTATTCAATTTAATACTCAGTCATGATCTTATTCTTCAAAGTACTGTCCAATACAGCTTTGATACGAAATATTTGATTCTTTGTATATATATACATAGCAAGCATATTATATTGATCTCTAAACTCAATTATGAATTTTTCAAGATATTCATACCATCAATTCTAAAATGAGTATATTTTAAGATATACTTCAATGAATATTAGGTGTGCCGGTCAGGCGCAACCATGTAGATATTATCCGCTTTGGGCCTAAGGGACCTCACGGCTTTAAAACGCATCTATTAAGCCGAGAGAAGCACATATTTATATAGTGCTAAGAGCTTTCTCCCATATCCGATGTGGGATGTAACAACCACTACCCCCTCACCCACCCCCACATCGGGGTCAGGATTCGATTTTGATACCATTTGTAACAACCTGACCAAATCATGTAGATATTGTCCGCTTTGGGCCCAAGGACCCCTCACGACTTTAAAATGTTTATACTAGGTTGAGAGGAGTCCATACTTCTATAGTGTCAAAAACTTTCTTCCCTATTTGATGTGGGATGTGACATTAGGTCTGTTGGAATATTAAAAATTCATATTTACAGTTGTGAGTACCATGGTCTCTAGACCCACTACTCGATGGGCCCAAGGCTCACTTGGCCCGCGAGGCAAAGTGACCTAAGCCCACCTACCATATTAGAACTGGAAGACACTACCTAGATGGGGGAATCCGAAAGCCCGTTTGAGAGAGTTAGGGTGCCTTCCCAGAGGCTAGGTTTAGGGCCCAACTCGTGTAGAGTTTTAAGTCCCCCATTCAGCTGTCTTTCCGTGTATGGGAAGTTTGTTATGGAAAAGGATACGAAGGTAGAAAATAAGCAAAGGATATTTATCAACAGATTTCCCAGTGTCCAAATCGATTATTTCCCAAAAGGATTAATCCTTGATATGGAAGAGGAGATTTTATTCCCAAGATTACGAGATTTTCTTTCCTAAAAGCAAGGAGAGGTTCGTGTATAAATCAAGAAGACCCCCCATGAGGGGGAGGTAAGCAATTCCAACTACACATACTTTCTTACTTTCTTAACCTGCTCTCAGTATTTTTCTTGGCTTAATCATTGGAGCGTGACCCGCAGTGCGGATGCCTTTTGCGAGGTTTACATTCTTGTGGGCGTGCTGGGGTTGAGCTATCAAGGTAACAACAATTGTATTATGCATTGGGAATCAAATAGAAAGTCTCGTTCTGAACTCTGAGGGCTTAGCTAATAGTTGTCTACTAGCCGCCGTTGCTTGGATCTCTGTTAGTTCCCCCTTCGTGCTCCCGGTCCTCAGAGGTGATCGCAATGTTAGCCAATCTGATGATCTAATCGCTAGAAGATCAATTCCTCCATTGGCTTTAGGAGATAGAGAGGAAATAGAAGGAACAAACAAAACAGATGAAGAGCTCTGAGGTCGGGGCTAAGCGCTTGCTATTAAAGGCCATGAGATTGGAAGAAGCAGTTGAAGCGCGATCTTGGAAAGATGTAGGAATAATAAGCTATGATGAGTAAGCGGAGTAACCGTGATAAAGGAAGGAGCTGTTGCTCTCTACGACAATGTGTCCCTAGTGAATGATAGGCTATCTCGGGTAAGCTCCCATCTCTAAAGTCTTTACCAGCAAAGATGCTCGAGAGAACACAAAAGACCAGTTGCGTAGAGGCCTTCCTCGCACACTTTAGTGATGCATTATCGATTGCATGTCATGGGAGCGAGGGAAAGAGGCGGGCGGAAGGAAACCGGAACCAACTAGATCGATCCTTAGGAACCGCCGATTATTACCCTCGGACATGTTGCCACCCGATCGCCTGTGCATCCTACCTTCGGTCTCGAGGCGCCAGCGTTCACACATCTGCTGTACCCATGGTTCGAGACTACGATGACATGCTCTCTTCGCCCCTAGGGAAACACATCCTTGATTGCGACCCACCCCATGGGTTTTTCATTCCTGCTTTCACCACGCTCGATGGCTCCATTGACCCTTATGATCATATGCTCCATTATAATCAGACGATGACCCTAAATGTCGTTAATGACTAGATATTATGCAAAGTATTCTTGGCTAGCTTGCGGGGGATTGCGTTGGCCTGGTTTCACAAACTACCACGTTATTCTATAAATTCATTCCATGAACTATGGGACGCATTCATATCGCAGTATCGTTGTTCAGTATGGTAAAAGAGGAACATCAACTCCTTACAAACTATTCTCAAGCAAGAAGAAGGGGCCTTCAAGACTTCCTGAGGTTGGTGGCCGTGCGAATGGAGTCTTATAGCATGGATGCGATCCTCCTGACTTTAGGAGAAGCTTTTGTGTCGACTCGCCTTCCCGGTAACTATCTTTAGACCCTTGGCAATGATGGAAGAAGTATACGAACGGGTTGATAAGTATTAAATCTTTGAAGACAATATAAAATCTGGCAACCAATGTCATGATTACGAACCAGTAGACGAGGGAAGTAAAGCGCTCAGGAAGAAGCCGTCTAAATCTAAGGAAGGTCAGAGCAGAGATCGAAAGCAATCTCATAACCATTCACAGCAGAAGAGAGAGCTCTCATAATTTACCACCTTAAACGTCTCTTATGAGAGGCTATTGCCCATAATTCGTGACTTGCTAGAGTTTAAATGGCCTGCGTCGATCTAGACGGATCCCTCCCAAAGAAACAGATCATTGCGGTGGGATTATCATAGAGACCATGGACATGAGACCGATAGGTGCCGAAGATTGAAGTTTATGGTGGAAAAGCTTATCAAAGTGGGACACCGTAGGAGGTATATCATAGAAATTACAGTAGATCACGGCGACCAGTCATAATTTGAATTTGGACATTAACTATATCTTGGGTGGGTGTGCGATGGCCGATATCGATCAAGGCCCCGAATAAATGTTATCCGCAGCGAGGAGGATAGACATAAAGAAACCAAGCGATAGATGTTATGTCCTTTCCTCCTGCTCCCGACTGACGGGGTTATTGTGTCTACGTCTGACTTGGTACTCACCCTCTGTATTAATAGTTTTGAGTGCACCTGAGTGCGATAGATCTTGGCGGTCACGACGGACTTTTAGTGCGACTACCAGCTTTGAAAATGAAGCTTTCCTTAGGTGTAGCGAACTCAGTCGGGTGAGTCCTTTAGTTTTAATGGTGCAACTACTATAATTCTAGGAGATGTTGCGCTTCCTGTAAAAGCCGGGCTAGTGACTTAGCAGGTTCTGTACTTAATCGTCGAAGACCTGGGGCCTTACAATGCCATAATGGGGTGAGCCTAGATGCACTCAATGAAAGCTATCCCCTCAATCGACCACCAAATGGTTAGCTATTTGATTAACGTTAGGCAAGTCGAGCTTTTAAGAAGTCAACTGGCCGCACGACAGTGTTATCAAATATCTATGTAGGAACAGATAGAGGAGAGGAATGTTGAAAATCCTCCCATTGAAGATTGAACCCTCGCATAACAATCAAAGTTCGTCACCTAGATCAGGGCAGAAGAGAAGGATTCGTTGGTTGTGGATCTCTTGGAGAAAGTAACATTGGACCAGACGAAAAGTTCCGCCATCGACTCTCTCTTGTCCGATGAAGAAGAAGCGGTTACAACTTCATCTTTGTTGAAAAATATAGATGTATTTTCTTGGAGCAACTCTGATATGGTAGGGATTAACCCGACGGTGGCCACTCACAAGCTAAATATTATCCCCACAGCCAGACCAGTAAGATAGAAAATGAGGCGTTTCCACCCAGATCACCATCAAATCATTCAAACGAAAGTAGACAACTTACTAAGGGTAGGTTTCCATCGTGGAAGCAAAGACTCAATGGCTAGCCAACGGGCAGTGGTTCTAAAGAAATGGGGTAAGTGGCGAGTATGTGTAGATTACACTGATCTTAATGATGCATGCCCAAACGATAGCTTCCCCTTGCCACGTATAGACCAAATTGTTGATGCCACAACCGAGCACAAAATATTGTTGTTTATGGACGCTTTCTTTGTGTATCATCAAACTCCCATGCACCCGCCAGACGTAGAGAAAATAACCTTCATTACACCACATGGGCTATTGATGAGTCCTAAACTCATATATTTTTAGTCCATTTTTCTGGTTTTGTGGAAGTTTATGACTCATTTTAATGTTGAATTATGGAATATTCACCAACTTTGTGTTTTGCAGGTTTTGAATGTAAAAGAAGTAAATCTAGCAAGGAAAAAAGAGAAAAATTGGCTAAGGAAGAAATGTCACGACATAATTTCAAGGGAACTAGCAGATACTATGGCGCAACAAAGATGAAGCTGAACTCAATCTAGAAGTGAAGAATGTCGCAACATTTCACAACTTTGTCGCGACATAAAATAAGAGGGATTGAATGATAAATGTTGCGACAAAGAATTGAATGTTGCGACATAATGGTAATCAAAAGACAGAACTTTGTCGCGATAATGGATTTTTGTGTCACAACATTAATTGAAAAGTTCTTGAAGAAAAATGTTGCAATATTATTTTGCTCTGTCGCGACAATGATCAAGCAAATGGCAGTAGATTTTTGTCACAACAATCAAATTTATGTTGCGAAATAGAGAGCTGAAGAAGGAAGAAAGAATGTTGCGACAAAGAAATTTTATGTCACGACAGAAAATGGAAGAGCAATAAGACAAGTCAAGACAAGTTGGCCGTGACAAATATTTGAATGTTGTAACAAACAGTTCAGCTAGCGACAAATATTAAGGAAGGAAATATGTCGCGACATAAAGTTCAGTTTCAGTAGTGAAAGACAACAAGAGTATGTTGCGACATAGAAGTTTTGTGTTGCGACAACAACAACATGCAGGGGTGAGAAACTCTGTCACGACATGGGAAAATATTGTCGCGACAAAGGTTGAGAAGAACCACCAAAAGAATGTCACAAAACTATAATTTATGTCGCGACAAAGATGAAGATCTAAAGGGAAAATTACCTGTCGCAACAATGGAGAGTTATTTCGCGACATAAGTTGAAGAGAAACGCCTATAAGAGAACAGAAGACTGTTGCGGCACAATGTGAGCAAAAGAGTACTTTATGTCATGACATTTCAAAATTATGTCGCAACATAAAACAAAGATGAAGGGTGAGAAGCTTTGTCGCGACAAAGAAATTTTATGTCGCGACATTTTCAAGAGCAGCAGGAATGAAACGTTGTTGTACTGGGTTCTTTCGACTATTGACAAATACGGTATGTAATTATGGTAAGAGGGTCATGGATCTGACTCTACGCTGTACTATGGATTATTTTCATATTTTAGATTTAAATATGACTCGAATGGATCCCGCAAAGGGATGTATTTGAGCGGTGCCGAGTAACTCCTGTCCACAAGTAGTTGCAGATGCGCTTGTATCGGGGGATATGGACGATGGACCCTCGTGTGGTCATTACTGCTGAGACCCTAGATGGGTTATGGTTATACAGTCGCATGTCGGGTGAGCCTCCTAACAAAGGAGACTCATCGATTTTTGCGGAAATATGAATCCCGATAAACGGGACACAACAAGAGCATTGGTCACTCGAATCCACAGAATTCGCGTTGATCTGTTGTCAACGGACCCCGGATTGGGGTGTCACCGTCACATCCCACTTTTATGGCTGTGACCTACGCTTAGGAACGGTAGGCTTACGCCACTCAAAACTGCAGAGTAAGCCTAAAACCTATAATTTCTACTCGAAAATTCCTAAGAAACCTATTCGCTTTTATAAATAAATGATATCCTCGTTATTCGCACATCAACTAAAATCTTACTAATAATAATTAACTCAAAATCTCATATCATGATATTATCTCAAATAACATAACAAATGTAATTCTCCGTGGTCATCAACTAATAAAAACGACCTCAACGGTCTCATCAAAATATCAATAAGGTTTCATCAAAAGCAAAATTTATCCAACTCCAACTATTCAAAATTCTATCGATTTAACCAAATAATTAACCCAATAACCGTTAATTCACCATGGAGCCTTCGAAACTTAGACTCTCATTCACCAAATAAACAAAATAATAATCCATTACATGTTTCAAATAGAATCCAAGTGGTCAAGAAATGCCCGATTCTCCTTTCTCCCGTCCCACTCCGAAATGAGGAAATCAATCTGGGGGTGAGATAACTCGTGAGTAAAATATTATCACCATACTCGTGAGGCCAGTACTCAAGGCCGCCACAAGGATGCATATGCTGAATCAATCAATCACCGTATGAGCAGGTTGGTGCAACAAATAGCGCAATATGAACAACAACATCAAAAGAGATTTGTGAGGTTTGAAACACGTAAATATAGTTTACTCATTCAGAACTGCATATTCCTTTTACCTTTATAACTGAATCCGTACATTCCAACCACAAAGATCCGCAGAACTGGCCAGTTCTATGCCTAGAGTTTTACCACCTCTCTAGGAAGGCACTTATTTTACCCGCACCGTAGGGTACCATGCGCACATAGCCCGACGACCTCCCATCGCTTAGCTTTCGTGATTCATACTATCAAATGACATTAACGATTTAAGGTTATAGCCGACCGCACTCACATGCAACAAAGAGATACCAAATACACAAGAAAGCTAGCTGACCGTGCTCAGCATGAATATTCATCAAGACACGTGACTTGTGGCATATGACAAATTCAATTCAATGAATGCTCAAGAATAAGGGTCTTAATCATAGTCAATTACTACGATCATCAAACAATGAAACACCGCTATACATTTCAAGGTGCAAGTACGATGATATAAATTTATTTCACCTCCCTATTAGTCCAGCTCGCCTAGGCTATTCACCGAACGTGTGAGCCTTCCCCCAACTTCGCTTATTATACCAATATTCATGCAAGAAAAGAAATATAAAGATAACGCTAAAATCATAACGAGTCATACCTGTTATTCACCACTCAATTAAACATGCATCTCGCTTTCATTTAATCTGAATTGAGCTTTTTAAATAATTTTTTTAAAATCCTTTTACTTTCCCTACCAACATCTGCCTTTTAAAATCTAAACTAAATTATAATTTTAATATTCAATTTCACAACTACTTCTTATATCTAATGTTTAATCACTAAACTCGTTTTTTTTTTTGGCAGATAAGATTAGTTAGTATTTTGCCTATATCTTTCTCTACCGATGTCGAAAAGACCTGAAACCAGTGGCAAAATTTCACTAACATCCATATGTTTCCAATGATTCAAATTGGCCCTAAAATTCGTCCATTAGGTCCTCCTATGATTCTGTCCAAGCTCCATCTTCTTCGTAAACAGAAATTCACACTAATCGATTCAACCCTTAATTCCACTAATTACCACCTCAATTTCATTCTAAATACATTTTTCCCAAATTCTTAAAACATACCAGACTTAGTTCATACTTTAGGTCACATTTGTGATTCAAATGCAATTGCAACCTAGCATACACATTAGAACAATTAATTCATTCCAAACAGCCCTAATTGACCATCCAAACAACAACTATTTATCAATTCAGCCCTTCCTCCAATACAGACTATGCAAAACCAAAATTAAAACCATGGCACTTTAATATACCTTCGTAGTTCTGACCATGAAAACTACAGGTTGATTCAAAGGAATTGGCTGCAACAAAATTCTTCCCTTTCCTCAGCTAGCCAATACGAACGTGAGAACCTAGGGTTCTTCAATTTTTTTCTTTTTGTTTTCTGCTCGATTTTCTGAGGCCTAATATTTTTGAAAATTAATTCAATATTGCACTTAAGTCCCTGCGGTTTTTCTTGAATTTTAAGGCCCCGGGAATTATTAAAATGTTCTTTGGCCCTTGTCATCAAAAATCTGCTGACTTTTCCTACCCTATTCATCGCTCACGTATTTTTATTTTTATTTTATTCATGTATTTTCATTAATTTTATTTTTATATCATATATTTGGACCTTAATTTGCTTCTGTACCTCTATAATTTATTTCATTCATTGGGTATTTTTTTAAAATTCTATTTCTACAATCGCTTAATTTGACTCATCGGGTATATTTTCCTAAAATTCCATTTAATTGAGAAATAATTCCTAAAAATTATTATAAATTCATGATGGACCTTAAAACACCTAAAACTTAAATTCCATGAAAAAAAAAATCATTTAAAAAAATTGTTTGGGGTGTTACATTCTCCCCCCCTTATAAAAATTCGTCCTCGAATTTATTAAAGAGTGTGTACCTTATCACTCGAAGAGTTGAGGATATTTGTCCTTCATCAATCGCTTCACTCTCCTGTGCACACTCCTCTACTTCTTGATTCTGCCACTAAACCTTTACCATAGCTATTTCTTTGTTTTCTCGCCTTTCCCGGGTCCTGTCTATCCACTATGGCCACTGTACCTCTTCATATGACGTGATCCCATCAACCTCAATCTCCGAGTCTAAAGAATGTGAGACGGATGAGGAACGCATCGCAATACTGAGATGTGAAACACCGGATGCACATGGCCAGTTAGTGGCAGCTAATCAGAAGATACATTGCCAACCCTATCCAATATCTCAAATGGCCCTATATATCTCAAGTGGTCGCCTTTCTTCCCCGAATCTCATCACCTTCATAGGGAGATATTTTAAGGAAAACGTGATCACCACACCAAACCGTACATTCCGTCTCTGACGATAACCTTCACGACTCGAAAGCCGTTCTCATTCTCTCCCCGAATAATAAAAATTTCTCAAGTTTCTCCGATCAACTCGACCTTCCACCCTCTATCACCTACCTCCATCCAACAAGAAGGTGACCTTACATTTCCGCTCCATGTAGCTGGCTTCCCCATACGGCGCCATTCCAATCGTAGAATGGTAGTCAGTATTATAAGCAAACTCTACCAAAAGCAAATATTTTTCCCAACTACCTCCGAAATCCATAACACACATCCGGAGCATATCCTCAAGAGTCTGAATTGTCCGTTCTGACTACCTATCTGTCTGAGGATGGAAGGTCAGACCGAATCAGCTTTAGTACCCAAGGCTTCCCCGGTTTCTGCCAAAACCTTGAGGTGAATCTCATGGACTCTGTCGATACTTCAGGACACTGGCACTGCGCTAAGCACATACCGTCTGCATACATCTGTGCATACTGTGCCACCGTATAAGTGGTCTTAACAGCTAAGAAGTGAGCTGATTTCGTCAATCTGTCAACTATAACCCAGATCGAATCATGCCCCTTCTGAGTCTTTGGTAACCCAACCACGAAGTCCATAGTAATTCTCTCCCATTTCCATTCAGGTAATGGCAACTCCTGCAGAAGACCTGTGGGTCTCTGGTGCTCGAATTTGACTTGTTGGCATGTCAAACATGATGCCATACTGCAAGCCACATCATCTCTTTCATCACATTCCACTAATACATACCTTTAACATCCCTTGCAGACTGGGTGACTCATGGATGAACACTATAAGGTGCACATGGGCTTCCTGTAGGAACTTTGTCTCAACCCATCTACATCAGCACACACACTTATTTCCTCTGCCTCACAACGCGCCATCCCTAATTTCAACCGGATGTCCTGGTCCCGACCAGACCGCCTCCTCAATTTAATAAAGGAAGGATCCTTATCTTGGTTGGCCTTGATCTCATCAATCAATAAGGGCCTCACCTGGAACTATGCAACTAATCCCTGGGACTCTGTAACTTCAAACTGTACTCCCATATTAAACAGATCCCTCAACTCCTTCACTATACTCCTATGTACCGGAACATGCTGGGATCGCCTACGACTTCTCGCTTAAAGCATCGCCCACCACATCAGCTTTCCCAGATGATATAAATCTCGGCAATCATAGTCTTCAAGAATCCTACTCCATCTCCTCTCCGCCCGAGATTCAAATCTCTCACGAATGTATCAAGGCTTTGCGGATCCGTAAATCTCACACTTTTCACCATATAAGTAAGGCTCCATATCTCTCGCAAAATCACCGCGCCATCTCCGTGGCATGTGTGTGATAATTCAACCTATGTCTCTCAACTCGTCTGATGCATATGCTATTACCTTCCCATTTTGCATTAAAACACAATCTGAACTTACTCCTGAGGCATCACAATACACCACATACCTCCCCGATTCAGGTAATGCTAACACTGAGCAAAGAGTTACAACCCAAGTTCGAAACTTTACCACAGTGTCATCCCACTCAAATTTTTACTTGCTTCCTCACTGCACCAGAACACGAGCAGATATTTGAAAAATCTTCACAAATCTCCAGAATATCACCATCTTAAAACTACGTATCTCGCCATCAGGTCTAAGCCATTAGACACTCAAGGACCTTTCTTCTGATCCAATTTAACACCTCCGCTTATCACATGCCCCAAGAAACTCACACTGTTAAGCCAAAACTCACATTTAGACAGTTTTGCATATAATTGATGTGTTCTAAGGGTCTGCAGTACAATCCTGAGGTGTTCCCCATGTTCCCCATGACTTTTCGAATAAATCAGGATATCATCTATAAACCACACAATTATCCGTGATAGGTTTGAAAACCCGTCATCAACCATAAACGCGGCCGTGCGTTAGTCAACTCCAACGGCAATACTCAGGAACTCATAATGACTATACCGAATCCCGAATGTAGTCTTCGGTATATCTTCCCATTCAATCGATGGTAAACTGCATCAAGGTCGTAATCTGAAAATGACTGCCCTCAGAATCAAGTCAAACAAATCATCTATTATGGGAAGGATATTTATTCTTTGATTGCTACTCATTCAACTGGGTTTAATCAATGCACATCCTCATACCTCTATCATTTTTTCACAATAACACCGGCACCCTACTGAACTGCTTGCCTTAAGAAACCTTATCCGGGCAATTTTAAATCGGCTTCTTTCAACTTATTCTATGGGTGCTTATACGCAGATGGTGCAATAGATATAGGATTTGTACTGTAACAAGTCAATATTAAAACTCACTTCCTCGTCTGGGTGCTACTCCTTGCAAATCATCGTGAAAGACATCCAGTAATCCCTCGTATATCTCCCAAATCGCAAGCAGAGGAATTCTATGATCTCTCACATGAGCTACAAACACTGAAACCTTCTTAAGTAACCTCCCGATGCTATACCAAATCAAGGTACTGTGGCTTCCATTATGATCTCCCGAAAACAAACTGTGTACTCTCCCAATGGCTCGAACGTTATCTTCTTTCTATAACAATCCATGGTCGTGACAGTTAGCCGACAACTTCATTCCATACCTAAGATAACATCAAACTCCAAAGATAGGCAATTCAATCAACTAAGATATATGCCATCTCTATCATTATCTCAGCATGATCTCTGTATATATAGTTCACCTCAACTATTTCTCCAAGTGAAGTTAATAGCTATGGATTTTCCATTATCATTTTACCCTTGTTCAATTTCTTAGCATAAGATGGGGATACACAAATGAGTGAGTGGGCTCCTGATCAAATAACAAATGACTTCTGGCTTGTTCGCTGTACATGTATTATACCTATGAATAAATTAAAAGCATTTAAAATTTTTTCTACCCAAGAAATATGTTAAATTCAGATATAATTGGCACAAATAAAGACGTAGTCCTGGCCTCCGTTAATCGCAGGTCTCTACTCGTCTCTACTAACCGCAGGCCTCGTGCCTCTGCCTCGTGCAGAGCCCTGTCCTCGTGCTCTCCCTCTACCCGGCACCTCTCCTACAGTCTCTCATGTATCGTAGCCTGGGGCTGTGGCCGCAGCCGCCGAGCACCCTTCCGAGGCGCTCGATATGCCTCATTGGGCCACACTAAGAGGGCAAACCATGGAGGAATATCTATCACCACTCGGTGGCCCTTTCCACACACTTGACACACAATGTGCTCACCGAACCTCTCAGGTTACCAGGTTGATCAACTGAGGAACTCAGACTGGTCCTCTCCTTTCGTCCCCCATTTTAAGCTATGAGAGGTAACCCTAACACTCGGCTCCTTCACTCTCCCTACTACTGCCACCTCATTTTCCTTCTTCTATCCCTCTCAGCCCCATGCCTCTATTCTCGGGTCTCCCACAATTCTAGCTCTATCAACAATCTACAATGTGGGAAAATCTCCAGACAATAGTGCATCGTAAGAGGGTATCATTCCGGTACTGGATCTATCAACACGAGCTGCTTCATCAAAATTGGGCCTCTGGGAGTGATACTTACTCGGGACGAGTGAACACTTGAGCATACTCAGATACACTCATCTGATAAGTCTATTTTAGCTTCTCAAATTGATAGTTTCCTGCTCGTCTCTCACAGATATAAACTCATCCATAATGTACCTTCTAAACATTCCGGCTGGAGTGGGTTCTCCATATAACTGGACCAATGTGTCTCTCGAACCAATCCCATGCATTATTCTTCATCTTCATTCCTACTCACCAATTACTCTAGCATCCGAGCATGATAATCTCCCTACTACTTTTTCTCTGTCTCCCAAGAAATATCAGGTCATCTTTCTCACCATGATATTCTCCTGGGAGTCTTAAACCTCAAGAACTCCCTGTAAAGATAGATCTTTCCTCATCCAAAGATTTCCGTTTAGCTACTCCTAGCACTGTGCAGAGGTCAGGTGGAGCCGAGCGGAGCAAGTGGAACTCGGAAATGGAACCCGTCGTCCCACCGGTCTACTTCCCGCCTGCTGGCCCATTCTCCGCCTCTTAACTCCCCGTAGATTTCTTGCCTCAAAATCTCAAATCATCCATATCAAACAGGCGGTGGTGGAACATTCTCGCCCCACTCAGACTCTCGCCGATCTGGGGGTGAATTTATCTCCTCTCAGCCTCGATCTGATGCACACGATCACATTCGCATCCCAACATCTACTCCATCATGATCTCCCTTCGCTCTCAAGGAGCATTCCACCTCCTGGGTATCGCTTGTTGTCTCTCGTGGCATTCCGACAACCAAGAAACAAATGATACTTAGATTCACAATACATATCAAGAGCACTTAAACTTTTCATCTATGTGATACGTTAAATTAACTATACTATGATGACATACAAAAGACAATTTGGAATCCTATGCTCCATATGAAGTCACATTTATCATTTTTACCCAAATAACATCCCCAAAGTTCTTAAAACCCTGCTCGATACCAACTTCACACATCCCACTTTTATAGGTCGTGGACCATGGCTAGGAATGGGTAGGCACACCAAAACCCATGTTATTTCTAAGTCCCATAATTTCTACCAAAATTCAAGAAACTCTATTCGTTTATAACAAATGACGTATCCCGCATTCAATATCAATCTAAAATCTACTAATAATTAACTCCAAAATCTCATATCATGATATCCCCAAATAACATAACAAATGTATCTCCGTGGTCATCCATCAACAAAACGACCAACTGCCTCATCAAAATATCAACAAGGTTTCATCAAAACTAAAATTTATCCAACTCAACTATTCAAAATTCTATCGATTTAACCAAATAATAAACCCTAACAACCAAGACCCACTGATGGTTTCCGAAACTTTCAGTGACTCATCACCAAATAAACAAAATAATTAATCCATTAAGATGTTTCAAATGTAATCCAAGTGGTCAAGAATGCCTCGGATTCTCCTTCTCCGTCTACCCCGAAGCGAGGAAATCAACTGGGGTGAGATAACTCGTGAGTAAAATATATCACCATACTTCAGGGAGGCTAGGTACTGCCACAGCCTTCACATGATGGTTGAGGCTAATCAACAATCATCTGACATAGGTTATGCAACAAATAATAAGAATATGAACAACAATATCAAAAGAGATTTAGAGGTTTGAAACATGGTAAACATAGCTACTATCCGTGAATCCGTATATTCCTTTTGCCTTTATACCGAACTGTACATCTCCAAATCCACAAAGATCCGGGCAGTAATCCGTGGCTGCCTCCTACGCCAGAGTCACCACCTCTAGAAGGCATCGCTTCGTCAGCACTGCAGGGTACCATGTGCACATAGCCTGATGACCTCCCCATCAGTTAGGCTTTCTGTGATTCATACCATCAAATGACATTAACGATTTACAAGTTATAGCTGACCGTACTCAACATGCAACAAGAGATAACACCAAATACAATAAGAGTTAGCTGACCGTGCTCAGCATGAATATTCATCAAGACACGTGACTTGTGGCATATGACAAATTCAATTCAATGAATGCTCAAGAATAAGGGTCTTAATCATAGTCACTCTACGATCAAGTCAAACAATGAAAACACCGCTATACATTTCGAAGGCGTAAGTACGATGATATAAATTACCACCTCCCTATTAGTCTGAAAGCTCAATAGGCTGCTATTCACCCCGACCGTGTGAGCCTTCCCCAACTTCGCTTTGCTATACCAATATTCATGCAAGAAAAGAAATATAAAGATAACGCTGCAAATCATAACGAGTCACACTCGTTATTCACCACCACTAGGCCGCTTACCCGCTTTCTATTTAATCGCCTAACTTGAGCTTTAAATAATTTTTTTTAAAACTCCTTACTTTCCTTACCTTTCAACATTCTCGCCTTTAACATCTAAATACCCGAAATTATAATTTTAATATTCACTCACAACTAATTTCTTATATCTAATGTTTAATCATCTAAACTTCTTTTTTTTTTTTTTTTTTTGGCAGATTGAGCATTAGTTAGTATTTTGCCTATCTTTCTCTACCGACAAAAGACCTCGAAACCAAGCAAAATTTCACTAACATCCATCTTTCCAATGACATCAAATCAGCCCTAAAATTCGTCCATTAGGTCCTCCTATGATTCTGTCCAAGTCGACCTTCAAACAGAATTCACATTCAATCGATCTCAACCCTTAATTCCACTAATTACCACCTCAATTTCATTCTAAATACATTTTCCCAAATTTAAAACATACCTCGTACTTAATTCATACCTCTTAGGTCACATTTTATAGATTCAAAATGCAATTGCAACCTAGCATACACATTAGAATTAATTAATTCATTCCAAATGTTCTTAATCGACCATCCAAACAACAACCATTTATCAATTCAAATTCCTTTCCTCCATGCACTATGCAAAACCAAAATTAAAACCATGGCGTTTAATATACCTTCGTAAGTCTCCCACCATGAAAATCACAAAGTTGATTCAGTGCGGAATTGGTTTAAATAAAATTTTCTTCCTTCCCCAAGCATTTCAAGCCGATTTTCTCGAGGCCTAATATTTTTAAAAATTAATTCAATATTTCACTTAAGTCCTCATGTTTTCTTGGAATTTTTTAAGGCCCCGGGAATTATTAAAATGTCTCTTCTGGGCCCTCGTCAACAAAATCATGACTTTCCTACCCTGCTCACTGCTCACGTATTTTTATTTTTTTTTATTCATATTTACTAATTTTATTTTTATATCATATATATTTGGACCTTACTTGCTTCATAAAATTCCCATAATTTATTTTATTCATCAAGTATTTTTTAAATTCTATTTCTACTAACTCGTTTAATTTGACCTTACTGGTATATTTTCCTAAAATTTCCATTTAATTGAGAAATAATTCCTAAAAATTATTATAAATTCATGATGGACCCAAAACAATCTAAAACTTAAATTCCATGAAAAAAATCATTTAAAATTAATTGGGTGTTACAACACAAACAGTATCAAAGCTCCAGGCAAACGATTCCTTAGGGAGCTCGAATGTGGGTATCCACAAGTATGGTCTTAATGCTAGCTTGTCTCAGCTATGTATCAAGAGTCTAGGTACACGAGTACTGAGGGTTGATGGGCATGGGCTCAGATCATATTGTGTGTGTCACAGGTGTCAGGCTTAACATGTCGGTGGTGATTTGTGTGAAAAATATACATGAATAGATCGTATATGGAACACTGGGGCTAGAAAACATAACCTTAGGGGTTCTAAAGCAAATGAACATGATAATTCTAAGAATTGATTTAGGCTAGTGGTCAGCATTATGCACCACTAAGGAAAAAGGGATAAACGGTGTAGTTCATGATGTTAAAGTCTATTAGTGGCTTGCACGTACACTACAGGTAGACTGGGATAGAAATTTGAGAACTCTATTGCTATCTGACAAGTGTAAATGGATAGCAGAGGAAGAGAACACCGGGGTGGTGGGCGGAGTAATCACCCACGACCACCGACTTTAGACTAATAGACCTTCAAAGAAGCTGTTGTTGCTGCGACTGCTACCCTTATGTAGGCAGGTGTTGTTGCTACCACCATCGCACAAGCTAGTGCAATTGGGAACCAAGGGGGGTCAAGTAACCTCTAGAGGTTCGAGGCACATGATCCTTCAACCCTCAAGGGAGGAGGAGACCCGATGGTGGCGGTCATCATCTATTAGCCTGAAGGGATGCGCCAGTCGCCATCACGTACAGCGAGCACTCCGCGTGGTCGCTACCATTTCTGTGACTAAGGCAACAAAGGCTAGTAGGGGACGAGTAACCCCGTGTTTTGCAAGATCATCCTCCGACATACATGGGAGAGGTGACCTGATATCGATAGCCTTGGCCATCGAAGAGGAGTGATGACAATAACTACATCCGGATATGGTGCTAGTACTAAGTATAAGGAGAATCAATCTTCTAATTCTGTGAAAGAAGCCAAGACTTCTATTCCACGGGGATTTCAAGGTCAGGCGCTGGCTATCAAGGTCGGTACGAGTCGAGGCTTCTGAAATAGACTGCGATGACATGCTATCATTACATCACCCTAGGGCACATGAGACGATTGTCCATAGAGGCCAGGATCCCTATTACGTGGAAGGCGCATTCCCGCCATCGCGGGATGCTTAATGTAGTTTGTTCCTTCTCACACTTTAGCAGGACTAATATCGCCTCGGTGGTGTCGCACAGCACCTCTCCCATACGTACAAAGCCGTAGAGACCAGTGGCATGGGCCGAGGCTCGCAGGAGGAGGTTCACGCGCAGAACATCATGACCTGTGGTCAGTGGCTCATGCCCATCACGCCACATCGAGCTACCGATTAGTAAGTGATACAGCAGGCTGCTTCGCTTATCTTGTTTATGAGCTAAGATATTGCTTGATTTTCGTGTACGCATTTTCGTGGTCAGATCTAGTGGATGTTTGGTTTAGAGGCAGACCCGATGAGCCATTATAAGTGAGTTATCCCCTATGGAATAAGGTGAGGATTGATCAGATATGTCAAGATTGTGAGTTAGACATCTCAGGGATCAGCTTCACAATGGACCTTCTCAGCGATGGACATATCGTATTTTGATGTCATTCTCGCTTAAAGAGAGGACAAGAATTAAGCCCAACTACAACTCGTGGATGAGTATATGGAGGTCGAAATGAAATGAGTGGATCAAACTCTGGAAGAGTCTCTAGCAGAGGCAAGAATGGAAAAGCAGATGGGAATAAAGGAACAAGAGCTTGGCGCAATCGAAGGCAAGAGAAGATGCCTTATTCTTTCAGTAGCTAAAAAGAGAAAGTTAGCTATTAAAGATCATGAAGGAAAGGGAGGATGCTATGGAAAAGAACATGCTGCATAAGGCAGATGCCTTTGGGTATCTGTACAAAGAACATCAAAATAAAATCAGAGCTTTAATTGAAAAAAGGGACAAGGAATTGGAGGGCACCCTGAGTTACAGGGAGAAGTGTTGGACATAAAGCTTAGATATGATCAACAAAAACCTCATTAAGATGTACTCTACCTAGGTGAGCTCAAGGAACCCTAAATTTATCAAGCAAGTAGACAAAATGATATGATCACAACCAACTCTAACCATGCGGAGTGGTCTCAGATCGAACATGGAGGTAGCGCAAGAATCAAGACAACCACAAGTCCAAATCCCGAATTCACCTTCCGCAGCTCGGGTATAAGTTAGATCCGCACCTACCCGTCCCATGTGCATGAAAGAAAAATAAAATAAATACCCTGCTCTTCCATATCTTCACACCTAATATCCATCCTTGAAACATTCAATAAAATAGAAAAATTATTTGCCAGATTTGTGTACATTTTTGTTTGATCTTTCTTGTTTGTTTCCTTCATGTTTAATAGTTAGAAATCTTTGACTTGTGATAAATAGCTTAGTTGAAATAATTGAGAAACCAGCTACCCGGATCAAAATGTTAAATTGTTGCAACATGTTTGGTTGATTGGAACCGATTAATGAATGACATCGTGGTCAGGCGAATTGTTTGAGCTTAATGAATGATTTAAACAAACATTTCGATCGTAAAGCAACACAACAACAAATCTTAACCAAACAAAATCTGATAGATGCATCAGTAGGATGAAATGACCGGAAATGGGTCATGATAGCCGTTTTTCGCATAAGGTGGAATGTTTTATTTTAGAATTCTTAATTTGTTTGATTAGTATCGTTATAAATTTATTTGTTCTCAAGACTGCGACCGTTTACCCAATGCAAGGTAATCAGATTCACTTTGATTTCAAGAGGCCCTCCGAAAGGACACATAGATGAAGAATCCTAAGAAAGCAGAGTTAAATTCTCGTGGGTATGGTAGACCAATACTGTGGAACTAATGAATCCTTAGCTGATTATCGAGATTGATCACCAACTCACTTATAAGTCAGAGATAAAGGAAAACGGCATCTCGTTTAATCACTCAAAGGTCTCTCCTCTTTCTACTGAATTGATTCTGAACCCGTGTTAGCTAAGATTTAGTCAAGGAGATGGAAATTTTCATCAGAAGTGTAGGATGAGGTTTCAATCAAATTGGAGAATGCTTGCAATATCCTGTCTACGGGGGCAAGAATTCTTTAGTCCTAAGATCTGAATATGAAGTACCGAAAAGGAAAAAAATACTTAAATCTTATAAAGAGAGTTATATATTAGAAGTAACTGATTAGAATCATGTCTCATAAATGAATATAAACCTTTAATCAGTGAAAAGTATGGTTGAGGGAGAAATCCAAACCATACTACACTCTCGCAGATCTGATAAACTCGCTTCAATTGACGGTCAGCCATGAATCTAAAAGATGCGCAGTTACTGTTACTAATTGATCCATTTCTAGTGTGTCTCACTCAGTGAATCCTCAACCCCAAATTTATTAAACTTTACTTTTGTATATTTAAGATTTCAGTCTAGGACTACATTTTAGTCCTCTTATCATCATATCAGTGGAATTCAAATAGTAATGATCTTGATTAGTTGGGGTAGTTAGTCTTTTGATTTATCATCTTTCATCATGGGAATGATATCTGGACTTTAAATATCCACTTCTGTTACTCATATATCTGTGCACTTGCAGTGATCGAGGCCACACACACAAATTTTAAATGAGTCATTTTAAAAACAAAGAACAATTCCATATTTTCATATATATGAAAAATGGTCTTAACAAATTTTTGGCGTCGTTGCCAGGGATTAGGTAATAGTCCTTTAGTAGTAGTGTCATAAATTTGTATATATCATTTGGTCTTAACAACAAAGAACACACAAGCAAAGATTTTCTTGATGTGGAAGCTGATGATTTTAGCCTGTGGAAGGCCAATCAAGATCCAATGATTTCAAGGAATGATCGACGCTTGTCAATCAAGGTTCACTGATGATGAGACCCAAGCATACTTTGCTACTTCCTACCATTACTAGACAGCTTGAACACTATGGTGGTGTCTCTAGGAAATTCAGCCCTAGAAGGAAAAGTCACGTTGGCTATGGTCAGAAATAGCCTATTCAATGAAGAAATTTGAAGGAAGGACTTTGTCGGCAATGACACACATGCCCTTGTCACAGAGAACAAAGGTTGAAGCAAAAGAAAAGGACCATCTGGGCATAATAAGTCAAGAGGCAGATCCAAGTCTAGAGGGAAAATAAAGGGTTATCATCATTGCGGCAAAATAGGTCACATGAAAAGGAACTGCAAGATCTTGAAGCAAGGAGATAAGAGCCAAAAGCAGGAAGACGACAAAAATACTGCCACAACAACCTGTACCAGTGACAATGAGGTGGCCTTACTTTGAATTCAAGAAGATTGTTGTCATGTAGCAGAACAAGATGTCGAGTGGGTAGTGGACTCGACAACATCATACCATTATGTCCTTAACAAGGAATATTTCTCAAAATACAAAGCAGGAGACTATGGCACAGTGAAGATGGGAAATAAAAAGTGTTTCTGCATAGCTGATCGTAACATCCGCAACAAACAAAGGCCGGGCACATTAACGTGAGATGTGCGACACATTCGCACTTATGTCTAAACCCGATTTATGCATATGTCGACAAGGATGGATACACCACTTTATTAGTAATGGAAATCGAAGCTCACCAAGGGATCATTGGTGATGGCATGAGGCGTGTTATAAGCCGTTTGGTCAGACAAGACACGCTGTGTTGTGTGCGGAGGACAACTAAATGTTGTTGATGATGATACCTCTCCACATTTGTGGCTCAAGCGGCTAGCACATATGAGCGAGAAGGGGTTACAACTTTTGGCCAAATGGTCCCTCATTCTTATGGCTAAAGACAAATCATCAAACCCTTGTGATTATTGCTTATTTGGAAAGCAACATAGAGTATCATTCCAAAAGAACTCCACTCGAAAATTAGAGAAATTGGAATTAGTATATTCGACGTTTGTGGACCCATTAAGGTGTATTCGCTGAGCAGAACAAATACTTTGTTACTTTCTTATCGACGATGCTCACTAAAGACATACATAATTTGTTGCATACAAAGTCAGCATTTCTCAAAGCATTTTCATAAATTCCATGCCATATTGAAGAGAGAGATGGGAAATCCTCTAAAACAACTCCGAACCAATAATGGTGGAGAATACATCTCTAGGGAGTTCAAAGAATATTGCTCCAAGCATGGAATCAAGCACAAGAAGATGATTCCTGGTACACCACAACATAACAGTGTTGTAGAGAGGATGAATCAAACCATTGTGGAAAAAGTCCGGTGCATGTTAAAATTGGCTAAACTTCCTAAGTTATTTTAAGGTGAAGCTGTTAACACTGTAGTTTACCTGATCAAAAGATCTCCGTCATTTCATTTGGACTTTGATATTCCTCAAAGATTTTGGACAGGAAAAGAAGTCCCATACTCTCACTTGAAGGTGTTTGGATGCAAAGCATTCATGCATGTACCAAAGGAGCAAAGATCGAAGCTTGATGATAAAGCAACCCCTTAAATCTTCATTGGATATGGAGATGAGGAGTTCGCCTACATGCTCTAGGATTCAGAGAAGTAAAAGATAGTCAGAAGCACAGACGTCGTGTTTCATGAACATGAAACCATTAAAGATATGGAGAAAAATGTGAGGGGTGTAAAACTCACATATGAAGGCGTTGTAGATCTGACACCTAGATAAACTTCATTAGAAAGTGCTACTAATGAAGCATAGATGTCTGAATCAAAACCAATGAGAGAACTCGGCAATTCATCGAGGAGGGAAGAGAGGCCAGTGATGATGACGTCTGGGAGGTGATCAAGGAGAGAAATCCCTACACTAGAAGGACTGAGGTGAGACGAGACTGACCGAGGAGCGTCAACCATATAAGGTATCCAAGTTTAGAGTATATTCCTAATTGTTGATAAGGGGCACGAAAGCTTCAAAAATCTGATCTCATAAAGACGAAGTATTTGATAAAAGCCATGTGAAGAGTAATTCATATGGAAAATGATGCATGCGAGTTGAAGAATTACGAAAGGGAGAAAAGCACTCGAGAATAAATGGGTGTTTAAGCTAAAGAATGGCGACAAGTTTTAAGTGAATGATATCTGATGGTGAAGGTTTTGGTCAAAAGCAAGGCATTGACTTTGATGAAATCTTTTCTCCTGTTGTGAAAATGTGTTCAATTCCAGTTATACTAGGATGGACAACTAGTATGAATCTCGAATTGGAGAAACTCGATGTTAAGATTGCATTTCTACATGGTGATCTTGATGAAGAGATCTTTATGGAGCAACCAGAAGGCTTCAAAGTGAAAGGGGAGGAGAACATGGTCTGCAAGTTAAAGAAAAGTCTATTGGACCCAAACGGGCACCAAACGATGGTATAAGGGTGACCTCACCACATGATAAGTCAGGATTACAAAAGGACATTTGCAGATCCTTGTGTTTATGTTTGGAGATTTCATGATGATAAATTCATCATAGTCTTGTTATATGTGAATGATATGTTGATTGTGGGTCAGGAAGCTGATATGATCTAGAAGGTAAAAAGGGAATTATCAAAGACGTTTGACATGAAGGATTTGGGCAGTGCAAAGCGTATCTTGGGAATGAAGATTCTATGAGATTGGAAGGTAGGAAAATTATGGTTGTCAAAGGAAAGATATATTGGGCAGATAAATTTGGAAAGAACAAATATGAAAAAATCAAAAGGGTTGCACCACTTCTTGCCATTTCTGATTGGTAGAACTTTGTTCCATCACGAAAGAAAAAGCGAAATACCGGTATTCCATACTCATTGGAAGTTAGGCTTCAATGTAATAATATGGTGTGTACACGTCAAAATATATCTCATATAGTTGGAGTTGTAAGTAGATTCCTAGAAAATTTATGTAAAGCACACTAGGAGGCAATGAAATGGATCTTCACATATCTCAGAGGTACCTCAAAGATATATTTAAGCTTTGGGGGATCGAGACCCTCTTAGAGGTTATTTGATTACGATGTGGCTAGAGATCTAGTTGTAGAAAATCTACTTCTAGTTTTTTATTTTGCATTTGCGGGGAGCTATATCTCATAGCGATCAGCTAAAGTTATGTTTCACTTTCTACCACAAAAGCGAGTCATATTTCAACTAATTTGGAAGAGATACTATGTGGTTGAGCGGTTTCTTTAGGCTGGTTAAAGCGAGAGAGACTACGCCGTACATTAGATAGTCAAAGTATGATAGACTTAAGCAAGAACATTATGTTTCATGCAAGTACGAATCACATAGATGTGAGATATCATTGGATTAGGAAGGCAATTAAAGAACAATTATTCCGAATAAGAAAGATCCACACTTATGAGAATACTGCTGATATGATGAAGAAGGTCATTACAAAAGAAAAACTAGCACGATGTATCAAGAACATGGGCATGAGCTCCTACTAAGGAGTCAAGAAGATTCCCACCTTCATTTGTTTAATTTGCATGGAGTAAGAAATTTGTGAGGTCGGCCCATAAATACTTACGCATAAGGAAGAATTTCTCCGCCTTGATGCCACATCATTCTTTCTCTTTGTGGATGAGAATTGGCCTTTCGCCCGACTGATGAAATTAGTTTCCATTTCAGCTTGATGGACTCTGCAGGATCAAACCCTTGCACATAAATAGGTGTAAAACCGGAAAATTAGGGGGTGCTCAAAAAAATAGAAAAAATAATAATAATAATAATAATTTTCGCAACGGACTGAAACCTGAAATTTCTCGTCTCGGATGGTAAGCTGTTGCTCAGATTAAATTAGTCTTGCAATCTAGTGACCTAGAAAGTTTCGTCGGGTGTTATGAGGCGGTCGAATATTTGCGATTTTCTGGGTGATAAGTCACCAGTGACTCCAAGGACGAGATTTTACGAAAATCTCGGAAGTCAAAAAATGGCTGGATCTAAGTTCATTTAAAATAAATTGAATTGAAAAGAAATAAATTATTTCGGGGTAGAAACGGACCCGAATGAGAGATGGACACATGGCGCAATGTGAGCCATGTATCCAAATTTAAATAAATAAATAAGGAAAATAAAGGATAAAAAGAAAAGGAATGGGAGGAGACAAAAACGGGCAGTGGAGTGTGAAGGAGGGGAGGAGAGCAAGAGAGAGAGAAAGGGGAAAAGGGGTTTTTCTTTTCTCTCTAAGATCTATCCAAATCGGACCATAGGTTTCGTCAGAGCAAAAGACAAAGTCATTCCACTCATCGAGAGCTATGCGTGGGTACCAAAATCTTGGAGTTTCGTCAAACTCCACGAGGTAGGAATTTTCTACTTGGGTTATTTCTAGCCTAAGGCCATTTAATAGCTTAGGGTTTCTTAGGCGTAAATTTTCAATCCCAATTGCAGGGGCCCGAGTGTAGGAATTTTAGAATTTTAGGGACTGTTTTTGGACCGGAGTCCGTACATTAGCATACATAAACACCAATCATATTTCACATAAATAATGCAATCTATATGGAATATTTCATGTCGCCCTGAGATGAGACTCCTCTTACAACTTTTGAGTCTGTGAGCTCCCTCACACATGCAAATATCAGTGTGAAAAACCTTTATTTCAAAACAAAAGGATTTTTGTTCCTCAATTAACTATTGGACAGTCTCCGAAATACCGCTTTATTCAAAAGCCCTTGGAGAGTCCTTGATCGTGGACAATCTCTGACAATGGATAGTCTCCAACCCTGGACAGTCTTTGACCTTGGACAATCTTCGAATCCCGGACAATCTCTGATCCCAGACAATTTTTGACCTTGGACAGTCTCCGATAACAACTTTATTTTAAAGTTATGGACAACCTCCGATAACCGCTTCATTTCAAAAGCTATGGACAGTCTCCGATAACCTCAAAACCATGCTACTCATTTTGGGCGTGATCCATATTCACAAAACCCACCATCAACACCAAACAAGGTGTCGATATACCTCCTTCTTGCCTGACCAGTTATCAAACACCAAACATAGTGTCGATTTACCATGGTGAACACAAAACACAGTCTGACCCAAACCATGCACTCACGGAGCTACGACATGATGTCCTGTGTATATGAAATGCAGATATGTCATTTCATGCTATGTCATATTACATGCATAATAAGAGCTACATGCAACATTTATAAATTTCGGATAATTATATTTCCTAGATATAATTTCCATTTACCACAACTTCCATGTTAATACATCACGTGGCACCATAACATGAATTTTACACCACAACAACATATTATTTATTTTCAGCAATAAAACATAAAATGGCTAAATCTCGGACCCATATAAAATAGGGCCTCTTTGTCCTTCACAGTTAAATCATCAGATCTACAATGATACCAAAACACACCACAGCAGAGGCATAAGGTCACGGGATGAAGCTAAACCTCAACACAATGCAGGACTGCCGAACCATTCCCAAAAATTTCAATATTCAGTCCCAATCTTGTCCAAGCACATTCTTGATCAAAAAATTTAGCCGGGGCCCATCAGAAAATAGTCCTAAATTCCTCAGGTCCCAAAAATTTGGGCTTAAATTCTATGACCTCATGACCTCTAAAGAAACCCCAAGCCATTAAATGGCCTTTAGGCTAGAAATAGCAAGTAGAAAAATTTCTTACCTTGTGGGTTTGTGAAACTCAGATGCAGACCCAAAGCGTAGCTCGATACGTGGACTGACTTTTTCTTTTGCTCAGACGAAAACCTACGGTTCGATTTCCGTAGATCTTAGAGAGAAGAGAAAAACCCCTTTTCCCCTTTCTCTTTCTCTCTCTCCTCCCCTCTTTCACGCTCCACTGCTCGTTTTTATCTCCTCCTATTCCTTTTCTTTGTATCCTTTATTTTCCTTTTTATTTATTTATTTAAATTTGGATACATGGCTCTGTTCTTCATACCCATATCATTAGTTTATTTACTTAAAAATAATTTTATTCTTTTCGGTTTAATTTATTTTAAATGAACCCAGCTCTGATACATTTTCGACCAGGATTTTCATACAAATCTAGGTCTGAACTCGGTGACTTATCACCCAGAGAAAATAAGTAAAATATTCCAAGCGTCTTAGAATTCGTAAAACTTTCTGAGTCACTTAGATTTCGCGAGGCAATTTAACGGCTGTCTGTTTCGTCATTTGAGATCTGGAAAATTTCAAACTTCATGAACCATCAAACCATTATTATTATTATTATTATTATTATTATTTTGCCATTTTTGAAAATTTCTAATTTTCCCGGGTTTTACATTCTTCCTCTCTTAATATAATTTCATCCCTGAAATTCATACATACTAGCACACACAAACACATGCATATGCAGTAATATTCTAATGCCAAATGTTGGAGCCTAACCTTAGTCTACAAATAGGAAAGGATGTTGGCCCGCATCATGTCCTCGTTCCCCCTTTGATGATTGGAGTGTGATGTCCCATAATTCGAGATCACCTTCTTTATGGACAATCGGTCTCATATTGCCCAAGACGTGTGATGGTAGCATGTCATCGCCGCCGGCTGAAGCCACAAAACTTCGGTCTTATTACGATAAGCGTGGCCCCTAGCACAAATCAATGAAGTGAAGTCTTCTGCTTTTTCCTAAAGCTAGAAGAAGATTGATTCTCCTTCCTCTTAGCACAAGCGCGCAGTATTCATTAAATTGCGAAACAATGACGCCACCATCGGTCTCCTCCACCCTTGGATTTTGGAGGATCATGTGCCTCGAACCTCACAGGGGTTACTTGACCCCTTGGTTCTCAATTTAGCCAGCTTGTGCGATGGTGGGAAGCAGCCACACACTTGCATAGGGTGCGGTGGTGGCAACAACGGCCTCTGGAGTGCAGGTAATCTAAAACCGGTGGTCATGGGTTATTACTCCGCCTGCCACCCCGATTATCCTTTTCTCACTTTAGCCATCTACACGTGTTAGATGTGATAGATTTCCCATTTTATCTCGAGGACTAACTAGTAGTGCTATGCCAACCACTTGTAGACTTTAACATCATGAACTACCTTTGTTCATCCTGTTTCCTTAGTGGTGCATAATGCCCAGTACTAATCACCCTTACATGAGTTCCAGACCTATCGTATTCATTTGTTTTAGAACCCTAAGGTTAATTTTAACCCTAGTGTTCCATATACAATCCACCATGTATATTATTCACACAAATCATGCAATCACAATCATGTAGCACCTGACATGAAAACCATCACCGTACTGCAGTAAGTGCAAACCCGATACTTAAAATCGCACTACGTGGTAACCACATACCTACGTTCTGATATACAAACTATGACACCAAAACTCAATGAATCGGCGGGCTAGACCCATATCAGTCGTACAAATTGCTGTGTACCTAGACTCATGATACACTACGCTGAGACGAGCTAGTATCGAATATACTAATGGATACCCCTGCAGAGCTCCCTAGGTAATCGTATGCCTAAGCTTTGATGCAGTATGTAATAATTGGTATCGAGTTATACCATAGGCCACGGTAATCGTAAAACCTTATGTTTGTTACTAATCGGGCTATTCAGCATCAAGCTACAGGTAATCACAAACCTAAGCTCGAGATGCAGCGCGACACCCCAAAACCTGGGGGTCCATATACTTAGATACCATGCTGTGACACTCCAAAATCCGAGGGTCCCGTTGACAACCTTTCAACCCGCGAAATATTCGTGGTCGCCTTTCTGTATATTTTTCTTACAAATATACAAAATTCTTATAATATTTTACAAGAGTATGATGTACAACTCCTTTATACTTTTACATACCAAAATATATTAAAACTAGATTGTTGTAGCTTCTTTCAAAAATATTCTCAAGGCCCTGACAGGCCTTCTTCGTACTCACGGCCTTGAAGGAGCGTCGTTTTCTCGTGTACCCGAAAGGGTGATCCCACGACAGGGTAAGCAAAGCCCAGTAGAAAATTCTCCTAAAAGGGCTACTCCCCACCTAAAATGCACATGCAATGGCGTACATAAAACATCCAATCATATTCCACATAAATAATGCAATTCTATATGGAAAATTTCATGTCATGCATGAGATGAGACTCCTCATGCCCATAACCCGAGTCTTGACCGACTCCCTCACACATACAAATGTCAAGTGTGAAAACCTTTATTTCCAAAACAAAAGATTCTTTTTTTTTCTTGTTTTAACTTTCCCATCATTTCCTCCACTTGACACTTGGCTTAATGTGAGGCATCCGTGAAGGGACCAAGAGGTGCCCGATTTTATATGGGTCCGAGATTTGGGCCATTTTGTGTGTATTTTTATATAATATGTGTTATATATCCTTGCATAAGAGGATCCACAGTCAAGCATTGATATCGGCTCACCAAAACACTATACATTTTTTGACCTTTAAAGTGCTAACAAAACAAATTCTATTGATATAATTTAAAAAATCAAAACGTTTTTTTTTACTATTTAATCAATAATAACATGTTGATATTAGTCAAATTTAGCTATAACTTGTTATGATTATATTCGACTTAATCATGTTGTCACTTTTAGTTGAGTAAAAAATTAAAAATCAACATCGGTTAAAAATCAACCATCACTTGAGTTTTATTTTATTTAAATAAAATATATCTATTTATGACGGAAGTATGTAAATCATTATAATTGTATGGGAAAGAGATTTTGATAAAAATCATGTTAGACTACTTTTCACCCATAAAGTTTTGAGCTGTAAAAGTCAATAATAAATCTAACAATTGAGAAAGTTAAATAAAGTGAACGAATTCAATAAGGGAGCTTTATTTTCTATTTGCTTCTACATTAAAATAAAAGGTTATATCCTAACTTAATATTATTCAATTTAATACTCATTACGAAATATTTGGTTCTTTGTATGTACATAGTAAACATATTATATTAACCTCTAAATTCAGTTATAGTTCATTCAATCAATTCTAAAATGAGTATATTAGAGGATATATATAAAGAAATATTAGGTCCCTGGAATATTAAAAATGCATATTTACAGTCAAGTCCTTGATTTATATCATATGGTCAATCCTAAAATTAACATGGGGGAATGATGTCTAGGTGGAATGAAAAGGTGAATATTATTAAAATAGATGCTAATTATGTGAAAAAAGCCACATGTGGAATGAAGGCAAATATATTATGAAAAGATGTGGTGGAACAGTGACATCATATTTGAACTCAAAAATACCCTTTAAGTAGGACCTACATGCTCCTTTCTCCTCTATATCCCAACCACACCCTCACCTCACCAAACCCTATTGGAGTTACATGACTAATGTAACACCTTTAAATCGTTATTGTAACACCCTTAAATCATTAATGTAACACTTAAATCACAAATGTAACACTCCTAAAGCACTAATGTAACATCATGTACTAATGTAACACACTTAAAGCATTAATGTAACACACTTAAAGAATTAATGTAACACCTTTAAAGCACAAATGTAACACCCTTATATTAAAAAAAAAAAAAGTATCAATGTTTAAATGAAATAAATTATTTTTCTGTTTTAAATTTTTATTAATTTTTTAAAATCTACTAAATGAAAAATCAAAATTTATTTCTTAATTTTTAAATAATTGTAGAAATTTATAATCAATTTTATTACAAATATATTTATTTATAATAGTTTTAAGAATATTACATTACTGCAGAATGTTACATTAGTGCATAAATAAGGATGTTACATTAATGCTTTAAGGGTGTTACATTAATGTTTTAAGTGTGTTGCATTAGTGCATAGTGTTACATTAATGCTTTAAAGTTGTTATATCTATGATTGAAAGGTGTTACATTAGTATTGTAACTCCAATAAGATTTGGTGAGACGAAGATGTGGTTGAGATAGGAGAGATGAGAGAGGAGCATGTGAGTCCCACGTAAGGGATATTTTGGAATTTAAATGTGATGACAATGTTCCACGACATGTGACTTATTTCACATAATTAACATCTATTTTCCTAATACTCACCTTTTCCTTCCACCTAAACATCATTCCTCCAATTAACATACATAAAGAAATGTACGTCAATTAGGTACATAGCATTTAAATTGTGAAGGCTAGCAGATGACAAACATAAAGAAATGTACATTAGTTAGGTACATAGCCTTTAAATAGTAAAGACATGTAGCCATCAATTGTTCACGACCCTAAAATCTCTAAATATCAATCCTCAATCGTGCATCCGGCCCCGTCCTCTTCTTCAAACCAGAAAAAGAGGCGGAAATAAATGTTCTTTTATGTTATTGTAAGGGAAATGGACACCGACTGTTGAACTCGAACATAAATCTTCCAACCAGATTGCTGGATTTTTCTTGCAAAGCTGGGGATGTCCTTAATGTTTCTATGACAAGGCTTGTGGTCAGATTATATATGACAGAATTTCAATTCAAAATACTTAGAATCTCTTTGAAAAACATTGATTTTAAATATTTTAAAGATATTTTATGAATTTAATATCTCTCCACCCTCAAATATATCTCTCCACCACCTTTCTTCATGTTGCCTTTGTCACCAGAAATGAAACAAAACTCTCAAACAACCTTCAAACCTCCCTTTAGTATGTTGCCCATGCAAGAAGAACTTGTTGTTGATAATTGAATCTACTTGAAAGCGAGGATCTGCGTTCATGCCCGGATCTTGATATCTCAAAATGGAATGCAATTCATACCCGGATCATCAATGCTCTACAGCAATAATAGCGGAAGCATACCTGAATTCTCCATTGGTAAATCTATCTTTCAAGTCTCGTGGTTTTGTCTTCCAAATTAGAATGCAGCTCTCAAATCCTCTTTGATGATGGGATGTCAAAAGAATTAGCATACATTTAATTTGGGGACCATAACCATTTATATAGGGTGAAACCCTAGGTTTGAAACCCGAGGTTATAATTTCTAATTTGGCCCATCATAGAACTAGAAACTATAGCCCGGTCTCTACACATATGAGGTCCACCCTTAAATTAGATGCATAAAGCCCAAAATACCTAAACCATATTAGATCACTTTATTTAATTGGGCTCAACCTTATTTGATAGTTTGTATACACAATTATACACATATAAGCCCATATGATAGATTAAAAATTCCCAACAATCTCCCACTTGGGCTATATGTGTTACCTTACAATTGTGTATTAACCTTATGAGCTCAAAATTTTTCTATCATTACCTAATGCATCTGCAAACAATCCGGTCCATCAATTATACTAACATAGGATCAAAGCGACTTTTGCTACATTTAATCGTAACTAAGCCCATCAATGGTCAAAAATGCCGATATAACCAAATGACATGGATCAAACATGGATGTGGAGCATGGAAATTACAAGCAGCATGATCTCGGCGTGTGACTGTGGTCCTACCTTATGCCTTAGTAGGATCAATTTTAAGTAAGTTCAAAGACAAAATAAACAAAACACTTTATAACTGAAAATGATCTCAAATGAATCAACCAGAAAAATGTATCCAAAATGACAGTATAATATGTCTAGTCTGAAAATCATCTAAAATACAAACTCCACTGAGCTTCAAATATCACGAAAATATACAACATCCATATGAGTTGTGTCACGCCCGATTCAGGTCGGGCAGATTGGTAGTCGAGCGGGTTCGAGGTCTTGGCTATATATCTTTGGGACTCCTTATTTTTATAACCAATCATTTCAATTAAAGGAACTACCACGAATTGGTATCCATTAAAGTATTCACATTCACTGGAGGTATTTCTTATACAAATACATATATACATATCCTAATACAAACATCGAGGAATCGCGAGCAGTCTTTGGTGAGCACCTATCTACGAGATGGCCAAATCTTCTTTGGTGTGGAATGTCTGTCCCTCTTTAACTCCTCTTGACACCTACACGCAGTTTGAGTTTGTGCTAGAAGCTTTTAAGCAGTGAACATATAGACAATAGCGACCCGATAATAATAATCGTTATCGCGTCTTTACATTTACTTTTTACTTATCACCCAAATAACAATGTCATTCTTGTTGACTTCCTAACTCCTGTATCTCTTATTATACATGTAGATTTTATTCTTTTCAGATTCCATATCTTTTTCTTGTTCATATTACTTCCCAATAATCATGCTTGTTTCTGGGGGTTGCCAACTCATATCTGACATGTATGATGAGTCAAACATATCAATGAAGCTTATCACGTATACAATGGCAATTCGAACAAATCAAAATCATATCAATTTCATCACGGGGTTCAAATCAGACTAATATCAATGCATTACATTGAGCTCTTTATCACTATCGACCGAAGCCCTTAATCAACCACCTTTTGAAATTACATTTATTGATGCGGGATGCCCGATTAAATCATTTTTAGTTTTTCGTTTTATTAATTTTTCCTTTTTCAAAGTGTAAGTGACCCGAATCCCCTGCCGAGCCGATTTGGCGGACCAAAATTTGGAGCGGTTTACTCCAGCGTTTTCAATCGAAACATTTATCTCATTTTTTTATTAAATTTTGTTTTAAAAGTGTCGCGACCGGGATCCCAGAGCTTGACAGATTGGCGGATCAAGGCTGGGCAGGTTGCTCGAACATTTCAATTATCTTTCCAAAACATGTTGTTTATGTTATTCTATTCGAGACCTTTTTAAGTGTCAGCACTTCTTTTCGGGCAATCCATAAACATATAATTTCAAAGACCCTTGAACATTTCATTAACAAAATGCATTTTACAAAATGATGCCTTTTACTTTATGTCAGTGTGTCTTAAAAGATACTTATACAAATACACTTTTTAATACCATCGTTTTTCCCTTTTTCGGTTTGTGATTCCACATATAGCTATAAAATTCGACATCCACGACAGATTGAGTTGGTGAATCCTGCCTGTTTGTCATTCAGTAGTAATGTGATTTCACATTCAATATTACGAGTCTCACATATGACTATAAATTCGACGTGCGACAGTTCGGTTGGTGAATCACGTACATGCATCATTCATTAGCAATGTGATTTAGCATTAATTATTACCGTCTCACATATGGCTATAGAAGTCGGCATTCACAGCAGTTAGTTGGTGAATCTGTCACAATACGTCATTCATTTAGCAATGTGATTCGCATTCAATTATTCACGGAGTCTCACATATGGCTATAAGAAGTCGGCATTCCACGGCGGTCGGTTGGTGAATCGTCACATGCATCATTCATTAGCAATGTGATTCGCATTAGACAAATACGGTTACCTTCTTGGCGAATTCATTTGGTGATCCCGTCCTTATGGTCATTCAATGATACATTTTAAATCAATTTACTTTTATCATTAATTTCTCTTATCGTCAAATACATGCACACATGCATACGTGTGACGAACATTTCGAATAACAATCATTCAAATCAATATATATATACATATATATATTTCCTGATCTTTCATTCATAACCGATCATAATCACATTTCAATTCTAATATCACCTTAGTATTATCTTTTCAAAGATATCGCAATCTATGTTACATATTTCATATGCTCATTTACATATTCATTCACGTATACTCATTCATAAATGCTCATTCACGTGTTCATTCACGTATACTCATTCATATACACTCAGTCATAAATTCATTGACGTATACTCATTCATGTATACTTATTCATGAATTACTCATTCACATATTCAATCACGTATACTCATTCATATACCCATTTACGTATACTCGTTTCATTTGTTATCATTTTCTGGTTATATGTGATAATAATCATATATCACTTAACCACATTATGTGTTCATGACATATTGCCTCTCATGTTCACAATCATGTTTCAATTCGTTTTCATTTTCATTTTCCATAATCATTTTCATGTTTCATGAACACATCTTTACATTTTCATTTTCTACTTTTCCTTGTTTCATGCCTATTACATATGGCACTTCATATTCTTGTGAAATGAGTGTCTAGGAGATCACACCGCATTCATATATTCTCATTCTTTTATGAATCTAACAGGATTTATAGGAATTGGAATCAATCGATCGGATCATCAAATTAAAGTTATGGCATTTTCTTGCCAAACTAGTCGGTTTACCCGGATTACACTAGAACAGTTTGTATTACTAATTTTCCAGTTCTAACTTTATATGACACAAGGTCTTTGTACTCATTTAAAGCTAAGGTTCTAAGGGTTCTATTCCAATTGGAATCACACCCGGTCGAACCTTAGAAACTCAAGTTACGTCGAAACAACCGGACTCTATGTTCAAAGCTGGAACCAGAATTTGTCTTGCACATGGCTACTTTGAGTGAATATTTCGACCCCCCTTAGATTCATAATTTGACAATACTTTTTCTTTAAGTTTGAGTTCTCCTTGAAGTCTATTTTACTTAGCCACTTGAATCACTCAAATCGGATAAGAAATGAGCAAGTTATGGCAAAATCTGAAAACTGGTCGAACAGAAAACGAAGACAAGATCCTACCACGGTAGGACTTAAGTTCTCTGCGGTAGGACTTGGCCAAAAATGACCCAGTCGAGTTCTACCGGTAGGACTTAACTCCTACGGGTAGGACTCTCCGAAAAGTGCCCAGAATGTGTGTTTTCTCACATTTTTCATGTACTTTGATCCCCAATCACTTCTACCCTTCAAACACACATCAAAACAATTCCAAATTCATCTTGGAATCTCTTTTCTATCACAATTCCTTTCAATTTCATATCTTTCATCAAAACCCTTCATGATTTTCTCTCAAAACCACTCTAATATGGGTTATAACCCATACAATTACCAAATACACAAATTTATTAGGGTTTGTTCTAACCCAACCCTTTTACCTTGCAATTAAACCATAAATCCAACCTCAAAGGAGGGATTCCATGTTTTTCTTATGCCATTTAGAGTTTTGTTAACCCCTAACTTCAATAAATCTTTGGTTAGGATGAAATCCTAACAAACCCTAGGATTTTAGGTACAACAAATAACATTAAACAAACAAAACCAAGGATCCATACTCCAAGGTTAGTAGTTCTGCCTTTTGGAGCTTGGCTTTGCTTGCTCTTCTCTTCTTCTTCCTTCTTCTCTATTCTCTTCTCTCCCCTCTCTCTCTCTCTCTCTACGGTTTCTCCCCTTCAAAAAATGAGACCAATTTTGGTCTTTTAATCCCATATTTGTTAAGGCCATGTTTGGCCAAGACAAAGAAACCCATTTTTGTTTAAGTTTCCTTATTTGCATAAGCCCTTCCATTCATTCAAGTTTCTATTCGACTTTCTCTAATTGCCTTGCATCCCAAAACTTTTTCTATTTACATTTCATTTTTAAACATTTCATATATATAACCCCTAATCTTTCACTTTTATGACCACTAGGCCCTCAAGTGGTAAGGACCACTTTACCCTTGTCTCTAATTTTAGTTTCGGGTCTCAAATTTTATTTTCGAAAATTCTGTTTAGCTTATAATATACCTACTAAACAAGTCGAAGTAAGCGATAGGGTATATTTCGAGTGTTAAAATTCTCCCTCCTTATAAGAATTTAGATTCTCGAAATTCATACTATCTTAGCTTTAATGTTCTATGTCAAGTCCTTTCTTTTCATTTAGCTCAGTTAGAGCGTGACTCTCACTTCTGAATGATTCCTAAGGGTTAGAAGCTAGTAACCCTTGTTCATGAGTTTAACTTACTTTCCAATAGCTTCTTATTTGGATTAGGAAGGCGATCCATCTATACAAATACGGGACATCCACATCGGGGCCAACACTTTCTATACATATGCTTTCTATATTTTCTAACTTATACTCTATCTAGTATCGCTAAGCATAGGCTTTTCGAGAAAACGCCTAAACCTAGGCTCACGATGCAGCTTGTCACGCCCAGGTTGGTCAGGCAGATTAGTGAGTCAGGAACCGGTTGAGAATGCGAAACTATCTTGGGACTCCTTATTTTATAACCAACAATCATTTACAATTAAAGGAACTACCACGGATGGTATCCATTAAAAAATTATTCACATTTACTAAGTCCATTTCTTATACAAATACACATATATATACATATCTAATACAAACATCGAGAGATCGCGAGCAGTCTTTGGTGAGCACCTATCTACAAGAAGATAGCCATCTTCTGCGGTGTGGAATATCTGTCCTCTTTAACTCCTCTTAATTTTTACCTGGATTGAACACCCCAGTGCTAAGCTTTCTGTTTTAGTGGGAACATATAAACAATAACGGCCGATAATAATAATCGTTATCCTTTGTCTTTTTACATTTACTTTTACTTATCTGAAATAACAATGTCTATTCTTATTTGACTTCTAACTCATCTCATATTATGTGTAGATTTTATTCTTTTTCGATTCATATCTTTCTTGTTCATATTACTTCCTGTGTCATGTATTTCTGAGTGTAACTCATATCTACTACATGTATGATAGATCAAAACATATCAAGTAAACTTATACGTATACAATGGCAATTCGAGAACAAATCAAATCATATCCAATTTCATCTGAGTTCAATCGGACTAATATCAATACGTATTAGACTCTTTATCACTATCACGACCGAAGCCCTTAATCAACTCCCTTTTGAAATTACATTTCGTGATCTGGGATGCCCGTTAAATCATTTTAGTTTTCGTTTTATTAATTTTCATTTTCAAAATTATCGCGACCGAATCCCCTGCCCGGCCCGATTGGCGGATCAGGCGGGCCGGTTTACTCAGGCGTTTTCAATCGAAACATTTATCTCATTTTATTAAATTTTGTTTTAAAGTGTCGCGACGAATCCCGACTTGACGTTAGGCGGATCAAGGCTGGAGCCAGTTACTCGACATTTTCAATTATCTTTCCAAACATATTTATTTATATTATTCTATTTCAGACCTTTTTAGTGTCGAAAGCACTTCTTTTGAGGCTGATCCATAAACACTTATAATTTAAGGCCATAACATTTCATTGACAAAATGCATGTACAAAGTATGCCTTTGCATGTCCGTGTAATGTAAAAGATACTTATACAAATACACTTTTTAATACCATCGTTTTCCCTTTTTCGGTTTGTGATTCCACATATAACTATAGAATTCGACATCACGGCCAGATTCGAGTTGGTGAATCACGCACCATTTGTCATTGATAGTAATGTGATTTCACATTCAATATTACTAGTCTCACATATGACTATAAATTCGAGCATTCACGGCCAGTTCAGTTGGTGAATCTGTCACATGCATCGTGCGTTAGCGATGTGATTTACGCGTTAATTATTACCGTCTCACATATGGCTATAGAAGTCGACATTCGCGGCGGTCGGTTGGTGAATCGTCGCAATACGTCATTCATTAGCAATGTGATTTCGCCATTCAATTATTATAGTCTCACATATGGCTATGATGCGACATTCACGGCCAGTTCGGTTGGTGAATCACGTCACATGCATCGATGCCGTGTAATGTGATTTAACGATGAACAAATCTGATTTACCTTCTTGGCAATTCATTTGGTGAATCAGTCATGTCGGTCGTCAATGATACATTTCAAATCCAATTTGCTTTTATCGCATTAATAATTTCTCTTATCGTCGAAATACATGCACACATGCATACGTGTGACAGACATTTCGAATAACAATCATTCAAATCAATATATATATACATATATATTTCACAATTAACATTCATAACCGATCATAATCACATTTCAATTCTAATATCACCTTCGTATTATCTTTTCAAAGATATACGCAATCTATGTACATATTTCATATGCTCATTTACATATTCATTCACGTATACTCATTCATAAATGCTCATTCACGTGTTCATTCACGTATACTCATTCATATACACTCAGTCATAAATTCATTGACGTATACTCATTCATGTATACTTATTAGCGGTACTCATTCACATATTCAATCACATTATACTCATTCATATACCCATTTTACGTATGCTCGTTTCATTTGTTATCATTTTCTGGTTATATGTGATAATAATCATATATCCCATAACACATTATGTGTTCATGACATAGCCTCATGTTCACAATCATGTTTCAGTCGTTTTCATTTTCATTTTCCATAATCATTTTCATGTTTAATGACATCTTTACATTTTCATTTTCTACTTTTTCCTTGTTTCATGCCTATTACATATGGCACTTCATATTCTTGTGAAGTATGATGTCTAGGAGATCACACCGCATTCATATATTCTCATTCTTTTATGAATCTAGTTTACTTAGGAATTGGAATCAATCAATCGGATGTGGAAATTAAAGTTATGGCATTTCATGCCAAACTAGTGAGTTACGGATTACACTAGAACAGTTTGTATTACTAATTTTTCGAGGTTCTAACTTTATGTACTTGACACAAGGTCTTTGTACTCATTTAAAGCTAAGGTTCACAAGTTCTATTCCAGTGGAATCACCCGGTCGAACAGAAACTCGAGTTACGTCGAAACAACGGACCTCTATGTTCAAAGCTGGAACCAGAATTTGTCTTGCACATGGCCCCACTTTGAGTGAATATTTCGACCCCTTAGAGTCATAATTTGACAATACTTTCTCTTTAAGTTTGGTTCTCCTTGAAGTCTATTTTACTTAGCCACTTGAATCCTCAAATCGGATAAGAAATGAGCAAGTTATGGCCAAAATACGAAAACTGGTCAGAACAGGAAAACCAAGAACAAGTCCTACCAGTGGGACTTAAGTTCTACTCTGGGTAGGACTTGACAAAAATGACCAGAATCGAAGTTCTACCGGTAGGACTTAACTCCCTACAGGTAGGACTCTCGAAAAGTGCGAGAATGTGTTTCTCACATTGCATATTATGCTGATCCCCAATCACTTCTACCCTTCAAACACACATCAAAACAATTCCAAATTCATCTTGGAATCTCTTTTCTATGCAATTCCCCTTTCAATTTCATATCTTTCATCAAAACCCTTCATGATTTTCTCTCAAAACCACTCCTAATATGAGTTATAACCCATACAATTACAAATACACAAATTTATTAGGGTTTGTTCTAACTTGACCTTTATACAATTAAACCATAAATCCAACCTCAGGAGGGATTCCATGTTTTCTTGTGCCATTTAGAGTTTTATTTAACTTCTTCAATAAATCTTTGGTTAGGATGAAATCTAACAAACCCTAGTTTAGGTACAACAAATAACCATTAAACAAACAAAACCGAGGATCCATACTCAAGGTTAGTAGTTCCCATACCTTTTTGGAGCTTGGCTTTGCACTCTCTTCTTCTTCTTCCTTCTTCTCTCCCCTTCTCTTCTCCTCCCCTCCTCTCTCTCTCTCTACGGTTTCTCCTTCAAAAATGGGGCCAATTTTGGTCTTTTAATCCATATATTTGTTAAGACCATGTTTGGCGAGACAAGAAAACCCATTTTTTTGTTTTTTAAGTTTCCTTATTTACATAAGCCCTTCCATTCATTCAAATTTCTATTCCAACTTTCTCTAATTGCCTTGCATCCCAAAACTTTCTGTTACATTTCATTTTAAACATTTCATATATATAACCCCTAATCTTTGCTTTTATGACCACTAGGCCCCTCAGTGGTAAGGACCGCTTACCTTGTCTCTAATTTTCGTTTCGGGTCTCAAATTTTATTTTCGAAAATTCATATTTAGCTTATAATATACCCTAAACAAGTCCGTAAACTGCTAGGGTATATTTCGGGGTGTTACAAGTTGTGTGCTCATGAAAGACCTTGGGTGGCACTCCCTTAGTAAGCGGATCCGCAATCATGGAGTTTGTTCCAATGTGTTGAATAGACAATTGTCCACTCTGAACTCTCTCCTTAACAATCAGGAACTTGATGTCAATATGCTTTGACTTTGTCGAGCTCCTGTTGTTATTGGAATATAGTACACTGAGTTATTGTCACAAAATATCTTAAGTGGTCTTTCAATAGTGTCCACAATGCGCAGCCCCATGACAAAATTTTGCAGCCATATCCCATGGTTGGATGCCTCAAAACATGCTATAAACTCTGCTGCCATGGTGGAAGAAGCTATGAGTGTACCTTAGCACTCTTCAATAGCTCCTCCGGCCAAGCATGTAGATATAGCGAAGTGGATCTTCTACTATCTTGACATCGGCGAATTGGAATCATAATACTTCAATGATCTCAGCCCGTCGATTTTACGTATGTAAGCATAAAATCTTTTGTTCTTTGTAAATACCGCATGATCCGTTTGGCTGCTAATGCCATTATTATCCTAAAAGAGTCTTTCGAAGAAACTGGAGAGAAAGTCTTTTTATAATCAATGCCTTCTTTCTATGTAAAGTCCTTTGTGACAAGACGAGCCTTGTACTTTTCTACATTGCCTTTTGGATCCTTCTTGGTTTTAAATATCCATTTACAACCAATGGGTTTCGCACCTTCAAGCAATGGTACAAGGTCCCAAACATCATTGTCCTTCATGGACTTCATCTCTTCATTCATGGCATCAATCCACTTTTGAGGATTATTAGAACTTTCAATGGCGGCGGAAGTTGATTGGATCATCTTCGGTACGCGTCCCGACCTCATATTCTAGGAGAAATACAACATAAGCATACGAAGTGCGCTTCTCCTCTCTCTAATTGGATCGCCTTAATGGCATAGGTTCTTGAGGTTGTAGAGTTTGTTCTTAAGGAACGATTTGTTGAACTTGAGCGGGAGGATGCAACCTTGTCTTGATATGGAATTGCTTCTTGAACAATATCGGGAATAGAAACTGAACGATCATTGTCAAAAGAAATTAGGAATTTCAGCATTTCCCTCTTCAAAGACAAAGTCCTTAATCTTTTCTCCCCCTTAACTTCATCCTCCAAGAGCGGGCATTTCCCACGTCTAAAATGGCCTTAGTAATTGGGATCATAAAACTTGTATTTAGATCTTTCAAAATATCCAATAAAGTAACAGCTGATAGTTCTTGAGTCCAGTTTCTTTTCATTTGGCCTATAAGGCCGTGCCTTAATTAGACATCCCCAAATATGCCGTCTCTACAAACTAGGCTTTTGCACATCCAAATCTATAAGGAATTTTATGATTGCTTTAGTTGGAACTACGTTGAGTATATACACTACGGTCTTCAATGCTTTGCACAGGAGTGATCTTTGGTAGGTAGAATGACTAATCCTTGCCATACCATATCCTCAAGTGTTCTGTTTCATCTTTAAGCAACACCATTCTGCTAGTACAGGCATAATTAATGCTTGTGGAAGCCATAGCATTCCTACAAAATTTAGCAAATAGTCCAGGACGTTGTTCACCTGATCCGTCATATCTGCCTATAGTACTCGCCACCACGGTCAGACCTGACGCTTTTAATCCTTTTGTTGAGTTGATTCTCAACTTCAGCCTTATGGTTTTTAAACACATCTAAAGATTGTTATTTGTCATGAATAAGATAAAGGTAGCCATATCGAGAGAAATCGTCTATGAACATTATAAAATACATTTGACCATTCCAAGAAGCCGTAGGGAATGGCCCACAAATATCCGTATGTATAAGTTCTAAGACATATGAAGCCCTATAAGCACCCAATATCCTGTGTTTGTTCCCTTATCTGATTAACACAAGTGTCGAAAATCCATAAAATCAAGAGGGTGAAATTCCATCGAATAAAAGTCTCTCAATTCTCCTTTTGGAGATGTGACCTAATCTCTTATGCCATAATGAGGCAGAATTCTCACTAGTTAATTTACGCTTTATACCTATTGTACTTACATGCAAGGATTCATTAAATGAAGCAATAGTGTCAAGAAAATATAGATTATCGTAACGTAATAAAGAACCAGAACCAACAAAATTTTAATTTTGATAAAGAATGACTTTTCCATTTCCGAATGAACAACAATAACTAGATGTGTCCAAAACAAGAACATAAACCAAATTTCGTCTAAGAGACGGTACAACATGAGTCTCAATCAAATCCAAATAAAATCTAGTTCTTAACAACAATCTAAAAGTCCCAATTGCCTCAACTTCCACCGGATTGCCATCACCAACATAGATGTATCTTTCATCATCACTTGGTTTTCAGCAGCTCGAGCTGACCACAGAAAGACACATGTGTGAGTTGTTGAGCGAATCTAACCACCATGTGTGTCCTGGAGTGCAGAAGTCAAATTAACCTCCAAACAAACCAAACTAAGAAGCATACCTTTCTTTGCACGCCATGCGTGATAATTTAGTCTGTCTTCTTTACATGACTGAGATCCACAAAATGCCGGTATTCAGATTTTCATCCTTTTATGTTTCTTTTATGGATTTGGAGCAGCATTTAAATGATTTCTTTCTTGTATTCCTTTTGTCCTTAGATGCCATGGCTAAGTGGGCACTTTCTGTCTTATCACACTTCAACCTTTCCTCTTCTTGGACACAGTGTGATATGAGCTCATTAAGAGACCATGTCTCCTTTTAACAGTTATAGCTCACTTTAAATTGATTGTACTGTGTCGGAAAGGATATCAAAATCAAATGCACTAGCAAGTCTTCAGATAACTCCAACTTGAGTGCTTTCAATTTTGAAGCAGTGTGAGACATTTCCATAATGTACTCCCTTATGTTTCCTTTTTCCTACATACCTCATTGAGATAAGTTTTTTCAAAAGTGTACTTGTTTCAGCCTTTTCATTTTTGGCAAACCTTTTCTCAATATCCTCGAAAAACCCTTAGTAGTAATGTCTGTTGGACATAGTGCTAGAAAGCACGGAATGAATTGTAACTATGATCATCAAGCTCATACGGTTTGACCTTTCCCACTTTTCATCACCCCTCTTTTGGTCGAGGAAGTGCTCTCATGTGTTAGTGGATGGGTAGTCAACTAATAAAAGCAAAATCAAATCACAACAAGAACAATCTGAATTGCTTTCATGACTTGAAATTAGTGCCATTAAGCATTGGAATGGAATTAATATTGGCAGAGATATTTGCAGCAGAACCAGGAACTAAACAGAGAACAAAATAAATAAATAAATAAATAAATAAACTAAATTACTCACATATACAAAACTATAATATGAAAAATTAATTAATCACAGTCAATGGTAGGGCCCTATCACAAGATACATAGTACAACATTAATATTTAGTCTTTGGACAGAAACATTAACTTGTAAATGGCACCTTGGTGTAGTGATCAAACACTGATAATAAAGCATGTCAAACACTAAACCTTTCTTTGGACATACTTAATGTTCACATTTTATACCGAAGAATTACCACATGTTTACCACCATAAGTGTATATGCAATTCGGGCCAAACATTAACCTTCCTTTGGGCCGATTAATATTCACATGAATAACATACACACAAAACCTTTTAATATTCAAAATTAAATTAATTTCCATAACAAAGGCTACTTTGGCAACATATTGTTTTGATTAATTTAATTCCTAATATTATATCCATAATTACCAAAATCTAGAATACCCAAATTGTGCATCAAATTAGAGTGGGTCATTACAAATCAAACCGAAATTGTAAATTGAACCCAAAATCTATTTCCTTATTACCTTAATATTTAATATACATAAAGCGGTATATTTATAAATTCTCTCAATAAAATATAAACTATATACATGCATGTGTAATTCATGTATACAAATCAAGTACAAATATTGCTAAATTATCAAAGTCATAATCGTAATATGTTCAGATCTTTAAATCTTGAAATATTTGGCCAGCTAAAGGAAACCATAAAACCGTCATATTACAAATTCAATAAAGCTATATTGATATTCAACGGAATCCATAAATAATTTCATGATGAAGACAATAGATCAACCATTCTTGATGACCTAATCATGAACCTAGGCTCTGATACCACTTGTTGATAATTGAATCTCTTAGAAACAGGATCTGTTCATACCAGATCTTGATCTCTTAAAAATAGGATCTGTTCATACCAGATCTTTAATCTCTTAAAAACAGGATGCAGTTCTTTTGATCTTGATATCTTAAAAACAGGATGCAATTCGTACCCGGATCATCTCAGTATGCAAAAAATATAATAGCGGAAGCATACCTGAATTCTCCATTGGTAAATCTATTTTTGGAGTCTTATGGTTTTGTCTCCCAAATTAGAATGCAGCTCTCAAATCCTCTTTAATGATGGGATGTCAAAAGAATGAGCATACATTTAATTTGGGAATTATAGCAAATTTTATATAGGGTGAAACCACAGGTTATAATTTCTAGTACGGCCCACGTGTAGAACTAGAAACTATAGCCAGTCTCTACATATGAGGTCCACACTTAAATTAGATGCATAAAGCCCAAAATACCTAAACCATATTAGATCACTTTATTTAATTGGGCTCAACCTTATTTGATAGCTTGTATACACAATTATACACATATAAGCCCATATGATAGATTAAAAATTCCCAACACTTGCTTCTCTTTATGCTAATTGCATTTGGATATGTAATACACGTAGCCTAAAAAAAAAAAGGGTAAATAAGGAAATTTTTATGAAGGGTAGTTTTGGTAATTCCTTAGGGGAAACCCTAGCTATAAAAAGAAAAATAAAATAATAAAAATACATATTATTCATCAAATCTTCTGTTTCTCACTACGTAGGCTCTTCCGATCGTAGAACTCCATAATCTAGGGTTTGAAGAAGGGCTTTCAAGGTGAGTTTTCTTGTAGATTTCATTATATATTTAAGAAAATAACATTATTACATAATATAAATTTCTTTTGTTCTTCTTTGAACAACTTTTTTGTCCATAAGACTTCCGGGAAAACCTAGGAAGTCAGATCTAGGGTTGAAGAAGACAAAATGCAAGATTTTGATATTTTCTTATTATTTTTCTAGATCCCCTTGTATAGATTATTTTCTTTATTTAGGTTTGGGTCAAGCTTGAAAAGTTTAATGTATATTAAGTTCAAAAAAAAAAAAAAGGATGATCTTTTTGTTGAGGAAAATGAAGATTTGATTTGAAAAAAAATATATAGAAGGGAAGGTGAGAGAAAAATATAAAGACAGAGAAAAACAAAAGTGGGAAGTTATGAGAGGAATGAGAATGAGAGGAGAAAAGCAGGAAAAGGACTGACGCTAAGCAGGCAGAGAAAAATCGAGGCAATCACAAGAAAATTTAAGAAGTATAAAGACAAAAGTGGGAAGTTATGAGGCCCAGGAAGTGATGGGAAGGTGGACAAAGAAACAAAAGGAAAACAAAGAGGTATGAAAAACAAGAAACTCGAGAAGAGCCATCATTAACGCACCACGTATGGCGGCGGTCGGGTTAATTAATCCACATCAGCGAACGGAAATAACAAATCGCGAAGTTAATCACGACCACCTTGCGATCGTACCCTGAAATTTGAAGCGATAGGGATCTGAAGCCCAGGCCGAGCATTTCATTCGCCCGACCAAAAGAGCGGTGAGGGCCGTGCCCGTCCATGTCCTTCCATAACGGCCTGACAAGGCCCGGCCAGTTGGGCGAGAACATGGATTTGGAAGAACGGGAAGGCCATGACGGATCAAACCATATCTTTACAAATAACGAGAAGATAGAATATTCCTAAAAGGCGTCCTATTCGTCAATCAAGTCCTATTATAAAGGGAAGGAAAAGCAGAAGGCTAGTTAGTTGGATAGCCCCCGATAAGGAAGGAGGATTACTCGAATAAACTCCTTTGGTAATCCATTGCTAAATCTGAAATTGTACATGAGGAAACCTATCCTCCAAAGGAAGAACCCACTAATCATCGTTCAAATTGGATGAATATCCATTATAAATCTGGTAGCTCGACAAAGTGCGTCAATGTAATCGAGAACATTCTCTCTTCTCTCGAAGAATCGACAGAGCATCGGGAGCGGCCCAGGCGATGCCCTGGCAAACCTCTTGATTCTGGTTCTTCTTGGAGCGTCTGCGCATCCGGGGCTTTAATAGATCGGCAATGCAGCAACAATCTGCCCATTGAAACGATGGCGTCTTGGGTTCGACCGCTAGCGGTCTTGGTCGACATGACCCAGCACCTCGGTGATTCAGGTTGAAAGGCATCATCAGGGGACCACTGTAGAAAAAAAAGAAAAAGAAAGAGAAAGGTGGTAGGGGACCATCGTAAGCTATCGAATTGAAAAGAAAAAAAAAACTAAACTAAAAACAAAAGGTGAGATGGACATGTACGGTTGGAAATTTGTGCATTTATATGGCATGTGGCTTTTAAAAGTCAAAGATGAGGATAGTTAAGCATAAAAAAAAAAAAAAAGATGTAGGCTTGATGACCACCGTAGGCTTGGTAAGGTGAATGAGACTTATGGAATAGGAAAAGACAAAAAGAAGGTTTTTTTTTTATCATGACATACTTTTGAAAAACCAAAAGAAGATTTAATGATTTTTGGGTAGGCATGGTGAAGAGACAAAAAGGGTCATGTACTTGAACCTAGGTATAGGATGTAAAAAAATCTAGGTAATGATATATATATATATATATATATATATATATATATATATATATATATATATATATATATATATATATATTTATTTTTATATTTTTTGTTGGTAGATGTCTGGCGATCAGTGTATCTTTGAGATACACTAAATCATTCCATGGAACTGTCCTCATTCAGTCGGGATGGATCATAAGGGCGGTAAAAGCTCTACCACTTCTGTTGCATTCTCAGGGCTCGAATTCAAGGCCTATGGTTAAGCTATGAGAGACCCCAACCATCTCACCTACATGTTCGGCGGTTATAGATAATTAAAAATTATAACAATATTAATAATAATAAGAATAAAAATAATAGAAAAATAAATAAATAGAAATAAAATAAGGATAAAGGGTTTGTATTTTAATGGTTTATGTTTATTATTCGTTTTAAGTGAAATAAAATCTAAGTTGGATTTTTTAAGTTATTCAGGACTTCCGAATTTTCTTTGAGGTAAGGGAAAATTAATGCAATTTTTTTAAAATGTATTTTTATATGTAAAATTCGAAAATGTTTGCTCTGTGATTTGCCTAAAATGTGGATCAAATATATATTGCATGAAAAGTATGTCGAACTTTATATTTTGTTTGGATATAAATTATGGAGATATTATGTTTTGTGAATGAAATTTTGAAAATTATGTTTTTTACTCTGGTAGTTCAGCCATGTCAACGGGAAAAATAGTTTACACTATTTGGCCCTTGTCAACGGGAATAATAGTTGACATTTACATTCCTTGGTGGGGAATGTAATTGATTTGAATCCCAACCTCTAGGGGTTTCGGGTTGAGGTTACTAGTACTAGTAGTGTTTGGTTCCATCCACCTTAAAAGAAACAATTTGAGGCTAGCCACCCATTTGAAAGTCCCACATAGCTGGGCACCATTCGATATTTGTGACCAGAGTAAAATTTTTTATTTGATTATTTGAATGAATATGATATGAAAGTGTTTAGATCCTAAATGAAAGGACTTTGTTAAAATATTTGAATGTATTGACAAAAAAAAAATTATGAAAGTGACTGATGATATTATCTTTTATTTTTTTCCAATGATTTGAAAATTTTTTATCCATGTACTGCATTAATTTACCTTATTGGGATTCTAGCTCATTCCCTCTTTTTTGACTAATTTTCAGGTACTCCTAGTTCGGGCGAGGATTGATTGGCTAGGATGGGAATTCGTCTTCATTAGGATTTTTTATTTTGAATTTCATCATGGACCTTGTTTAGTTGATGACTTTTGTTTATTTGGTTTTTTTTTTTTCGGAGTTGTTAGAAGTGTTTGGATAATTGTTTTTAGACTTTATGTTAGTTCATATCACTACAAGAAATTTGGTTTTCTATGTCCAAAGTTTTCACGACCAATTCAAACTAGTCATTGATTCTAATTTTTTACGATGAACTTTAATAATTGGTCGCTAATTTTAATCAATAGCCAATTTAAATATTTTATTTATTTATGACTAACAATTTTATTTATTGTTACCATTGTTTGGTCGTATATATTATAACTTGCAATTATTGATCAGTTGTAAAATGTATTATTATTTATAATAAATCTTATATTGGTCATAGAAAATAGTATAATATATAAAAATTATTGTAACTTGTTCTTAAAAGTTTTATATTTTGTGAGGACTAGTAATTTTAGTCGCAAAATATCTTAAAATATCTTACCACTTATTGATTGGTCATTAATGAATATATTAATTGTCGTGAAACTTTTATATTTTGTGAGGACTAGTAATTTTAGTCGCATAATATCTTATAATATCCGACCATATTGATTTAGTCGCTAGATGTGAAACAGAAATTCTAATTTGCAAAGATAAAATGGTCATTTCGGTAAAAATCCGAAATTTTTCTAGATCCCGGATGATGAAACGGACTTCACCGTTGGAATCGTCTCGTGAAATCTAGCTACCACGTCAACTTTCATCAAATTTCGAGACGGTGAATTTAGCGTTTTCCAGTAGTGTCGAGGTGTCGTATAATGGCTTGTGAGAGGCATGATATAATAAAATGCTTTCTCTCAATGTACCCATGTGACACGTGTTGCATGATTAGCAAGAGGATGAGATAAATGGCTTAGATTAAGCCATGTGTCAAAAATCCAAAACTTAGGGACATGGATGGAATTTTTGAAATGTTTAATTGAATAAGACAAAGAGGAATAGTTTTCTTCTCCAAATTGGAGAACAAATCGTGCAGTGAGTGGATTTTCAGATTTTAGAGAGAGAGTGTGTGAATTCTCTCTCGATTTCCCACCGTTCGGACCGTCGGTTCTCGACGAAGCAAGAAGCAAAGTCGGTCTACGCAACGAGGGCTACGCGTGGGCACCAATTTTGTGGAGTTCTGACAACTCCAAGAGGTAGGGATCTTTTCCTACTTGGTTTATTCTTTGGCTAATAGTCATTTTATGGATGGGAATTTGTTGAGGCCTAGAAGGCTTTGTTTTCGGTCTCAAATTTTTGAACCGAGTGGAGGAAATCCTTGTTATTGTGTAGTGAATAGAGTAGGCGAGAGGGTTTCCTTTGTTCGTGATTGGTTGTGTGATTTTTTGTTGTTGAGTGATTCAAAATGGTGCTTGGTTGTTATTAGACCATGTGAGCTAATTTTGGTGTTATTGATTGTGAATTGAATAATAGGAATTATGTGAATTAATTATATTAATATATGCATGTAAAATATATTAGCATGAATATTTTGGAATTGACATAATGCATTCCATATGCACTGGGGCACCCTAGAATGATAGGTGTGAGTGCGCTGACACGAGAAATGAAAGAAAGAAAGTGAAAATGGTTGTGATATGAATTTCAAGGATGATTTTCCGAAGAATTGCCTTGGAGAGTGGTCAACCAGATTAATCTCGGGCGATCCGTAGTAATTCGAAAAATGATCCATGATTAAGCCTCGGAGGGTGATCAATATATTTAAGAGAGCTTCGGTAGTGTGTTTCAGAACAAAGCTTTTGTTTTGAAAGCGTAATTTCTCGCATTTAGCTTAGGCATGTGAGGAGTCGGTGAGGACTGAGACATGGGATTGGGCATGTAGACATTAGTAGGATCATGTATTTACTTGAGTGTGTTTGGTTGCCATGACATGTGCACTTAGGTGAGTAACCGTATGAAATTGCTCCCATTTCTTGAGGCTTTCTTCCTTCCTTCGAGGATCACTATTTCAAGTACGAGGAGTGTACGGGAGGGACCGAGCTCACTAGAGGCGCGTTAAGCGGCTTTGGCTTTGACATGAAATTTGTGTATATAAGTATTAGAATTTTAAATTTTTAATATATGTTTTGAATTAAGTGATTTCTTAACTCGCGAATCATGTAATATAGTTGGTTGGATATTTTTAGTGAGTATTGATGTATGGGCCAAGTGGCCATTTTTACTCATTTTAATTGTATATGGACCCGGTGTGGTCTTTGTAAAATATTGAGACAGGTTGCCATGTGATTGGGACCGGGTTAGCATTATCTTGGTAGAGCTCCTCGTACAAGGAGACTACGCAGATTTTCATAGTGGTGTCGGGTTATCAAGCGTTCCCAGGAAATGGGCGTCATAGTAGATGAGTATATTAATTGTGAAGAATCTTATATTAGTCTAAAAAAGTTGTAATCTATGAGAACTATTGTAATGCGTCTCTAAAAGTATGATATTTGTAAGCAGCGGTAAAAGTGGTGACAAGATACCCTATAATCTAAGACCACTTATTGGTTGGTCATAGAAAGGTATATTATTTGCATTGTACCCTATGTTGGTGTATATTCTGACGAGCAAAAAGATAGTGACAAAAACGTCATATTATTTGCTACTATTCAATGTTGGTCTCAAAAATCTTTTATTATTTACGACAACTCTTCTGTTGGTAGTAGGAAATACTTTAATATGTGAGAAAATTTATAATTGGTTCACCTTTGAAAATTTTATATTTTTATGGATTGATAATTATAGTTCTGCAGATCATCTAATAATTTAGGACCACTAATATAACTTTTAATATAGTTTCTGTAGTTCAACAATTTAATATTATTCTTTTCAAAAAAACTAATTTTATATTATTTTCCAACTTAAAATACACATTTCACTTTTTTAAACACATTACAATACTACTCTCAATATTAACCAATTTGTTAAATAACATTTATAAAAGTTATTATTATAATTTTTCAATTCATTGTACATGTGTCCATGTACTTATATAAAACAATTAGAAAAAAATTATTTTAAAAATAATTTATTTTTTATGAACCCATGGACCAAATGCAATAATTAAAACTATCAAGGATTTTATTAAATTATTTTGACAAAATATATAAAATGTTAATTTATTTTTAGTTAGACATTTATTTAGAATTTGTTTTTTTATTTATTTGTATATAAATCTATACAAACACTTTTTTTGCAAGCCTCTTCATGATACACTATAAGGGATAAAATTCATAATAAGTCGACACATAATTACAGTAAATATGATTGATAAGATCCTCATTTGTCTCATTTATTAAGACCCGTTCCTGCATATTTAATTACAAATATACAAAAATATATGCTAGGCGATTGTTCTCAGTCTTTGTACAATAAAAAGGTATACATGTTTTGGTTCCTTTCAGATATAATATAAGACAAAAACAAAAACAAAACAAGGCTGCCTCAGAGCTCTCATGCTCATGTGAAGTCCCTATAGGCGAATTGACACTTTGCCACCAGGACTATGCACATGGGGGGTCTACGGCAGGTGAGCAATGCCTAGTGCAGTTTCTGGTTGCTCCTGCTAGTATACATGCAATGGCGTGCATGCTTGTCGTCGCATTCATCCTGATTTATGCAACATTATATGATGTTCGGTGTTAATGCATGAGGATGTGACTACTGCGTGCTCACAACCTAAGTCCCATTAGGCTCCTACTGAAATTGCCAAGTGTTGAAACCAACCATTGGTATTTGTGATGACAGAAGCCATTGGACGATCCTCGATTTTAATTCATCAAATCTAGGTGTGTTTATTTGGGTTGTTGTTCAAGGTCTCCTTGCGAGGAAGCCGCAACGCCTTCCTACACTTCGCTAACTTTCATTCGGGATACATATGTATTGAATAAATTTGGGTCTTTCTGCTGGGGAGATCTACGCATCTTCTTCACGAAACACATGTGATTTATTATTATTATTATTTTATCTAGCCCAAGTGAGTGCGGATTTTGGATGTTGTCCCATTTCCGACTCACCTCGATCACAAGAATGGTGAATAACGATCTCTCATCTATACACGGGCTCGACACGATGTATTGTGTAAATGCATGATGCGATGCATTTTCAGCTATATTCTATATATATGGGTCTTCACATGAAACATTAATACACCATGGACAATTATAACGTTTTACATATAATTTATATCCATGCAATCCGTTAATACATCCGTAGTATATATTAACATGATTACACACCTGTGGCATGTTATTTAATATTTTACAACAATAACACAAAATGGCCCCGAATCTCGGAACCACATAAAGCGGGGCACCTCTTGGTCCCTTCACGGTTCATCCCCTTAGAATTCTTGACACACCCTGGCTTGAAGACATCAGTCTCGGGATCAAAACCAAATCCGAACTCAGTCCGAGAATGCCCGAAAACAGTCCCAAAATTTTAGTTTGGACTGTCCGAAATAGTCCCGAAAATTCAGCCAGGATTGTACAAAAACAGTCTTGAAATTCAACCTGGACTGTCCGAAAATAGTCCCAAAAATTCCTACACCCAGTCCAAAAAATTTGAGACTGAAATTTACGGCCTTTCATGGCCTCTAAGAAAACCCCAAGCCATTAAATGGCCTTTAGGCTAGAAAGAACCCAAGTAGGAAAAGTCCTTACCTCGTGAAGTGTAACGCCTCGTCCCGAGAGAGTGTAATGTACGTGAAACTGTAGGGGTGTATACGAGCACCAAGTGTCACATTGTAATATTTTTGGAGATGAAATTAGGAAATAATAAATTATGGAACCCGGAATTTGTATTAAAACAAGGGTAAAATTGTAAATTCCCAACAAGGAGATGAAAGCCATAATTTGAGAAGATAGGATGCCCAAATTTGAAATAAAACAAGTTGACTTGAAATATCAAAGTGCTTGAGGACTTAATTGCAATTAAGGTAGATATGAGACTATAAAAGGAGAGGAGACAAACAAAAATTCATTTTGGTCTCATGCATTTTGGCTAGGGCTTCACGTTTGGTGACGAGAAGAGAGAAAAGAAGAGGAAGAAGAGGAAGAGAAGAAGGAGAAGGGAGAGGAAGAGAAGGTCAGGTATGTTTAATGCTTTGGGAATGAAGTGTATTTTGATTCCTAGGATTTTGGTATGGAAGTTAGTTGCTCTGCTCTGGGATTTTTGTGGAAGAAGTCTGAAACCCTTGATTTGTTGAGGTTATGTGGGTAAAACCCCCAATTGGTGTAAAATAAACATGGAATCATCATATTTTTATGGTTTTATGGAGAATTGGTGGACCTTTGGTTGAATTCATAAGATTTTCACCTAGGGTTTTGTGGTGTGAGAGTCCCCAGGCCACTGTCTAGTATTATGGAGTGGTTTTGGATGAATTCCATGTTGATTCTTGAGGTATTATAGGTTAGAGAAGTTGTATGAATAGAATTGGTACCAAAAGTGGCAAAAAGAAGCAATTCTGGGCAAATTCCCGAAGTGGTACGATGCAGAAACGAGCGTACGGTACATATCGAAACCAATCGGTAGCAGTGCCGTCGGAGGCGGTGATCTGCCGTCTGCGTGAGTGCCAAATGCGATATTTGTATTTTGCGTATTTAAGCCTAAATTCACACACCGATTGTATAGGAACCTTATTAAATGATTAAGAGAGGTTCAAAGAGGATTGGAACTCGATGAAAACGTAGCGTACCTCGCCGCCTCGGCTATATTCGTTAAGTGTGAATAAATGTTAGTGACTCAAAGTCTATGAAGTACGTTAAGTTATGTGATTACATAGGCGATTAATGTGTTCGCCGTATTCGTTTGAGTGTGTAGGTGATGAGCTTAAAAGTCATCTATTTTTAGTCCATTTTTCTGATTGATTTTAATGAAAAAAGGAATAATTAAGACGCAGAGATATGAAGAAACTCACCAAGTTTGGTATTTGCAGGAAGTATAAAAGAAAAGAAAGAAAATGCGTGGAAGAAATCGATGGCGGCGGAGTAAATGCGAGAAAATAACGAGGCGAAATGAAAACAAGCGGCTAACTTATGTTGCGGAGTTTTGGGGTTACCTGATCGATCCTTGGTCGCGACATCAAGTGAAGGAAATCGTCTGGTCGACATGGATAACAAGATATTGAGTCCACGACACAGGAAGCGCGCTCATGAAGAAGGAAAGAAATGGTGAGGTCGCGTGATGGTCAGTGATCAGACCAGTTCAAACCTGAAGTCGCGGAATCGAGTGTGACAGAATCTTTGTGTGACATGAACTAATTAGACTGTGAAGCGTGATCGCCAAATGAAGGTTGATATGGCGTAAATTAATCAAGAAATACAATTAGTAAACCAGTTGAAGCGACAGATCCGTTGATATTAAAAATAATATATTGATATTATGACCTCATGAAACGATTAAACTGGTCTTCGATTGATAAAATGAGAGGTCGATATTCGAACATCAGAAAAAGGATCAGATCTTTATGAAAAACGTGGCGAAGGATGCGTGATCAGATGACGTGAGAGACGGGGTAAATCCGCGGGCGACGTGGATCGTCGACAAAGTCTATTAGTGACAAGACAGTGGGTTGAAGGCGGAAGATGAGGTGATGGCGTGAGAGGATCGGTCGCGACATCGAGAAGGTCCCATTAATTTGAGTTTTATTTAGTTGATGTCGCAGCGAGTACGATCACGACATCACTAATGATCGGATTCAAGGCGTATGAACAAGAAGCTAGGTCGACGTGAGATCGAGTCGCGACATGGATGATATCGCGGCAAAGGTGAGTCATGACTTGACGACAATGACGCAGATATAAAATCCACAATACAGGCTACATTGGGATTAGGGCCCAGCGAAGCTAAATACCTTGACTATCGAGAAGAGAGCAGAGCTTGGCGGCCTGACGAATTACGGATAATTTGAAGAGCTCATTTTTAGTTTCTTTTCTTTCCCTTTTCTTTTCATTTCTTTTAATATGGACCAAATTAGATTAGATTGCTCGATCTAGTTTTTCTGGAATCGAATGTTATCGTTTTGAGCCATTTGAATCTGAAATTAATTTTCAAATTACTACGGAATGTGGGTTGGACAAATTTACGGAATTCGGCTTCTCGAGTTTGAAATGCGATTATTCTTATGATCGGAAGGAATCTTTGTAGTGTAATTCGATGGTGGGAACTGACTTTCATTAAGAGAATGTTATTGTCGAAATTATCTTTCTATTATTTCCAGTATTGAATTCCAGTTTATGAATTTACTTTAGTTATGGTTTGAGTTTTTAGTGCGAATATCAAGTTTCTTGTACATATTAGAGCGTTCATTACTCGATTTCAAGGAGGTCCTGCGAGTGACAGATGGCAATCCACAGATTATGATATTTCTTTGAAGGTATATTAGCACACTTTATTAGAGATCTAATGAGCTTTGTGAGTTTTACTTGATAAATCCTCTTCTCACTTGAAATAAAGGAAGCGAGTTGAATGAGTTATCAAGTTTAAACAAGCGAGTTCACCTTAATTCGAATAGTGTAGCGATTCCATGTTAGGCGAGATCTAATCCAAGGAGAGGTGATCTTATTTTAATTTGGAGGAAGAGTAACACGGAGTTCAATAATATCCTTGCCTTGTGATAACTTGCGGTAGTGTAAGTTATAAAATAGGTATGTGCAAAAGAAAAATACCCCAGTGAAGTCTTTGTTAAAAGAAGTAGTTATCTAATTCCTGTATTCGAGAGAATCGAATTAGTATTAGATAATGAAATGCTGAGTGTGAAGTCGAATTTGAACTAATGCACCGCCGATGATTTGAAATATAAATTACAAACCCAAGTACAAAGTTGACAACGAGATTGATACTTCACGAATAGCATGAATTGAACTAATCGTTCTCAAATATTATTCCAATTTCTATTCTTTCTAACTGTTATTATTCTTTATATTTGTCTTCAAGTTTATTGTTTCATTTCGGTTATTTCCCTTTGATTGGTTTAAAATTTTCATTGCATAATCTTTGGATCTTTATATCATTGGTAAAGTGCAAATAGTATTGGAAATTGAGTAGTCGAGATGGATTGTTTAAAATTCTTGAGATCTCTTATTAGGATTGATATGGACTTAAATCCATTTTATTACTTGTCGACACATTTTGCGAGAATATCAGACCAAAACCAAACACAATGATTTACTCTGAGTTTGGTTTATATAATTATAATATTAACAGTTTGTGGCCTGGCAGATTCTTGAGTTAAACAATAGTCCTTTAGTAATAGTGTCATAAATTTGTATGATGTGAGAATTATCAACAAGTTTTATGGCAGTTAAGATTAACAATAGTCAGCATTGTAGTGTCATAAATTTGTATGTGTTCTTTGGTCATCATATGAGTTTTAGGCGCCGTTCTGGGTGAACAATAGTCCTTTTGTTAATAGTGTCTTAATTTGTATGGCATGTTCTTTGGTCTATAAATGATTTTATGATGTGATTCAGGATCAGAACAATAGTCCTTTAGTAATAGTGTCATAAATTTGTATGTATTCTTAGTCACATCAACAAGTTTTATGGCGCCGTTGCTGGATGAATAATAGTCCTTTGTTAATAGTGTCATAAATTTGTATATGTCTTTTGGTCTCTTAACAGTTTGTGGCGCATTCTGCAGTGGTCAGAAAAATTAATAAATCAGTATATTCAGATGAAAGAAGGAAATACTAATTTGGACATTTAAGAAAAAGAACAAAATATAGTTCTTGGTACATTTTGTCATCTAACCTTTGTGAAACACATTGAGATATATTTGTTGATTTTGACTAATCTATTAATGGGAGTGTGTTTTGCTTCAGGAAAAACTTTGGTGCATGGAAGCGGGAGACAGTGCGATTCGGTGACACGGAAATAGAGGGCGCTCAGAAGCTTAGAAAGACGAGCGAAAAGCTCAGCCATGGCGAGATGAAGGCGGGATCGGGTTAAATACATATAGAAAGCTAAGAAGGCCTCAGTCAACGATACAAATGGAAGTTTGCAGAGACCAATTATCTGGGAAGAATACTCGGCGATCAGACGACTACTTGATTGATGCTAATAATTTTGGCTGAAACCGTACTTGGTGCAATGGTCTAGCAGCATGGGTTCTGCATTAAATCCTCTTGAAAGATCAATGAGCACCTAGGAAGATTTCTCGGGATGGCTATCTGGATTGGCGGATGGTGAAGCCCGGAAGTAATAAAAGCTGCATCTATTCCCATTCTCTCTAAGAATCCCAGCAGCTATAGGTATGAATCTTCTTTACCATATGGTTACGTTATTGCCCAGGGAGGAATTAATGGAAACTTCTTAGGTAGATTCTTTCCCCGACCCTCACCACGAAGAAGGAGGAAATCATTGTGTTCGGCGAGGAAAGTGAAAGCACGTATGTAGCTTGGGAAGGATTCAGCGTTCTTGAGGAAGATGTCGATGTGGGATGGTGCAGCTGGATGGACATTTATCATGCTTTGAATGATATATCAAAGGATAATTTGATGCTTCATAACATGGGCATTCAAAGCTAATCTTTGAAGAATGAAAGAAGGTGATTGAAGGCACGGCTAAATGTAACATGAAAACTCCCTCACAGGCTTTAGAGAGGGGCTTATTGAAGAGGATCATGGAGCTGAAGCCAGATGTGGCATGGAAGCGAGTTGGATGCCATTGTGCAGGTTGAATGACGAAGAGAAGCCAAACACACAGCGCTCGTGAAGCTAGGAGCAATAGAGAGTTATTGAAGGAAGTCTTTGCTTTGGGAGGGTGGCGAGAAGGCAGGTGTGATCTTGAAGGGTTAATTGTTGGTGGAGCGAGGCTTTTCCGTTTGAATGATCAACCTTCCAGCGCATTCTTCCCTTGGTGGCTCAGGGAACCGTAGAAAGGAATTCTCGTGTCAGTGGGAGGGCTTCCTCTGGGGCGAGGGGACGGAGCCACCAGCCAAGGGTATCGGCGACCACCGGTTCGGCAGTGTTGACACGGAAATAGAGCAGGAATAGAATCACAGGGGTCGAGAGGACTTGATCTTGGAAAAACAGTCTTTGCGTTCATGGGGGGGATAATAGTGTGAACCTCCATGAGCAAAGGTTTGGATTGGAAACAACTACTACCAATTCTCAAATTTTTAGAACACCTATAAAGAATGATACACAGACACAGGAGACACAAGTAGGGCAAATGGCCCTAACCCCCGGCAGCCGCAGGAAAGATGCCTTCAAGTGACACAAGGAAGAACCCAAAAGACCGCATGGTCGGTGGCAAATTGTAACGGAAGGAGCTAGAAGAAATGAAAGAGAAAGATGACCGTGAACAAAGACGCACTCAAGATCAGAAGGGAAGAGGAACCGCTAAAGAAAAAGAAAGAATAGAGAGGAAGAACATCCAAGGATCAAAGCCATGTACCCATTTCGCCAAAGAACGCATGTCAAGAATGGAAGAGTGCTAAAAGGTTCTTGTTCCTCCCGTGGTCGAGATAAGTATGCCTTTTATCGAGGTGGTAACTCAAATGCCACTCTATGCAAAATTTCGAAGGACATACTCAGCAAGAAAAGAAAAATAGCAGGAAGGAATAGGTAAATCTCAATCACTCGGTGGCAAGAATCGTGAAGGAATTACCAAGAAAGACGAAGGACCCGTGGAGTTTCACAATTCCCTTGTATTGCCTGAGAAATTAAATTCCAGAAGCCTTCCGTGACTCCGTGAGCTAGTATCAATCCGATGCCTTCAAGGTTAAGAAACTAAGTTTGGGGGAGTTGATTCCCACAACTGTTACTCTTCAAATGGCGCATAAGATCGATGGTAAACCCGGTTGAGTCATTGAAGATGTACTCGGGTCACGTTTGAAAGTTTGTTCTTCCCAAGAGACTTCATCATTCCGACATGGGAAGAAGATTCACAAGTACCCCGCTATCGGGAAGACCATTCTAGCCACTGACGCCCGATTGATATGCAAAAAGGAGTTCTCATCTTCGAGGGTTGAGAAGAAGCTGTGCATTCAATTTGATCAAAAGTATACAAAATATATAGACAAGAGATAAGGAAGGATGCAATGTAGCCGATTTTGTCTATACTTCCAACTCGTTGTTAACAATGATCAGAATAATTCGCATCAATGAAAAGAGATGAATTCCCAGTATAACGGGGCAGAAGTCTGACTTCACTTCATACACAGTTTTCATTCTATAAACTGTGGTTGAGCTCAAGCAAAACAGAAACGATAATGGGAAAATGTTGAAAAGGTGAAATTCATCAAGAAACCAAAGGCGTATGGCTAGTTTTGAAACAATATTATGTCATTGAAAGTATGCCACTTAGAATTACCAAAGAAAAAAAATGTTGATCATTTTACCTTATTAAGGAGGATGAGGAACAAAGATTGCTGAAATATTAAGGAAGCATAAGGAACTCGCTAGCTTGGTCCATTGAAGATCAAGGATCAATCCATCAATTTGCATGCATAAGATTCGCTAGAAGAGACTTCAAAACCATCCTGTAGAACACCAGAGGACCTAATCCAGTTGATGAAGGCGAAGTAGCCTGGAAAGGAAGTACCAAAATTGTTAAATGCCGGGTTTTATCTATGCTATCTCGTATAGTCCTTGGGTGAGCCTTACCATGTGGTTCCAAAGAAAGGGGTTTATTGTGATCAATGAAAGAAACGAATTGATTCCAACAAGAATGAAAGGACAGACGGAGGGCATGTATTTGATGATAAAGTTCAGCCACAGCTGAACTGTAAAAAGATCACTTTCTTGGCTCCTCAGCGGATCAGATGTTGGACAAAGAAGCGTGACAATCTTTCACTTTGTTTTCCTCGACGGTATTCGTGATATAAATCACGTATTACATAAAAATTCGAGATCAAGAGAAGACCACATTCACATGCCCTTATGGTACATTTGTTTCGGAAAGGATGCCTTTTGGTTATACGCCCAAGCCATTCCAGAGGTGTATGATGTCCATATTCCTCAGATCTGGTTAGCAGTGGATGGGAATTTCTTTTATGATGATTCTGACCTGTATGGATCCAAAATTTGATCAATGTTTAAACAACTGAAAACAAGACTTAAGATGCCAAGACGCTATACCCGACCGGAGAAATGCCATTTTATGGTGACGTATGAATTGTTCTTGGGCACAAAATTTCTGCTACTGACCAGAAGTTGACCAATCTAAGGTATCCATTATCAAAACTCTGCACCACCTACTACAAGAAAAGGAGTAAGAAGCTTCGGGGCATGTCGATTTTACAGAGATTCATCAAAGATTTTTCAAAATAGCTAGACCATTGGCGACATCGGAAAAGATACAAGGTTCAATTTGATGACTCCTGCAAAATGTTTTTGACGAAATCAAGCTCCAAATTGGTACAGCACCTATAATGGTCGCACTGTAATGGGACTGGTGGATTTGAAGAATGTGTGACGCCAAAGATTTTGCTATGGAGCCGGTTTGGGGCAAAGAAAGAGAAAGTATTCAGGGCTACAGTGGCATTGGCGCTAGTAAGACCTTCTCAATGAAGCACAAGAGAACTACTCAACAACTGAAAAGGAGATGGGCCATGGGTATTTGCTTGTGAAAATTTGAGTAATATACCTTTGGGATCCCATGTGGTAATTCACACCGATCATGCAAGAATCAAATACTTGATGTCGGAAAAGGGAAGCGCTGGTGACGATAAGGTGGTGCTGCTTTTGCAAGAGTTTGATTTTGGAAATCAAGGATAAAAAGGGATGGACACTGATAATGCCGATCACTTGTCAAAAGTAGAAAGAAGCAGCCGATGATGAAGAAAATGTTCGCCATCGTAGAACTCCTGCATGAGCAATTGTTTGTTGTTTCCCCGCCAACTTCATGGTATGTCGATATTGTGAATTATCCGGCTTGTGGAGTAATGCCTTCGTAATCAAATATCAATGTAAGAGGAAACCCGTGAATCATGGCATGCAGATATTATATTTGGGATGACCCACTATTATTCAAGAGAGGTGCTGACATGATAATAAGAAGATGTGTGCCAGAAGGTGAACAAGGCAACATTTTAAATGAATGCCATGCATCACCATATGGGGGACATTTTTCTGGAGAAAGAACAGCTCACAAGATACTCCAATCAGGGTTTTATTGGCCCACTATCTTCAGAGATTGTGCAGAGGGTGAGATTGTGTGATCGATGCCAAGGATTGTGCCACGCTAGCCAGACGAAATGCCTAAAAAGGATGTGGTGATACAAATTATGTTTGGGGGAATAGATTTATGGGACCTTTCTACCATCATTTGGAAACCTATACATACCGGCCAGCGTGATTACGCCTCCAAATGGGTGGAAGCAGTAGTTTGGCTCCAAGGAATGATGCTAACATAGCTTGTGAGTTTCTTGCAAAAGAATATTTTTGAAAGTGTGTTTGAACTCCCTGTGCACCATCATTAGTGATAGGGGAACCTATTTTGCAAACAAAAATATTTGCAAAACTCATGAGTAGGTATGGATCAAGTATGTAATGAGTTTAGTCTATCATCCCTGCACTAAATGGACAAGCAGAAAATTTCCCAACAGAGATCAAAAGAATACTTGAAAAGACCGTGAGCTCGAGCAGAAGGATTGGTCTTCCAAACTTGATGATGTGACCCTCGCTTACAGGATCGTGATACAAGACCCCCATTGGAATGTCCCCATACAGAAGTTGTTTTGGCAAACCATGTCATCTACCTCTTGAATTAATGTTAAAGTGCACAAATATATTAAGAAGTTAAACTTCATTCTGCTACGCAAGGGAAGAAAGATTGCTCCAACCGTCTGAATTGCCAGAAGAACCGAGAAATGAAGTCACCAAGAATGCTAGAACATACAAGACAAGACAAAGAAAGGTAAGATCGTAGAATCTTGAGAAAAGAGTTCGTAACAGGAGAATGTGCTCGCTTAATTTAGATCGGCTATTTCCAGGAAATTAAAATCCAATTGGAGTGGGCCATACACAAGGTATCAAGTACTACATTTGGAGCAGAATATCAAGACTGATAATGGGAAGAATTCAAGGTCAATGGACAAAGGTTAAAGATTATCTCAACAGAAGAGGAAATTGAAGAACTCCAACCGGTTCTCGAGGAAAAGCAGTTAAGTACTACAACAAAGACGTCTACTTAAGGACTCAAAATCGAAGCTACTGAGGCAACCCATGAGGATTTTAAATTTCATTGCAATTTAAATATTTCTTTCTTTTGGTTGATAAATTAGGGTCATTGTTTTTAGAAGGATAGATTTAATTTTTAGGAAATCGATCAGAGTTTAATTAGAATTTTCAATATTGCAAAGATCTTCCGCAAGGGTTAAAGACATGAATAGCAAGGCAACGATAAAGAAGGAATCTAAAGAAATTGCGTAGAAGTCGCGACATGAGAAAAAGGGGAGTAACCTTCTCCCTAACCCAATTCTGTAGATATATTTGAATTAATTGTTAAATCTTTGCTAAATATGCCTGAAGAAATGTCTAAACGGGTAAGGATCAATAAGAGAATTCAAGGTTTTGAAATCATCGAAGTTAGCTAAGGTCACGATAAAGCGGTTATGTCGCGACAAAGCCGTTTTGTCCCTACAAAACATTGATGTCGTGACTCATTTGGAAAGAAATTTAATTAGTGGAGTATATAGAGGAAGGGATACATGTCGCGACACCACCGTGATGTCGCCGATATCAATTAAGTTTCAAATGGAGAAGGATTGTCGCCACATCAAACAAATGAAAATTTCGTATTGTCGCTGACATCCTAGGTATGTCGCGACATAAAAAAGCAGATGTGCCAACTACTCACTTCAAAAAGCCCTAAATTTACTGATCTCGACAAAAAGAGCGGAATTGGTCGCGATTACGTCTTAATCAAGCATTAATTAGCTCCACAAACATTGATTGAATTGCAACAAGCTTTGAAACTATTTCATTCACTCCAACCCACATAACCATTCACCTTCGGCCTTCCTTCGAATCTCAACCCCAAAACCTCTAGCATTCCAAACTTTCTGAAAAGCTTTCCTCTCGTTTCCAATGGCTGAAATTCCCACCCTGGTCCCTAACCTAGACGAGATTATGAGGGAACACGAACAATCAGAAGAGGAAGAAACTCGCCAAGGGGAACCGACAGATGAGATTCGTCGGGAAGAAAAAGCAGGAAAAGGAAAGGGAAAGAGGAGAGAAGAAGAAGAAGCAGAAGATTTCGTCTCAGATGAAGCTTCTTATTCCCAAAGTAAGAAAGGGTGCCGGAGGTTAACAAGGGGTTTGTCATAGTGAGATTCAAAACCCCGTGACTCCTTCAAGGAGATGATAAAGCAGAGAGGATGGGAGAGTCTCTGCGCACACCAAAAAGCAGGGTATACAGCACTGGTAAGAGAATTTTATTCAAATATGGTAGGAAGGAAGGATGGAGCAGTTTTTGTTAGAGGGGTATGTGTATCTTACGAAGCCAAAGCCATCAATGAGGCCTATGGTATGACAGTTCACAAACATGGTTCCAAATTCAAGAAATTGTTGGAAAAACCAGAGTTTGGAAGGATTGCCAAGAAGCTCACTAACGGTAAAGTGCAAGGAACCAAGCAAAGGAAGCACTAAGAACGTTGAACAGAGGGAAGCCTGCAATTCTCAAGAGGGCTGGTGTATATTTATTTTCCGCTTCTCGTTTCGTCCCAACAAAACATGTATGCACAAGAAGGCGTGTTGTTGTATGCCATACTTTCAGGGGTATAGGAGTGATAGGGTTATCATCAGGAAGTTATCATGAGATATCATGAAGGGAACAAAGAGGTCTTATTCCTGCGGCAAGCAATCAACATTCTTGTCTTCAAAAATTTGAGTCGAAGGAATTTGGGATCGAAGAAGAAGTACGGAACTTCCACCCTCCTTAAATGAGAGTTATGAGGACGAGAAACTGAAGAAAGGGTCTTTGGTTTAGAGCAGAGAAAAGCCCAGTGAAGAGGCAGGAAAGAAATCTAGGGTTGCGATCAAGGAATAGGGCTTTTGAGAGAAACTCACCGGACAATAATGTGATTACATGTTTGCGAGACAATGCGAGGGGCGAGATGAAGGCAGCCAGTAGACTTCTCCATCCCTTAGCCGGTTCTCCTCTGTCTTGGAAACGAAACTTCCCGACTGGAGAGAGGCTCAGGGGAGCCTGAGAAACATTCGATCTTGGAGCTCTGATACGCTGAAGAGGGAATAGATGAAAGAAGGAGATTAGAAACTACAGCGGGATTCGAGAGAAAGCATTTATGAAAAAGAATTGAAAAGGGCCAACTGATAGGAGGAAGAATTTAAATAGAAAAGAAAAGGAGCGTGAAGTGTTTCTGTGAGGCAATGATGGAGAAGAGTTGAATAGAAGAACAGTTGGAAGGAATTTTGGGCGGCGAGGGAAGAGTTTAAGAAATGAAGGGAAGAGATCCACAATCTGTTGCCGAAACTGAGACTCGGTCATGGAAGCTTTTATGGCCGGTTTAGTGATTCTGTCTGCTATGATAAAGGAAGAAGTCTGAGTAGGAAGCCGAATTTGGGGGACTAGTAAAGGATTCGAGTTTTGTCTGAAGTCTCTGAAAAGATTTTGAGAAGAAATTGGATGATAGAGATAAAGAAGCTGACGGATCACCAGAATCTATAAAGCGAAAAAATGGGGAAAGCTTAGATGCGATTAACAACTGATCTTGCGAATTATAGAGGTTATAGTGAAATGGAAAATACAATGAATGGCTTAGGAAGGCGGGATGAGTTGTAGAGCGAAAGGTTGATCTCTCTAATGAGATTTTCCTTGGAAAAGCAAAATGGAGAAGGAAACCAGGAAGAGAAAGGAAAGAGAGAAATGAAAATTCTGAATTTCAAACCCGTTGATACATTAGACTGGGCAGCACAACATCTTTATCATTATTTAAGAAAGAAAATAAGACATTTCATCACCTTCTTTCATTACCATCCTTCTCTCCTCTGTGTCCAAGCTATTTGAAGTCATCCAGTAATAAAATGAGAATTTAAATTGAATTGTTGTGCTAATTTGGAAGTTGTTTGATTCCATGATTGTGTTGCTTTGTGATTGAGTGATTAGGAAGTCAAAGTAGAAATTAGTCGAATAAAAGCTGAGTGTAATATGACTAGAATTGAATGAGCTGAGTTAGATTAGGAATTAGGCAGAAAAGTATAATAGGGCGAATAAATACGGTTTAATTGAAACCTGAGGTGCAAAGTTACTTAAGTTTTGTTTGTTAAGTCCGGAATTGAGGAAGGTAATACAATAGAAAGAACAAAACATATTTTTTGAGTTTGTGGTATGAACAATAAGTGAGGAACACATTTGAATATCAATTAATTTAAATGCTCATTAACAAAAATGAATTGAGTACTCCACATGGATTTAGTCATGGCCCATTGAGCCAAATTCTAGAATTTGTTAGATTATTAGTTGAGGCGAAATCCTGGAAGTGATCTGGTGATGAGATGATCTGGGCCATTCTTGGAACTTGATTTGAGCCATTAACCATCCACATTCATATCTTTGATGCATATCTGATTCAGAGAATTGAGCAGCAAGCTATTTTCAAAAATAGACCAATGGAAACCAATCATCTTAAAACATCAATCCTTCGATAAGAACCCGCGGTGCAAGGGTGTCAAGGAGGAAGAAAGAAATGAAGTTTGGGAGTATAGATTTTGAGGAACTTCAAAAAAGGGAATGAAAAGAAAAGGCAAAAAGAGTAGAAAATGCGATAGAAAAGAAAGTTTATAGGGGATAAGTTTTTATCTTGTGGCTAACTCTTGAACAATTAAAGTTCTTAGGGGTGTTTCAGCACTGGTACCTAATGCCATCATTGCATCGGGTACTAACCGAGAAGTTCGTAGAGTGTTGAAAGCCTAAAGTTAAAACATTGCACTATCTCGAATGTGGACCAAACAGGGAAGTTTCCCGGTGGAATTCTAGTGAGAAGTATGGGAGGCGTACAGTTCGGTGGAATTCTGAGGCATTCTGAAGTTTCCCCGGTGGAATTACAATGGTGTTCTCTTGAAGAAATTAAAGAGATGTCCCAAACATGAAGTTTAGGGAGTTTATTATGAAACTCTGAAAGAAAGAAGTGAGAAGGAGAGAAAAGGTTCCGGGAATAATCTTAACCTAAAAATTCCTTCCATCTTACCAATACCCGGGCACAACAATAAAAACCAAAGACTGATTGATCTTGAAGAATTTGAAATCATCTACATTAGTGGAGATATTATGAAAAACAAGCATGGAATTTGGAAGAGGCAGAAACAATCGAAATTGTGAAGGGCTTTGGGAGTTAATATTTCCGGTATGAAAATGAAAGGAAAATAATCTATTGTTCCGCTGGATCCGATGAATATCTTTGTTTGTAAAGCAGTTTCAACCGGTTCAGTTTTGCATAGTATAAAAAATTGAGACTGACCTTAGGCCCGGACTTGAAGCTAGATGTCTGAAGAATTATCATGCCTTGCATTGCGATTAAATTGAATACCCTTTGCCGGGGAAACAATCAGAGAAAAATGTCCTTTTGTTTGAGAGATGACAAATCTTTCTTTTCTTTGCGAGACAATAAAGCACCAAGTTTGAGAGGAGTTTGATGAGCTTAAAGTCATCTATTTTTAGTCCATTTACAGATTGATTTTGTGAAAAAGGAATAAATTGAAGCAGAGATATGAAGAAACTCACGAGTTTGGTATTTGCGGGAAGTATAAAGAAGAAGAAAATGCGGTGGAAAAAATCGATGTAGCGGAGTAAAAATGCAGAAATATGAGTGAAATGAAAGCAGGCGGCTAACTTATGTTGCCCAGGTTTTGGGGTTACGATCCGGTCGTGAGGTGTGACATCGGGGAAATTGAAGGAAATCGATCACGGTCGCGACATGGATAACAGATATTGAGGTCACGACACGGCCCCTTTCGTAAGAGAGAAGGCTGCGAAGAAATGAAATTTGAAATTCGCGACGTGGATAGAGTATTGACATCAGAACCACGGTTCAAAACTCTGAAGTCATGAATCGAAGTCGCGACAAGATCGCGATGTGTGACATCGGGAGTAACAATTGAGACTTGTGGAGGCATGAAGCAGTGTGCGGCCCGAGTTGACCGTGACGGCGAAGCGTCAAAGGAAGATACAGAACAAGCCAAGATTGGTAAGCAGGAATCAGTTGATATCCGACAACATATTTATGTCAGCGACATCATGAAACTGAGTTGGCTCTGCGATCCTTTAGTTGATGTCCACCATAGAAGATTGATGTCGCGACATCAGAAGAAAAGTTGAATCTTTGCGAAGAAGCGCATTTAGAGTCGCGACGTGGTCAAAGGTAGCGGCATTGAAGAAGACAGTTGAAATCGCAAAGGCGTGACTAGATGTCGCGATAAAGGGTGTTGTCCGTGACACGAAACAAGCCGGTTGAAGGCCACTGGGGGCAAGTTGATCTCAGCGACGAGATCAGTCGACATCGGAAAATTCCATTGTGGTGAGTTTTATTTAGTTGATGTCACAACAAGAGAGTGAAATCACGACATCAGCAATGATCGGTTCAGGCTTTGTATAGGTAAAGCTAGGTCGCGGCGTGAGATCGAAGTCGCGACATGGATGATAATACATGACAAGAATGAGGTCGTGAGCTTGAACTGATGACTTGGGCTGGATACTCTAAAATCCCTGACGGGCTACATTGGGATTAGGGCCCAGAAGCGAAAAACCTACTCATCTTGCGGTATCCGGAAAGACGGGGGCTTAGCGGCCCTGAAGACGAAGGTCTGGATAGGCGAAACTGATTTTTAGTTTTCTTTTCTTTCCTTTTCTTTTATTTTCTTTAATATGGATAGATTAGATTAGATTTATCGATCTAGTTTTTTTTCCTGGAATCGGATGTTATCGTTTGGAGCTAAAAAAGGTGAATCGCGATTCAATTCTTTTCAAATTACTACCTGGAATGTTGAAGTTCAGACCAATTTAAGATTGACTACTCGGGTTTAAATGCGATTATTCTTATATGATCGGAATGCTGTGGTGTGTAGTCGATGGTGGGAACCCGGCTTTCATTAGAAGAATGTTATTATCGAAATTATCTTTCCTATTGTTATTTCCCGACCAAATTGCGAATTTCGGTTTATGAATTTACTTTGGTTATGGGTTTAGGTTTTGATGCGAATACTCCCGGTTCTTATACGTATTAGAAGCGTTTCATTGCTCACGATTTCCAGGGAGGGTCCTGCGAGTGACCTGAGAGATGACAATCACGGGAGTTATGAATATTTCTTTGAAGGAGTATATTAACACACTATTAGAAATCTAGCTGAGCTTTGTGATTTACTTGATAAATCCTCTTCTCACTTGAAATCGAGCAGGTTGAACGAGTTATCAATTTAAACAAGCGGAAGAGTTCACCTCAATTCGAATAGTGTAGCGAATCAAGTGTTCATTGAGATCCCCAATCGAGGAGAGGGTGATCTATTTTAATTTGGAGGAAGAGTAACTGGAAGTTGTATATCCTTGCTTGGCCAGATAGCAGGAGCTAAGGTGTACGGTCAGTAAAATGGGTATGAAGTATTCTGAAAGAAAAATACCCCGAGAATTAGAAGTCTGGTAAAAGTAGTTATCTAATTCCACATCATTCGGGAGAATCGGTCAAAAAGTAGATAATGAAATGTCGAGGTGTGTGGAGAGATCGGTACAGGCCAATGCTTGTGGGCCGATTTTGAAATCACGGAAATTCCGCAAGCAAAACCTAAGTTGATAACGAGGAATTGATGCACTTCCATGATAGCATTGAACTTAATCACGTTCTCCCGAGAAGCGATGTTATTCAATTTCTATTCATTTTCTAACAGTAATTATTGTTTATTCTTTATATTGAGTTTATTGTTCATTTCGGTTATTTCCCTTTGATTCGTTTAATTTTCGGCACCTTAATCTTTGGATCTTACTATCATTTAGTGGTCAAATGGTATGAAGTGGAAGTAAATCCAAGGAGTGTTTAGTTTAAAATTCTTGAGATCTACGTAGGATCGATATCACGGACTTAAATCCATTTTATTACTTGTCATTTTCACATTGCACTTGCGAATATCGGACCAAAGAAACCAAACTTTAGAAAATGATTTACTCACAGGAGATTTTTGGTTTATATAGTATAATGTCGACAAAGTTTTATGGCGCCAGATTCTGTGATTAGACAATAGTCCTTTGGTAATAGTGTCATAAATTTGTATGTGTTCTTTAATTACATCAACTGATGGAGGCTAAAAGCAAAGGCGGGAAAATTGAGTGGAGTGGGTGCTGAGTTTAGTAAGCAGAAAATGTGAGTGTTCTAAACCTATTTTTTTCAAATACTAGTGTATTATTATTATAAACTGTTTTACACTGGTATTTAATGGTTTTGAGTTGTAAAACCATAATTCAAAGAGCAAGCAAATGGTTTTGATTTAAACCATAATTGAAAAGCAAGCAAATGGTTTTGAATTATCAAACCATATTGGCGAACAATGGTTTTGAATTATTAAACCATGTTTAACCAGCAATGGCAAATGGTTTTGAGTTGTAAAACCATATTTGAAACAGCAGCCAAGCAAAGAGAATATTTTCGAAAATAGGCTAACTAAAATCCTAGTCTTAAGCAAGCATCTGGTCGGTATTAAAATGCGTGCAGTGGTGTTAGGATATCATACGTGTGCATTTAGATTTTGATGTGAGCTTAGGTCATTACATCATGACATTTAAAGGGCATTGGCATGTACGGGAGTATATAGGGTGCTTAACGTTAACTAAATTATAGTGATGAGACCCGAGTCAATTACACCATATTTACCAGAAAGGTGAAGTGAAGTGTGCCCAGACTACTTTCACACAGGTGATGCCGGACCCACAGCGAAATCCTTCCGCCGACGCGGTCGTGCCCGGGCTCCGTGTTCACTAAGGGTATAGCCCAAGCGGGGAAGGCCTCCGGTGGTTGATGATTTATAAGCATGCTTATTACCGGTTTGAAAAAATCAACTGTGGTGCACGGTCGGGCGGGCTCGTGTTTGTTTTTAAACAAATGTTGAGCGGGCTCAGGTTTTATTCAACGGCGGTTAGGCGAGGCTCCGAGTGGTGATTTTTAAAAGCCAAGCAGTTGAGGACGGACTCCCCATTTTTATTTAAGAAAGCAAAAGGTTGAGCCCAGGCTCCCGTGTTTATAAAAAAGTTTTATAAACTTTTAAAAACAGAGATTTGAAAGATTTATAAAATTTTAAAGCAAAGCGAGGTAAAGCAAGCAGCGAGATTTGAAAAGTTTTAGAAGCTTTTAAGCGAAAGTAAAGTAAATTAAGCAAGCGAGGCTTAAAACTATATTGTAAAGAGAGGTTTCTGGTTTGAGATGTTTTCAAGCGAAGCATTTTATAAAGCATACCTCAGCGAGCTCGTTGGCTCATTGTTTGTGTTTCAAAAACTATTTTCGAGAGCAGGCCTGTGGAATGTTGGGCTTGAGATTAGGATTCTCGACATTTGTATCGATCTTTGTTATTAATAATATATTGTAAGGAAATACTTTGAATTTGTATAATGGAGCTTATGTATGTACATAGTGTAGTTTTGTGGAAATGTGTTGAGCCTGAGGCTCTTTTGTAAGAATATTGTTGGTTGCCATATGTAGGAAAGTGTAAATTGTGTATACAGGATTATGAAATATGTCCTTATTGCAGCTGACATGCTGCCGAGATTTTATCAAATCATAAGTTAGAAAAAATTTTATAGGAGTTTTGACTATATTGTCTGACTTAAGCTTCACGGGAATTTCTAGTCGTTAGAGGTAGCAATTTGGGAGTCTATTAAGTGTGCGACACCACTTGTAGAGGGGTGGGGTGTGTCATGGAGTTTGATGAAACTCCAAGATTTTGGTAACCATGCGTAGCCCTCGTTGCATATATGAACTTTGCCTTCTACTCCAACGAAAACCTACAGTCCGATTTCTGTAGATCTTAAAGAGAAGAAAAAAATAAAAATAAATCTCTCTTTCTCCTTCTCGTTCTCTCATGCCCCTCTTTCACTTTTCTTTTTGTTTTTCGTTTTTATCTTCTTTTGTTTTTTTAATTATATTATTATTTGAATACATGGCTCATATTACCTCATTGAATCGGGTTTTACGCCCCAAAAAATTTGTTATTTTCGAGTTCACTTTATTTTAAATTAACTTAGCTCGAGCAGTTCACGACTTAAATTTTAAGTAGCTTCGTTCACGAAGTCATTGGCCATTATCACCCATAAAATCGTAAAATGTGCTTGTCTCAAAATTGAAGAAACTTACGGGTCACTAATTTGGCGAGGCGAGTTATGACACAATCCATTTCATCATCCGAGATCTAGAGAGTTTTCTAGGCTTCCCTGAACCATTCTAGCAATTATATTTATTATTATTCTTTTACTATTTTTTTCTTGAAAATTACAAATTTATTAAGTTTTATTCTTCACACATGAGAATTTAGTCCACAGAAATTCACATACTAACACCTGAACAGGCATATGCAGTAATATTCTAATGCCAAATATTAGACCAAGCACCTTCGTCCTCAAATAGGAAAGGATAGGTGGCCAGCATCATGTCCTCGCGTTCCCATGTTGCCTCCTCTACTCCTCGGTGTTGCCACAACACTTTTACTAACTGCACGGTCTTGCATCGCAAAGCCTGATTTCGGCTATCCAAGATACACACTGGTCCCTCCTCGAAGGTATCATCAGTGTCAACAGTAATCTCTCCCCCGATCCAACTACGCCAGTTTGGATCTGGGTATATTCAGGGCGTGGGCGTTGTTCACCTCATGGATTACCTGATAAACTCGGTGGTAGCACCAATAGATATGCAACTGTGCCCTTCCTCTTCAGGGTACCTCCCGAGACTAATACCTCGTGTGCTTCCTAAACTGGGAATCTAACCCTCCTCTCTTGGCGTCGCGCCCAAGAGAGCGATCGCGCCTCGAACTCTAGAGGTTGGCCAGTGAGTCTGTCGGCGTGGATTCTTACATGCACTTTGAGCTGCATGAAGGCGGCACCAAATCAAATCCCTTTCTCCTTAGGTGTCTCTAATTAGATCAGGACCCATTAATGGAAGGCTCTCCGTTTCTATCCAACGGTCGATGATCGTATAGCCTCCGTATAAGGCCTCATGGGTGCCATCCCGAATACTCGCGATAACTATTGTTGTAGGCGAATTCCACTAAGGTAAATGCTCACTCCAGCTACCCTTGAGATCCCGGGGACACATGCCACGGCATGTCCACTAAAATTGTATGGTCCTCTCCCAGTGACCATGCAATCGAGGATGAAAAGTTGTGCTCATCGTCGACTGTCCCCGTGGCCTTTGGAAACTCTGAAAGTGTTAATACGTAAATCTGGGATCCTTGTCCAGATCTGGTGAGGCGACACTCCATGTAGCTGGACAATCTCACGAATGTATAACCGGCATAATTCCTTCAATGTGAAGGTCATCCGCACCGCTAGAAAGTGTGTTGACTTAGTGAGCGATCCTTTTTATAACCATCTGACATCATGCCTCCACAGTGTCCGTGGCAAGTGGGTACAAAATCCATCGTGACATGCTCCCATATTTCGGCTACCTCTAATGTTTGGAGTAGCTCTTTGGCTTTGATGCTCGACCTTTACTTCTGGCGTACGTGAGACATTGTCAATAATCTCCAGCGATGTCGCTTCATCCAGCTCGTATCTGGCGTGAATCTAGGGTATCTTTGTTCCTGAATGCCTGAAAATGGAAGCGTGGAACTCCCGAGGGATCTCCTCTCCATCGATCTGGCCCGGGAACCCTGGCTCATCACATATCGAAGACTACCATACATATGGGATGGCCCGACTATTAGTCACCCATACCTAACATTACTGGAGTCACTGATGGGCGATGTCTCGTAATCACGTCCCACTGTAGTTCAATGCCACCTTTCATTAGGGATGGCATAGCTACCAAACTCCTTAGCACTCCACGACGATCAGCATGCGTAGCCTAAATGTTCCAGGTCTCGAGCATTCTTGCTCCCGAGAAGCTACAACTATCTAGTCTTCCTGTGACTTAGATTAAAGCATCGTACTACATTTGCCTTACCATGATGGTAATGCAAAGTGAAGTCATAATCCTCGGATACTCCATCCATCTGTGTTTGCCTCATGTTGAGGTTGCGTGTAAAGATATGCCCTCGGACTCTTGTGGTATGAAATACCTCCATTGCTCACCATCCCAGATAGTGGGCCCAGTCTTTTTAAGTAATCTTGTGGCGTGACTGGGATCATGTGTGGGTAGTGCGCTCATGATTCTTTAGCTGTCTAGAACCATAAGCCACAACCCTCCCGGTCTGCATCAAGACACATCTCGGTCAGTCCCTAGAAACATCCACGATTACACGAGTATTACCTCTGTCCTATTCAGGGACTATAAGAATAGGAGGCTGAAGTAAGCCTCCTTTTCAACTCTTGGGAATGCCTTCTCCTACAGGTCATCCGCTCAGGCTGGCCCCTTAGGGTTGATTTAGTCGTAGGTCTTGCTAATTAGAGAAATCTCGATAAACCTCTGTAATACCACCGCCAATCCTAAGAAGCTGCGTATCTGAATGCGACCGGCCTCTCAAGCCTGCAGCCTCTACCTTCTGGGGGTCTGCCGACACGCTGAAGTCGACATAGCGTGTCCATCTCACCTCAGTGGCAAAACTCGCACTTAATGAACTTAGCATCTGACTTATGGTCCACTGGTGTACGGAAACAATCAGCAAATGATCCTCCTTTCCTCCTCGGTAGGGTAGATCGAGATGTAAGTCTCGACAAGACCACAAAAGCGATCTAAATAGAGTGGATACCACAATACATGAGATCCATGAATCTGCATTGGCGCATTAAATCCTTAGAAAGGCATCGTGAACTTAAATCTTGTCTGGTGTCCTAATCATTTGCCTTAGGGATGCCGGTCTCACTAACTCTCAGCGATGATAGCAGGTGAGAAGGTACAGTCTTGGAGTAGACTCACGCCCTTTCAACTAATCCAAACAAGTCATCAATCTGGTAGGGGATCACAGATTCTTGATTGTAACCCTATTCAAGCTGTCATTAATCAATGCAATCTGAAGGTCTTGTCTTTCTTCTTCTTAAACGAGCCGGACATGGCATGGTGAAGTGATCGATTTAATAAAACCGCATCCAACAGTGCGTAGTTAGACCTTGAGTTCTGCTATTTCAATCAGTTCATCTATGAGGAGTCATAGAAATGGGCGACGTACAAGGGTGTAACTCAATGACAAAGTCCACATCCTTATGGGGAGGTAATCCCGGCAGCTCATCCGGAAAGACATCCTCATGCTCCATGAGCCACAGAAAGTGAACTCGAATTAGTCTCCTTTCATCCTCTAGGGTAAGGCTTGCTGGCCTACCATCGAAGCTATCCCTCCATGCAGGTCATGGGGATCGAGGTAAAGCATCATTATTAAGCCCCACGAAAAGTCTGACGGATCTGGTTGGTGTGTGGCGATAATCCTCCTACTATCCTGATCAATGAAGACTCGATGTCTGCAGTCGACTGATCCATGCGAATGACGTAAAATTTGATATGTCCATCGCTGAGGTCCATCGTGAGCAAAGTTCACGAGATCTCTAACTCTGATCCCAGCATATCACGGTCGGCCCTCACTGAGTCCCTAGGGGAGAACTCACGTATAATGGCTCATCCAAGGTCTCGACCTCTAAACTGAAAACATCCACACTAGATCTGACCGCAAAGAATCGTGCACTAAATCTGAGCAATATCTTGTAGGAGGCAAAGGATGTAGAACATACAATATGTCTCGGTGATCAAACGGGCTCAGTCTGTGGTGTGATGGTCTCGGCCCGTGAACCTTGTCCTCGGCCTTGTAGCCTACTCCTTTAACCTCTCTGTGTGTGAAAGCTCACGGCTACAACACCCAAGGCCCGATGTTGGTTCCTGGCGTATTGGGGTGAGAAGGAACAAAGCGTGTCGTGCACATCCCGAGCGATGGCGGGACTATCTTGTCCCATAACCCTTGGATCCTTGCCTCTGAGGGCAATCTCGCCTCACATATCCGGGCTGATGGCAATGGAAATATGTCAGATTGTCTTGGTATTTGGAAGCCACACAGTGCATTGGCCACGATATGACCCCAGTCACAGAGCACTTTCGAGAAGCGAAGTCTTACGCCTCTTTCATCTTAGAAGAGAATTCGATCTGCCGTCTTGCCCCCAGTACTCGCATCTTGGATATAGTGCATCCTCTATGTCTCTCTATAGCCATAGCCGTCGACCATAGAGTGTTCAATCTTACCCCGAATAGACCGACTTCGAGGCCATCCTCAGGTATGCACCTTTGCGTATACGTGGCCACATAGTCATCCCCGAAATGTGCCAACTCAGTGAACTTGGCTACGTATTCGAGCACAGTCATGTTTCCTTACTTCAACTCAAGGAACTCCTAAGCCTTTGCATGCTGGCGAATCTTAGGGAGAAAAACTTACCATGAAGGCTCTGAACTCTCCTCATGTCTATGGATCTCGGGATCCCTCGGGCCTCCCAACTGATCCCACCATATCTGGGACTCACCTCTCTGGCAGAAAAGTGGCTGGCCTGATCCTCGTAGCAGGAGGTGATCTCCATAGCCTCAAAATCTCCCACCTATCGGAACCAATGATCGACTACTTGGATCCCTCCCCCAGCGTAAATTTCGGAGGATGATCTTATTTATGCAGTTAAATTTACTTGGACCCCCTTGACTCCTTGTAACTGTAATGTGACAAGCTGCAGCCTGTAGCAAGCCCCTTCTGAAGGCTGTCTTGATCGACTACTTTGGATGCCCACGGCGTAAATTTCGGAGGATGATGCGCTATAAGCAGATTGGAGGTTACTTGGACCCCCTTGGCTCCAGTGCACTAGCCTAACTGTGTGACAAGCTGCGGCACCCGTAGCCTCTGAAGGCATGTTGGTCAAAGCCGACGGTGGTCGAGTTCTTTGCCCCGTGGATGACCTCTACATCCACACCCTCGACTTGCCATCTACCCAAGTTAAGAAAACAATTTGAGATTCTTTATCACATTAGTGGTGCGTAATGCCAAACACAATAAATAATAACCATTCGTAATCATGTATTCATTTTGAACCCACAGGTTATGTTTGCTAACCACAGTGTTCTTTAAATTTCTACATTTTCTATCATGCATATGTTCACCTGACCACGATACATCTCAGTGGAACATATTAGAACATAAAAGCACTTAATGCACACAATGCAGTGTTCACCCATGCCCACTAATTCCTAGGTATTCAAGTGAGGCAGGCTAGCATTAGGAATATGCTTGTGGATACCCACATTAGAGCTCCCTAGTTAATCGTTTACCTAAGCTCACAATACTGTCTTGTGACACTTATCCAGGGTCCAGATTGTGACCATTCGACACTTGATTACTGTGAAATATCGGTGTCTCGATGTCACATCATTGTCTCTTATAATAAGACCCATTCTGCATATTTAATTCTGAAATATACAAAAATATATTTCTAGATCGTCCATTTAACGAGTCTTTATACAATTTATCATGTTTGGTTACATTTGAATATAATAGGGCAAAAATAAAACAAGCAAAGGAAATTAAGCATCGGCTCTCATCCCTCATGCGGTCCAATAGGCAGATTCGGGCCTTTGCACAGATTCTGTCTGTAGGGGTCCCACAGCAGATTGGTAATGCCAGTAGAAAGTTTTCCTACAAAGGTTACTCCCTACCTAAAATGCACATGCAATGGCGTGCCATAAACATTAATCATTTCATACAATTTATGCAACATTATATGAAATGTTCCATGGTATGCATGAGATGCGATCTTTTCGTGCTCACAAGCACGAGGTCCCAATGAGATTCCCCACACTTGAAATTGCTAAGTGTGGGAAACTATGCATTAATTTAACCAATGACTTAAACCATTAGTGACCCTCTGTTTAATTTATCAAATCTCGTGTGTTTATTTAGGTTGCGAATTTAGAGTCTCACTTGACCATAAAAACGCCAGGCACTTCGCGAACTTTCATATTTGGATACATATGTATGATAAGAATAAAATTTGGGTATTTCACCACGGGGGGGATCGTATAACGTCGATTCAGATAAGTGTAATTTTATGAAGCGCTGAGGTGTACCACGAATATCAGTGTCCTGTCGTGATATTTAGGGGATGAAATTACGAGATGATAAAATTTCGAACCGGGTTTATGTATGAGAATAAGGATAAATTAGTAATTGAAGCAAGGGATATGAAAATCAAAAGTGTAGAGATGGGCTATGGTAAATTCTTGAGGATTCTGATTTGAAATATTAAAGTGTTGAGACTTAAGTGCAATTATAGAAATATGGGAGTATAAATAGAGGGTGAGACAAACAAAAGCCATTTTTTGTCTCATTTTGTTAGGGTTTCACTGAGAGGAGAAGAATAGAGAAAAGAAGAGGAAGAAGAGGAAGAAGGAGGAGAAGGAGAAGAAGTAAAAAAAAAATCAAGTATGTTCTTGCCTTGGAATCATGGGTCTTTTGATGTCTAGGGTTTTGGTATGGATTCATGGTTTAAATTGCAAGAAGGTGAGTTGGGAATTTAGGAGACAAACCTAACAAATCTTTGTGTTTGGGTTGTGTATATGGATTATAACCATATTTGAGTTGTTTTGAAAATAATTCGGGAAAAGTTTTGAAGATACATGTAATGAAAGATGAATTGAGTAAAATTGAGATTTCAAAGATGAATTTAGATGGTTTTGATGTATATAGATTATTAGGTTGATTTGCGTTATCAGCATATGGAAAAATGGAAAGAAAACACACATTTTGGGCATGCATTTTCGAGGAGGCGGAGTCGATGCTGGTAATGCTCTGTTTTTGTTTTGACTGAATAATTCATTATTTGGCCATAACTTGCTCATTTCTGATCGATTTAGTGATTCAAGTTTCTGGTTAAAATAGACTTCAAGGAAAACCAAACATCCAGAAATGACATTGAATTCTGATTCTATGTGGCCCAAAAAATTCATTCAAGTGAGGGCCGTATTTCAAGCCCAGATTACAGTTCGGTTTTGAACATATATTAGCCGGTTGTTTTGGACGTAAAGTGAGTTGATTGCTCCGATTTAGTGATTCAATTGGAGAAGAACCCTTAGCACCTTAGTTTCAAAATAGTATAAAAAGAACCAGTGTCAAATATGGAGTCAAGACATTGGCAAATGGGTATTTCAAACAATCCCCGAGAGTGCAAAATCGGTAAATGACTAGTTTAGCATGAAAATGTCATAACTTGAATTTGGATGAGTCAATTGGAATGATTCCAATTCCTAAGTAAAGTAGATTCATAGAGGAAAAAAAAAGGGGGGGATTTGAATTGAGGGCATTAAGGTCATTTTGTAAAGAAAATGGGTAATTTGGTCATTTCCTTGGTTACGTATTTTAAGTGTGGTTAAATAAGATTTAAGTGAATGTGATGTGGTTGGGTGAAAATGAATGTGTATGGTGGATTGAATGGAAGTTATGGTTAATGGTTAGTTGTGGTTTTTCTTGAAAAAGATTGAAAAGGACTGTCCAGGGTGAGAGCTTAAGAATTCGACAGAGGAACTGGCAGGATTAAATGAGTGGCTTGTGAGTGTAAAAATGATGTTTACAAATTGAGTTTTAAAAGTGAATGATTTTGATGTTAAAATGAAAAGTTTAATGTAAATGTTTATATTTAAGTAAATGAAAGTTTTGATGTAAATGAAATTTAATGTACATACATCTTACATCAATATATATATTTATAATGAAATTATATATTCTTATGCATATGTTAAGGCATTATAAGTTTAAAAAAAAAAAATGTGTAAAGAATGCATATGTATATTTGCATATATATGAGTTTTCATGATAAAGTAAAAAGTTTAAATGGATTTATAAATGTATTTTGATAAATGTTTTATTGATGGTTACTAACCCCATATAGTACATTATGACTGATATCGGTAGAGGTACCTTAAAGCGTGTAAGTTTAGAGGTAAAGTTATAGGTTACTAGCGAGGGAGGGAGTTAGGTTAATACAGAAATATCCTTACACACGAAGGTGCTATATTTGGAGTTCTTAATAAGCGTGAGTTTCTCATGACGTAGTGGTTATAGCTTGGAGATATGTTGTCCTCACTAGTCGATTACCAGCTGTTCGGTGTGTTTATCCCCAGGTTCCATCGAAAGAAGAAAGAAAGAAAGAAAGAAAGAAAGAAAGAAAGAAAGAAAGTTTAAGGCATAAATGGATTTTTAATTGTATAAAAGAAAGTTTAAGGCATAAATGGACTTTTAATTGTATAAGTATTTATTATAAAGAAAGAAAGTTTAAGGCATAAATGTTTAAGGCATAAATTGATTTTAATTGTATAAGTATTTGTGCTGATATCTTGAAAATGTTATCTTAATGAAAATGTACTCTTTGGGCTCCTTTGGCTCATTCTTTTCCATATGTTTCAAAACATTTTGAGGCGAGGCAGGTCTTGTGGGTGAGAGTACCCTCCTGTGCGATGAGTTGAGCCATCAAGAAGGAACGACGCCGTGAGCGCATTGTATAAATAGTTTGCATACTTTATATGTGTCGAAATAATTTGTCATGTATATATGCATATATGGATATATTTTGAAAAGGAACTACTTAGGAGGTCGACATGTCAGGCTCGAGTGAGCTTTTATAAAAATTGTGCATGGAGTTGAAGAAGTTTTGAATGTTTTGATGATTGAAATGAATAAATGTATATAGCCATATATATTGTGTTGATTGGGTTGTGGACGAGTCCTAAGCGGAAGTTGAAGTTGAGGATTGAAAGATTAGAATAGAAGTGTTTTTAAATGTTTTCGCAGTGTTTTGTAAATTCGGGGAAAGTCCGAAAAACAGAGGAAACTTCGCAAATTTTTCTAAAAATCCAAGTGTTTGAAAAAGAAAGAAAAAGAAAAAAAAAAATTTATCACTTCGCTTCCACATTATTTTCTAAAGATATGTTAAGGATTGTAAAGGGGTTCGCTCCATGGATTCTATTTGACTGTTTGAAGGAAAAGTTTCTATATCCATCGAGGCTCTGGAGGTCCCCTGCCCATGAGGTTAATCCGGCCGGGATCCTTCAATCCGCCCCCATCTTGTCAGCACCGAAACACACGATTTATTATTATTATTATTTTAAGGCCAACCGTGAGTCCTTGACATTTTGACGCTTGTCCTACTCGAAGCCACCACTCATTCACCATGAATGGTGAATAATGCATTCATGCACCCACACCCGACTCGACGCTTATGTGACTGCAGATATAGAAAAATTTCTAATGATGCCAATGCATTTCCTTCATATATGAGTGCTATGAAACATTGTTACACCATAGACAATTATAATTTTTACATAATTTACATCCATGCAATCCATCAAAGTATTACATCAAATAGCATATTAACATGATTTTTACATGCATCAAACATGTTATTTAATATTTATATAACAATAACACACAAAATGGCCCAAATCCTAACTACATAAAACAAGGCACCTCTCGTCCTTCCACGCTCACGGAATCATCACTACACCACAAAACCCGAAGACATTATTCCTGATCGTAAACCAAACCCCAACTCGGCCCCAAGATCACCAAAATAGTCCCAGCCTAGGTCCTGGATCATTCAAAAACAGTCCAAAATTCTGTGGACTAGTACAAAACAATCCCAAATTCAACCCGACTATCGAAAACAATAACTCAAAATTCCTGTAGCATTCCTACACTACCCAAAATTTTGAGACTGAAATTTACGGTCTTTCACGGCCTCTAAGAAAATCCCAAGCCATTAAATGACCTTAAGGCTATAAAGATCCCAAGTAGGAAAAGTCCCTACCTCGTGGAGCTTGACGAAACTCCAAGATTTTGCATCCACACAGAATCTTTGTTGCGATGAACTTTGCCTTTCATTCCGATTTAAAACCTACAATCCGATTGTGAGATCTTAAAGAGAAAAGAGAAAAAAATAAAATAAATCTCTTTCTCCTTCTCGCTCTTCTTCCACGCCTCTACTTTCTTTTGTTTTTCATTTTTATCTTTTTTTTATTATTATTATGTTATTATTTGAATACATGGCTCATATTGCCTCATTCGGGTCCGTTTCTACCCCGAAAAAATTTATTTATTTTCAGTTCATTTTATTTTAAATGAACTTAGCTCAAGCCATTTCCTGAATTCCGATATTTTCGTAAAAATCTCGTCCCTAAAGTCACTAACGACTTATCACCTAGAAAATCGTAAAATATTCCGCTTGTCTCAAAATTCAACGAAACTTTTCTAGGTCACTAAATTTCGCAAGATGAATTTAATGGCGCAATCCATTTCGTCATCCGAGATCTAAAGAATTTTCTAGGCTTCCCTAAACCATTCTACCAATTATTTTTATTATTATTCTTTTACCATTTTTTTCTTGAAATTACAAATTTTCTAGGTTTTATATAACACTTTAAATTATCTTGAAATCCTTTAATATATATATATGAGTATATATATATAAAAGGTATATGTTATATATATATATATATATATATATATATATATATTTTGAAAGCTAATCACTTTTCAATGCAGTGAACCCCTTCTCTCCTCATGTCTTGCATTTAAAGGTTGAAAGCTCTAACCAACTGAGTTTACATATGGTATTTATACATGTTTTCATGTACTTACTTGAAATATCTATAAATATAAATATGATATTTATATGACTTTTAAATGAAAAATATTTTTATTATACATTAAAATTATTTCTTGTAAGAAACTATTCTTTAATATTCAAAGAAAATAAAGTTTAAAAAATATTAATATGATAATATGAAAAATTGAAAAGAATAATATAAAATAAATATAAGAGATAACACATCTTAAAATAACATTAATCATCAAAACATTTAATCAGATACAACAATATCTTTCAACGTGATAATCCGTCACATAAGAAACCTTTTTTTCCAACGGATAATTTTACTTAGTTTATCCCAGATTAAAACAAAATTTTGGTATTTGATCTTAATTAGTAAAAAATTATTTAATTTAAATTATATTTTCATTTTATTTTATATTCTTTTAAATTATGTTTTTTTTCTTATTAATGTTTTTTTAAAATTACTATCATTTTAATTCTTTATTAGTTTTATACAATTTTAATACCTATATCGCCGCCGCCGTTTCATGATAACGATAATCGAATTTAAACTGAGTTTGAGTCATGATAAATCGTGGAGTTTGTCACAACAAACTCCAGATTCAGAGTTTTTTGCAACAACCTCCACATTTTAAACCCATTGCCCCGCCCCGAACAACCCGCCATAAATTTTTTAAAATTCAATCACATTTTGGTAACAAATGGATTTCATTATTATAAAAATAAATAAATTGCCAAATCTATATGAAATTATATATATTTATTTTAAAGATAATGTTCGATATCTAAAATATTTAAAATATTTAAAAAATATTTAAAAATTATTATTATTATTATTTTTACATCAACTTATTTTAAAAATTATTGAAACAAGAATATTTAAAAATCAAATACAAATTATTAAAATTAATGATATCTTGTTGATTCACCTATTGGTACTATTTACCACACTTTAAATAACTGTTTCTGTGTTTGGGAAGATTTATTATACAATATAAAATTAAAGTGACAGTAATTCTTTAAAAAAAAGATTAATCAGATAAATATGAAAAAAATAATAATAATAATATAAAATAAAATGACAATATATTCCTTTCTTTTTGTTGGATAAATTATAACTTCATTATTCTCATTTCAATAGTTTTTAAATATCCACGCCACACTCATTATCTGTATTTTGATAAAAACTGAACAATAATATTTGTTAATATAATTTATTAAAAAATATTAATAAGATAAGCAGAAAACAATTAAAAATAGTAAATATAAATTCCTTTTTTTTATTATAAAAAAGAAGATGAATTTTTTCGTACCATCTTATGATTAAATGGTTCAACTCCACCCATGGTTGCATTCTACATTCAAAGAATTTCCAGAAGATACTTCATTAACGCCAAGTCCGGAAGTTAAACGTAAGAAGTTGACAAACTTTTTTTTCGTCACAATAAACTCCGCTTTTTTTTCTCCACTTTCTGGGGCCATAACTTCTTCGCTTTTAACTCTCGGATTTGGGCGTGTGATGTGTCTTTGAAAGCTCTTTGAATTTAGAATGCAACCATGGGTAGAGTTTAACCATTTGATCTTCCAGATGGTATAGACAAATTCATCTTCCCAATGACGTGTTGTGAGACACCCGATTAACTCTCCTTTTGGAAACATGTTGCTCATTTTTTACCAAATCACTTGCTTTCCATCAAGAGTCCGACAAAACCAAGTTTAGAGGAAATGTTATGAGTTTTACATAAATATGAATATAAAATTGATACTAGTTTTCTTAATCTTCAAGTAGAAAAATGATGGGAGATAACGACCAAAATATTCATATTTTTCTAAAATTATATTTCTTTAAAATGACACTCTAAAATTGTATTATACAATGATAACATATTGGAGTTAAAATTTTCATAAATTATATTAATTTTTTAAAATCATACACTTGAGTCAAATATTTGTTCAAAACCCATTACTTTTATCAAACTTATAATCTTATTATCTTTACTCTAATAATTTTTAAATAAGTTCATGTCAAAAAAATAATAATAATAGTTTTTTAATGTTGATGTCAAAATAATAATAATAGTTTTTAAATAAGTTTGTATTTTATATATTTTAAATATAATTATAAAATTATAATTTAAAGTGACACAGTAATTATTGTCAAAAATTAATAAGGCAAATATGAAAACAATATTATAAAATAAAATGACAATATAATTTAAATTAAATAATTTTTTAATAATTATTATCAAATATAAAAAACTTAAATAAACTATTTTTTTAGAATATGAGCTTTTTTATAATAGTTTGAAAAATCTATATTTTCATTTTATTTTATATTATTCTTTTAAATTCTTTTCTTATATTTATCTTATTAATCTAATTTTTTTAAAGAATTATTAAGTCACTTTAATTTTATTATTATTATTATTATTATTATTATTATTATTGGCTATTATAAATCTCCTCAAACACAAAAACAAGTTATTTAAAGGGTGAGTAAATAGTACAAATAGGTGAATCAAGTGATATATCATTAATTTTAATAATTTGTATTTGATTTTTAAATAATTGTTAAATAAGTTGACGTAAATAATAATAAAAATAATTTTTAAATAAATTTTTATTTTAAATATTTTAGATGTCAAACATTATCTTTAAATTAAATATTTATAATTTAAAAAATTTATGAAGTTACTGTTCAAGATAACGAAAATTTGTAAAACCTAGGAAAAATTCAATTTTCTCAACATGCTTAATAGGGTAAAACAATAATTTCGGTTGAAAACCCGAAATTTTCTAGATCTCGGATGACGAAATGGACTTCACAGTTGAATTCGTCTCGCGAAATCTATTTACCCCATAAAATTTCGTTGGATTTTGAGACAGTCATAATTTCACGCTGAGTAAGATCCAGCGTCAGACACATGGCATGATCATGGATGCCACATGACACCTCTAGAGTGACACACATGAGCCATGTAGCACTTTGGAATAAATGGCCTACATTGAGCCAAGCGTTGAATGATGTAATAAAGAAGAAAAAAAGAAAAATCAAGAAAATACATGGAGATGACAAGTGGCTATGAGAGCAAGTTTCCACTTTGATAAATCTTGGGCTGGAGGAAAGTCAAAAGGAGGAATAGAAAAGAGAGAAAGGAGAAAAATAAAGAGAAAAGGAAAATGAGAAAATAAGAAAAATGAGAAGGGAGCAAACAAATAGAGAAGGGAATTCTGGGTGGATAGGGGAGGAGTAGGAAACAAGAGAGAAAGGGAGATGAAAGAAAAACGTGAGAGAGGAAAGAAAAAGGGGGGAGGAAAGAAATGGAGGTTTTCCAAGGCTCGATGGTCGGAGCTCAACGGCCCCGAGAAGAAAAGTAGATCCACGTACTGCGAGCCACGCATGGGTACCAAATCTTCGAGTTTCACAAACCTTACAAGGTGGAATTTTCCTACTACGAATATTTTACCCTAAAAGTCATGTAATGGCATAGGGTCATTTCTGGTTGTGATAGTCGTGGGTGATTTAGTCTTTGCGATTTCGACTGAATATTTGAAATTTTTGGACTGTCTGTGGCGCCCTGACCGTGTTTAGGTTTGGTTTTGACTGGACCGATGGCGTTGGGTTTTCTTGTGTGCTTTGGTATCAATCGATTCGTGGATTTAATGAAATCCAAAATCGTCTATGACCATGAAGGGACCAAGAGGAGCCCTATTTTATATGGGTCCGAGATTTGGGCCATTTTGTGTGGTTACAGAAAATAAACGTCTATAGAGGTCATGCAGTGTAAAAACTGCTAATATGTGCTTGTGTATGATGTATTAACATGGAAATTATACGTGAGAGAAATATAATTATTCGACTTATAAATGCAAGCTGTACTGAGCTCTTATTGTGCATGTAGCATGACATGAGCACAGGTACCGGCATGATTGCATTTCATATGCACGGTCACATCTCGTCAAGCTTCCGTGATGGTGTATGGCATTGCTATTCACCATTCTTAGAATGTGTGGTGAGCCTTTAATTGGGACAACATCCAAAAATCGACTCACTAAGTATATAAAACAATGATAAATATAAATCACGTGTGTCTGGGCGCACAAAGATGGGGGTGTGATCCCCTAGTGGTGAAAAGACCCAAAATTTATGCGCTAAACATGATCGCCGTGACAGCGTCAGAAATGTTTTGAAGGCGCATGTGACGATCCCCATGCTGCACCCAAACCTCGGGGCCGTTGACTACCCGCAACTCATAGACACTGTGGAATACTTGGGGTGATCCACATTTTTCATGTAATTTGCGTAGTCTCCTTTGTAATGTGGAGCTCACCAAATACAAAAACTCAGACAAAACCCCGTCATAAACACCCAATATACGTCTATGATTAAACGGCCACTGGGGCCTCCATATAAACCATTTCAGCAATAATAGTATATCCAACTATCCAACTATAGTTCAAGAGTTCAAATTACTTTATACAACATATATTAAAAATTAAAACAATTCTAATACATGTATTAATTTCATAACCCAAAGCCACATCCGCTTTCAAACTCAAATCTAGATGTTCCCTCGTGACGCTCCTGTACTGTGAAATAGTATCCTTATTGTGGTGAGCTAATGTCGAGTAGTAACACAATTCTAAGGGCTACTCTCCACCTAGTTTATATGTACCCAGTAAACACACATTCAAGCAAATGCATGATCCTACTTGAATGTCTAACTTCTCAACTCATACCCCGAGTCCTCACTGACTCCCTCATACTTGCCTAAACCTCGTATGAGAATTATTATGTTTATTTGTTTGTGGACAACCCTCCGATGTATATATCAATTGAGCCGCTCCGAGATTGATATTATTTATGGATCACTCCGACGATATCAATTGGGCTGCCTCACGATTGATATTATTTTTCTTTGTAGTATGACTACCCTCCGATCATATTTAGTTTTAGACAAACCCTCCAAACCATTTCTAGACTCATCTCATGTACCTACTCCACCATCCCAGGTGTCCTAATGCATATGGAATGCAATGATACAATCCATTATAGTCTATAACACATGCAAATATATAAATATTGCATATATTCACATAAAAATTGAAATCACACAATCGTGTTATGTAATTTCTCATTTCATCACATCAAAATTAGCTCAATGGGCTAATGATCAAACACGAGCAATTTAATTTTAATTAATCGACCAAACATATTAATTCACAAAAAATTATTTTGAGAACACTAAGCTGGAATAGTGAAACCTTGCTACTATTCCCGAAAATCACACTCATCGGTTCACTTTAGTGAACCCGGCTCACGGCTACTTCCGCCTCATTCCAATCAATACATGATCAACACACAAATGCACAATTAATCCATCTAAATCAGCCGTGGATACCACCTGCTTCCATTATGGTTTCAAAATTATATCAATTCGTCCCAGTTTCAGGGACCAATCAAACGGTCATTCAAGGCCCTAAGCCAACTGAACATTGAAAAACACTTAAATAAAGTAAACCCAAGTAGGAGAAACCCCTACCTCCTGAGTTCGAGGAAACTCCCAACCGGCAGATCACAAGAAGCCCTCCACTGTGAGTAGCTTCCTTCTGTCCCGAACTCCGCCGATCATTTATCTCCTACGCTTTGAGAGAAGGGAGACATCTCTCTCTAAAAACGCCCATTTTTGGCTATTGGAAGTCTCTCCCACGCTTCTTCCCTTTGCATTTAAGAAGACAACACTATTCGTTGTTCGTCTTATTATCCAACTTAAAACAATTCAAAATGACCATTTCATTCATTCTTTTCCTGCTATATCTCTATGATTATCTCTGGGCATCCATTTTTATCATTTACTCATACCACTGGTGAACATGATTACGTGTTATATGTGGGATTGGCAGATCAAAAATCGCTTTTCTAAGACTCGAATCGCGATGCCTCTCGAAGACGTGCTAACTCAATCGCCCCCATCAACGACGCAAGAATAGATTTCGCGGAGACGATTCCAACGGTGAAACTGGGTCACATCCGAGATTTGTAGAATAAATTCTGATTTTTAACGAAATTTCACTCAGAACCGAATTACAATTTTTTTTGCCATTTTTCCAGAATTGGAATTTCTGTCTTATATCTCTCCCTCCTTAAAGGAATTTCATTCCAAATTCAGACAATTACAATCACTCACATGCATATGCAACGTGCACTCTACCATGCATGTAAACAGTCATTTGAATCTTAAACGACTAAACCAAGTACCTTCATCCCTAAACAAGAAGGGATTGGTGGCCCGCATTGTGTCCTCAAGGTTCTACGTTGACTTCCACTCCATAGTCGCCATAAAGACTTCACTAAATTCTCACGGTCTTAAGGCCGCAGAAAACCCGATCACGACTATCCAATGCACACTCAACCCTCCTCAAAGGTCCCATATGTCAACTCTGACCGCCCCCAATCCACCACATGAGCCGGATCCGGAGTATACCGAGCATGGAGACGAAATACCTTATGGACACTCCGACATGTCGACAGAAGCCATAACTGCAAGACAGACACATCACCTTATCCTCTCGAGATCTGAAAGGTCCAATAAACCCTGCGAATAACTTTCTCGCCACCGAACCTCGGCACTCACTCCTCTCTTGCGCATCACCTCTGGCGTACATACGATCCCAACCTCGAACTCTAAGGGTCGACGCCGTGACGCTCATAGCTCTTCACGGCCTGCCGTGAGAAGACGCTGTCGATCAAGCTCACCTTCTAAGGTGTCCCACAAGATCGTGGACCCGTGATGGATCTCTCCCACCTTGCATCCAAAGATAATCTGACTCAGATGTATTTCCCATATAATGCCCTATATGGTGCCATCCGTATACTCGCCTCAGAATCGTTGTTGTAGGCGAATTCCACTCATGGCAATCATTCCTCTACCCTTAAGACCCGTGACGATGCTCGCAGTTTCGTCCTTCAACACTGTGATAATCCACACAACGGTATTACAATTAATACTGTCAAGGTCACCCTACACAACCCTACTTTGTGGTAAACGACCTCCCAGGTCACAATCGCTGACAATCTAATGGATCATCAACCTAGTCCATGTCATGAACGACATCCATGTATCGAGCCCTCGCTTCTACCAACGGCACCCAAATGCAATTTCCAAAGGTGGTATCCCAAATCTCGAATACTTCCACTTAATACCAACTCTAAGCTCCTTACGGGATAACCTCGACCGTGTTTTCATCTTGATTAATATAACTCTTCGGGCTTACACTCGAGCTCTTACATTCACACAGAATTTAGTGATATCTCCCGGGTCTCTTAGCACCTTAACCTGTGGATTCTCACCTTAGGGGATTAACGACTTCTTTGCTTTACCCACACTTTAATTACTCTTCATTTCGAATCGAACTATGAGTCTTCATCGAATGTAGTCCTAAAGACAACCATATAACCTACACTCACCAAGAGTGGTGAACGATCATACTGCACCCACACTCCACTCGACGCGGGATGTCACCGTGCACACGAACACACTAATAATGTCATACCGTGACACCCTATCCCGGGTCCACCATGAGCATAATCTCAGACTTCTACTAACCCGACCTATCAGGTCAACTTTTCACCCTACATCCTAGGAAGAACATCTATTCCTCGGCTTCTAAAGGCCTTAACCTCTGCTTCAAATCTGTTATCGCGGCGTAGATAACCCATTAAGATCCCAAAGCATCGACAACCCGATGGTTGTCAACTCATCCATGTCAAGCCCGACATCAACAACCAATATTCATCACCCTAAGGTCCACCACGCCCGCCGCACAACTCTTATCCGCCCTCGACTTCACTCTACACCGCCCCGGCCTATCTCAGGCCGGGCTGGAGGTCTGTATAGCACCTCGAAATCGAAACCAGCCTCCTCGACCCGTACTGGGTGGTGTGGGAGGAATGAACCGTATACTCTCCTATTCTATAGCTAACTAGGACTGCACTGTCCCAAAGTCCCGATCCCCCGTCTCGGGGCAATCCCATCTCATGCCCAATCCTAGCCCCGTCCCGAAACTCGGTGAAGCGTGGTCTCTACCCTCTTCCCCTGAACTAGAAGAAGGTCGATCCTCCTCTTCTAATACTAACACCCGTGATCCCGAGTGCCTGAGATCCCCGACTTCTCTCTCTATGGTCAAGGTCGTCCCAAACTACTGGATAATCCATGTCCCGAGGCGGTTCTACGATCCCGCCCGAACGGACAACTTCAAATTTCATTCAATAATCAGGGGACACCCGTGCCTAATCCTAAGAAACTACGTATCTCAAAGATTGACATTTGAATCCTCCTAACTCATCACGCCTCAAACCTTCCTCGGGTCAATCGACACCCGACGCGATACACCACGCACACCAAAAATCTCACCTCGTGAAGCCGTAATCTGCACTCATCGAATCCATGACAACCGATGGTCTCTCAACAACTGTAAAACGATCCTCAAGTGATACTCATGCTCCCACTATGACTGGGAGTAGATCAAGATGTCATCCACGAAAACTACGAAAAACTGATCTAGATAAGGTTAGAACACCCTATGTATGAGGTCCATGGAACATACGCGATTCATCAACCAAAGCAGCATCACCGTAAACTCCAACGTGCCTTACACGCGTCCTAAACTCGGGCCTTAGTGGATATCCGTCCTAACCCTCACCCGATGGTAACTGCAGAGATATATTCATCTCGATAGACTCGCGCCCTCTCACCGATCAACAATCATCAATCCCTAAGGGGGTACCGACTGATCGAACCCCGTTCTCAACTCCGTTTCCATAGTCAATGTACATCAAGGGTCTTGGCCCTTCTTTTTCGGCAAATAACCTGTGAGCGCCCATGGTGAGTGCCCGCCCGATGAACCCTTGTCCAAAGAGCTCCTTAGCCGACTCGAGTTCCCCGTAACCCACCCAAGCAACCCACGGAGTCATAGAGATGAAGGAGGTACCAGTGTAATCGAATACCGGTCTACATCCCTATGTGGAGGTAGTCCAAGTAGCTCATCTAGAAAAAAAACATCCACATACTCCCAAACTACTCGAGGTAGATCTAAGTCTGGTCTCTCCTCATCCTCTAGGGTAAGGCTCGCTAGCCAACCCGCGAATCGCCCCCTATTAATTTTGACTCGTGATAATGTCTGGGGCAAATGTCATGCTTATCTCTCGAAATACCACACGAAAATTGCCCCGTGATAAAGCAGAATCTCCTACGCCACAATCGATAACGAATCTTGTGTTATCAGCCAATCCATCCCCTGTGGATGACATCGAATCCTCATGGTCCATGATCCTCAGGTCCACTGTGAGTAGAGTCCCCGAGATCTCCAACTCACAACCGCGACCTATCATCCCTATTCTCGCCCTAATCCCTAGGAGAATCACACACAGCGTTCCCTCTAAGGTCTCTAGAGGTCTTAGTCTACTTCCCACCCATATTCTGTGGCTCCTCACCTCTAGTCGGAACGCAGCCACCTATCCCGGTAAAGTGTTGTGAGTGCACTCATGGCCTCTAACACCTTCTCGATCTGCATAAACCAATGGTCTACCACCATCGTACCTCCTCCCCCTGTGAATGTCGGAGGATGATGCACCCTAACCTCTGGAGGTTACTAGGACCTTCCTATCTACCTGCTATACTACCAGAAGATAGCAACAGAATACCTATGTACCCCCAAGAAAGCCCCAACATCAAACACCCATGTGCCCGACTAATACCCTGGATGCCCTCTACGCCCTCGCCCTCGACTCAGCCCATCCGTACGCCCAATGGCAAGTTAAATCTCAATACAAAGATTCAAGGCATAAACATACCAAGACACTAATCATACGCATAAATCAGTGTACACATATTGTCCTTGCATTTACAAGTAATGCAAGGCAATCAATTTTGCATTTAAAATATTGTTTTCAACAAAATTTTATTTTTGAAAATTTCATTTTTGAAAATTTTATTTTTCGAAAATTTTGTCTAATTTTATTTGATTTTTATTTATTTATTTTTTTTTACTTTTAGAAAATTTTAGATTTTTCGGGGTCTTACAATCAGATTTTCTAATTGATTTCTTATAGTCATTTCTAGGTGACTGAATATTTATTTTGTACTGGATGTCGACCATACACCCTTTTGTGCTACCAGTTTAAATGGCTCCAGCCTGTGATGAACTGGCCTATAGGGCATCATCAGGAGTATTGGCATCATGCTGCATCACCAGAAATAAGTAATTAGTCCAACTGGTGGACACCCAGTACATGAAACTATGCAGAGGAAATCCTGTTTTTTTTTTTTTTTCATTTCCTAACAATATACTTACTCCTATGCACTTTGTGGCTTAGCATCCTGTCCTAACCAAATAAAGCTTCAATTGGACCACTCATATCCCTACTAAGTCTGAATCACATCTTTAAAAGATCTGTACATCAAACTCAGTAAATAGTCTCACTTTCCCTCTCCATGCTTGGAAAGGCCCCTGCTCTCTTTAAGATGAAAAAGGAGGCCTAACCTCAGTTGTTTTTTGTTTTTTTTTGAACTCTAACTCAGAACATGAACTGGAATCCTGTAGAGTTTTATCTGCTTCAGCAAAACCAGTATGCATTTAATCTATTGAAAGACATTTGAAATGTCATTTTCCTTTTAAAATATAAAGCATCTGTTATATGCTTTTGGTGCCTGCAGCATACCGTTTAAACTAGTATGACAACTAATGAAATCTGTCTTATTTTTCATTCGTTAGGGATTCACATGAATCAATATGACAAATCTGGGCTAAAGAAGAAATGCATCAGGCAAGGGTCCTTTGAGCTGGTGACAACTATTACTTTTTTTTTATATTCAATTTTTCTTCTACTCTACAACTTGTAAACCTTATAGAAATCTTATTGTTCACCTCATTTTTTTTTTTCACTTAATTTTCCAGTAGAGACACTTCAAATAAATTTATAAAAAATTTATTTCATTCATTTTCTTTAGTTTTTCACACTACAAAAACCTGGGAAAATGATTTTCATCTCTAAACCAGCCAATTTCTAAAATTATTGAGCTCTATTTTCTTTAGTTTTACATTGTAAAACCAACCAAATAAATTTGTAAAACTTATTTTCTTCATTTTCTTTTTCCTGTCTACACACTGTAAACTCCTACAAACTTTTCCAATACATCACATAACCGTCCCTCAAACAATTACATGATCACACATCAAACACCAATTTCATCAATCACACAAAACACACCAAACACATGCATGAAGTGTCCTAGTTTTGTCCCGTGATTTCCTAGGTATTCTCATAGCTAAACACAACATCGAACCACACCTAGTGGCGATGTTCTTACACCTTCAAAGACTATGGCCTAAGACCAAATCCTCAATCTCTAGGTTTCCATATACCTATACTCTACATCTAACCACCCAAGTGGCGATGGATACCCAACCCGAGCTCCCTAGGTATTCGATAACAAGCCTGGCAACAGTCGACGCCTCCAAACTCCGGGGTCCTTCGACTGACCACAACTCGCTGGCGGAGCTGGTGGAATGTCGGTGACCCGACATTTTTTTCATTTAAAACGGCGGTAGTCTCCTTTGTACCTGGGAGCTCTACCAAATACAAACCTGCACAAAACCTCGTCCCAGTCGGGCCCAATATAAATAATTCAGTGGATAAAACGCTACTGGGGCCAATAAACCAATACTCATAACAATGTATATATCCAACTATCCAACCATAGTTCAAGAGTTCAATTTGTTTTCTATACAACATATATTAAAATTAAAAACACCCTAATGCATGTAATAAGCCCCATGATCCTGAAGTCACAATCCGGCTTTCTTCTAAAACCTCGCCCCAAAGATTAAGCCGTCCCTCGCACGCTCCTCGTACCGTAAAATAGTATCCTCGACAGGTGAGCTAATGTCTGCGAAGGGAATCACCCCAAGTGGGCTACTCCACCTAAGTGTATATACTGCTCAGTAAACACACATTCAAGCAAATGCATGATCCCGTTTGAAATGTCTAACCGACCATCTCATACGCTCCCAAGTTCATCGACTCTCTCACACTCCCGCCGCTTCCCGAGTGAGAATTATTATGTTTATTTGTTTGTGGACAACCGATGTGTATATATCAATCTGTCGCCTCCGACGATTGATATTATTTATGGACTGGCTCCTCCGACGCGATATCAATCGGGTCGCCTCCGACGACCGGGATATTATTTTTCTTTAGTATGGGACTCCGCCTCCGATCATATTTAGTTTTACAACCCTCCTAAACCATTTTCTAGACTCATCTCATGCACTCTGCTCCCTACCGGCCCTAGGTGTCCCAATGCATATGGAATGCATGATTGTCAATTCCACTGAGCAACTTCATAACGACACATGCAAATATATAAACATGCATATATTCATAAAAATTAAATCACACAATCGCTGCATAATTTCTCATTTCATCACATCAAAATAGCCTAATGTGGGCTAATGATCAAACACGAGCAATTCTACTTTAATTACCGACCAAACATATTAATTCACAAAATTATTTTGAGAACAATCGCTTTCAGAATAGTGAAACCCTGCTACCATTCTCGAATCACTAATTCATCTGCCTAATTAGTGAACCCGGCTCACCCGCCATTTCCTCGCCTCATTCCAATCAATACATGCATCAACACACAAATGCACACCACATCCACCCAAATCGCCGTGACACACTTCTGCCGCCTCCATTATATCAAAATTATATCACCCTGGTCCAAGTTTCAGATCATCAAACAATCGGTCCAGCCTCCCAAGCTAACCGAACATTGAAAGTTCACCTGGGCAGGTTGTGAAACTCCAAAGTAGGAGAAATTTCACCTCCTGAGTCAGAGGAACTCCCAACCGGCATCTACAAGAAGCCCTCCATGTAGAGTAGCTTTCTTCTTGTCCTCAAGACTTCACTGTCGCATCTTACGAAGAGAGAGAGAGTCGAGGACATCCTCTCTCAAAAACGCCTATTTTGCCACTGAAGTCTCCTCCACTCTTTCTTCCTTGCATTTAAGAAGACAACACTATTCGTTGTTCGCCTTATTATCCAACTTAAAATAATTCAAAAAATGACCATTTCTGTCTCCCTTCTTTTCCTAGTTTTGACATTTCTCCAGATTATCTCTACCCATTTTTATCATTTCTCACTCATGTCACTAGGCACATGAGTGAGGTAGTTATATGTGACTTTCATCGCATCAAAGCAGCTAGTTTTTCTAAGATCCGAACCGCGATGCTCCTAAAAACGTGCCAACCTCGACCGGCTCACTCTGACGGGGCCTTACGTGCTAGCTAGATTTCTCGCAGACCATTCCAACGGTGAAACTGCTTTCATTATCCGATATCTATAGAAATAAATTTAGATTTTTAACCGAATTTCACTTTAGAACCGAGATTACGATTTTTTGTGTCTCTTTCCGTAAATTAGAATTTCTGGTCTTACGTGTGTGACCCTCGAAAAAAAAAGACGTGGTTTTATGAAACAACACACGGGATTTTGATAAAAAACTCATGTGAATATCGTGAGGTTTGTCAATCGCTTATCATCGCGGAAACACCACGACCTGGTTTTCACCCTAGCGCTGCAGTGGTGAGCTCGCCGAGACTGAGTTGCGGCATGAGGCATCTCATCTCATACGATGTTGTCGCTGATCTATATGGTATTTCATTATTATATGGAATATGAATGGATGTTTTATATACGCCATTGCATGTGCATTTTAGTGGGGATAGCCTTGCAGAGAATTAATCACTGTGCATTTCTCACCCTATGTGGGACCCCTTTAGGTAGGAGATCACTTTATTCATGAAGCTCGTGATTGTTATACTGATATGGCCTTGAGTAACATTTTTGTAAAAGGGTTTTGTAAAAGGATTTTTTATAAAATTCTTTTGACTATTGTATAAATAGTCAAGTATGTATCATGGTAAAAGGGCCATGATTTGACTCTACTGATCGTAATATTAATTTTCTTTTCATATTTTTATAGATTACATATGAATGAATGTGCCCAAAGTGAAGGTTATATGAAGTGGTGTCAGGCATAGCAATTCTGTTCATGAGTAGTCGGGTACCGGTCCAATACCAAGACTTAGGTGCAAGACTACCCAAGATAGAACGCACAGGGGTGGTCACTGTTATCAACTATCCTCGAAAATTTAGGGCATCACATCTTGGTATCGAGCCAGGTAAACGATTACCTAGGAGTCAATGTGGTATCCACAAGTATGGTCCCCGATATCATTTGTCTTAATCTACAGGCATCAATAAGCTCAGTGATGCCAGTATCGGGAGCTAATTGAAAGATGGTCTAGATCATGCATTGTTGTGTAAGCTGCGAAGTTTGTGCTTAACATGTCGTGGTGATATGTGTGGTGGAACACTATTAGGTTTGTGTTCATAACTCAGGGGTTAGGAAAAACAATGAACATGATATTCTGAGAACCGATGTGTGTATTAGTGTTCGAATTATGCACCACTAAGGAAAAATGGATGAACGGTGTAGTTCATGATGTTAAAGTCTATTGGTCGGCATGTGCACTACTAGTTAATCGAGATAAATGCCCATGAGAACCTCTAATATTGTCCGGCACGTGATGGCTAGTAGAGGAAGCGATGTCGGGTGGTGGGCTGAGTAATAACCCATGACCACCCGCTTTGACCAACACACCATGATCGTTGTTATCGGGCGACCGCTACCCTTAGGCGTAGGTGTTGTCGCACACCATCACACGGCTGCGCAACCTGGAACCAAGGGGTCAAGAGTCCAGGTTCGAGGCAATAGCGATCCTCCCGGGCCGGATGCAGTGGCGAGTCATTGTTTTCTACTAGTCGAAGCGATATGGGTCAAGCAGCAAGCCTTACCTGTGAGGACGCAGATGAGACAGGATTTGGTCTACACGGAGTGTCAAGTGGTACAGGATGTCTTTTCCCGAATGAGCTGGCTGTGTGGATTACTCCAAGGTATGAGCGGGATTCGTCATGATACCCTGTGTACGCCGCTATTTGTTCCTCATGGGATGATTACTCCAGCTGAGTTATAGGAACTCAAGGTCCAACTGCAGGAATTGTTGAACAAGGGCTTTATTAGACCGAGCACTTCACCATGGGGAGCTCCGGTTCTATTTGCAAAGAAGAAGGACAAGACCCTTTGACTGTGCATTGACTACCGATAGTCGCAAATAACAGGTTGGCGATCAAGAATCGGTAATCCACGGGTCAGGTGATCAAGAAGATTGAAACAATCGCTTGAAAGGGCGGTGTCTACCTAAGATAGACCTTCGCACCGCCATCATTGAGAGTTAGAGGTTGATATCCCTAAGACAACGCTTAGGACGCTGCAGATAGGCATTTCGAATACGTTGATGCTCCCTTTGCCGACGAATGCGCCAAGAAAGATTCACGGATCTCATGCATAGGGTATTCCAACCCTACTTAGATCAGTTTATGTCAGGGTCTGTTGGAGATACATTTGATCTTACCCCGCCTAAGGACTAGCATGAGGATCATTTGGTGGATTGTTCCCTCCGGTGCACTCAAGGACCATCGCTGTATGCCAAGTTCAGCGTGGGCTTTCGCTTTCATCGAGGCGAAATTCGTGAAGATCGTTTGCGGCGTCAACTTCGTGTGTGTCGGTGAGACTCCCCGAGAAGGCCGAGGCTATAATGAGTGAGGGTAGTCAAAGTCGCCTCGAGATACGCTAGCTTGGGATTGGCAAAGATATCAAAAAGTGCCATGCTCAGATTTCCCACGCAGCCACTCCATGACTGGGATTAACTGGCGGTTAAGTTTAAGGATGACTTGGTGGTGAGAAACATCTGCAGCACTTGGGAGTTAGCATTTATCACGCCCTATTCTAATAGTTCTCCGGGAACGGTGACGAGGTACACCTATTATTGTGATGCCTTTAGGGACCGATGCAGTTCGGGAGGGTTGTAGCTTATGGTTCCGCATACAATTAAAAATCTGTTATAATACCCTGGCTGACATGATCCAGAGTCATGACCATTGTCTTTTGCCTTTAAAGATTTGCGCCACTATTTGTATGGTGAGCGCTCAAGTGTTTCTTCTGCACCATATATTTGAAGTATATTACTAATAACGCCACCCTCAACATGAGGTGAACATAAATGGATGGAGTATCTCAAAGATTATGACTTCACTTTACATTACCATCCCAGTAAGGCAAAATGGGCTGGCTGACGCAATGAAAGTCACTGGGAGTACTGGCTAGTGTAGCTTCCTGGGAGTGGCAGATGGTCGAGACTGCGGGAGACGCTTTAGACTACAAGATCGTGATTAGGCCCGGGAGCCGCTAGGAAGCTCAGGTGCCACGCCATCCCTACGAAAGCGAGCGATCGGGAAGTCCTGTGGGTGACTAGAGATATCGCCCATCGGACCGTGTGTAAACTGAGAAAATTTAAATTCTTCTCGAAAAGGGTAAATGGTAATTTCGGGTCAAAATCAGAATTTTTCTGTGATTCGATGATCGAAACCGACTTCACCGGTTGAATGCCCACAGTACTCGCTACCACGCTGAATTTGTCGAATTCTCGAGACAATCGAATTTCATGTTTTTCGAGGCACGGTGTCAAGTCAGAAGATCTGGCTTTGTGAGAGACATGTGAGCACAAAGTCGCCCACTACACGTACTCACAGCAAGATTAGTGGAGAGATGGACATGAATGATTCAGATTGCTTCAAGTGTCAAAGCGCCCTTGGGTTAAATATAATGAAGGGACAAAATGGGAATTAAATGAAAAGATTAAATAAATATATTGTAAAAAGACATCTTCTTCTCCAATTTTCTCACGGAAACGGTGCAAAGTAGGTGCGGAGAATCAGCTGTGAGAGAGAAAGTGTGACTCTCTCTGATTTCCCACTTCAATCAGCTCTGCTCTTTCTGGGCCAAGAAGTTAAAAGTTGTTCTATGGCGGCAAGGGCTACGCTGTAAGGACTGATTTTTGTAGAGTTTCACAACTCCAAGAGGTAGGGATCTTTCCTACTTGGTTTATTCTTTGGCTAAGAGCCATTTTAATGGATGGGGATTTGTTGAGGTTTGGATGGCCGTGTTTTCGGTCTCAAAATCTTTGAACCGAGTGAAGAAAATCCCTATTGTGTGGTCGTGAAAAGTGCCGAGCCTAGGGTTCTACTGTTCATGTGATATGTTGTGTGATTTTAAAGCGGTCAAAGATTCAAAATGAATTGTTGATTGTTACAGCCCATGAGCTATTTTGGTGTTATTGATTGTGAATTGAATAACATGAATTATGTGAATTAATTTTTGTTAATAGTATATATAAAATATGATGGATGAATTGTTTGAAATGGCATAATGCATTCCATATGCAATCGGCACCCCTAGATGGTAGGGGGTGTGAGTGCACATTACCGAAAGAAATGAAGGGAAAAAATGGAAATGGTTGTGAAAGAATCATACATAAGATTCTCCCGAAGAATGTCTTTAGAGAGTTGTCCAACAAGCTTCATCTCGAGAAGCGACCTGATGACTGCTTCGCTGAGAATTACCTGCAACAATTCAATTTCTGAGGGTTGTCCAACATATTTTACCGAAACTCGATAGTAAGTTCTCGAGAAAAAACTTTGTTTGAAAACTGTATTTTTGCTCGCACAGCTTCTTAGGCATGTGCAGAGTTGTGAGACTCCACATGATGATCAAGTATGAAGACATCTCAAGTAAAGATCACTGTTTCAGTTTGAAAGTGTTTGCTGCCATGACATGTGCACTTAGGGTGAGCAGAACCTAAGGTAATGATTATCACTATTTGGCATTGCTCACCCTATCGAAGACGTCGTTGTGCATGAGTGCATGATGACGGCGTTCACTAGAGGTCACATGAAGAAAGCCGATTGTGGCTTGACATTTCTTTGTAAAACATGTATTAGAACTCTAACTTTGGATATATGTTTTCGTTAAGAGTAATGTAATAACTTTGAACTATTGTTATATAGTTGATATATACTTACGAGTATTGATGTACGGCCCATGTGGCCATTTTTAATATGTATAAGTCTCATAATATGAGACACGGTGAATTCCACAAATAGTTATTTAATATATCAACATATACCCTGACCAGCGCCACGCCTTGGTATCGTGTTTTCGAATATAATACCTAGAGCTTAATGTCTGATGCTAAAGTATAGCTTAGTATCAATGCTTGGCATAATGATTACCTAGACTTGATGGGCATAAAAGTTAGATCAAGATTCATTTGCGGCATTTTGATGAATGGTGTGTATAACATGAATTGTCAGGGTATGTCAGGTGATTTTGTGCTTGGTGAATAGCACATAGAAAAAAAAAATGTATTGAAGGAATTTTTTTTCCGAGGTTTTACAATGTGTAAAACTGGAAAATAAAATAAAATAATTTTAATGAATTTATTTGGTTCTACTAGAAAATGAAAAAAATAATAATAATAGTTTTTTTTGTGGTCTTCCAATAGGTGGAAACGTGAAAAAAAAATTAGTGAAAAACAGAGGAGATTGAACGTACATCGCTCGATTTTTTCCAGTTTGTCACGATACAATAGATCGTATCGCGATTGATGTGGCACAAGGGCGTAGGCGGCGGCCACGATACGCCGCAAGATCCTGTTACACTACCACCATTACTCGCCAACATGACCACGACACACCGTACTGGCACAGGGCAAGCTGGCACGCGTTGGCGGGTGGCCCGCCACGTATCACAGCTCTTATCGCTACCGGGGCGCGTTCGCTGAGAAGCCGCGATACAGCGAGCGGCGGAGCCGATACGCGCGCAACAACACCCTACAACACGGCGTGAGCGCCGGGCGATATCGCCGCAACGCGCGCAGCCGCCGCAAAAGAGCCGAAGGCGATACAAATTTTGGCCAGACCGGGGCTCACGACACGCCGGCGCTGCCGCGACAAGGCCTCGCGACATGGCCGTGCCAAAGGTGCACGCAGCTCTGTCCTCGGTGCACTCGCGGCACCTGGCCCCGTTTTGACTCGTGACACCGCTCGAGTCACCGCTTCGATAACGAACGCGGTATAATCGCTCACGAGGTTTTTAAAAAATAAAAATTTTATAAAATAAAATATTTTTCGGTTGAATATTATTTACAGTGAACTTATTGTCTTGGTATTGCCTATGAATGCATGGACGTTGTGTATGAAATAAATTTTTCAAGATAGAATAGTGTCTCAAGGCTATGTTTACACCCTAGAGATAAAGCCAGAGCATCCAACTTACTGACATGTAGATGGCTAGCCAGGGGAGATGACGTAGGGGTCGTCCACAAGGTGCTAGCCAAGCACCACCGCATTTGACCGCCAGTGCCTGGCCGAGGCTGGCTGTGGATTGCGTGTTGCCGCCATTAAAACAGCTAGTGCAGAGTAATGGAAGGGATGTCCGTAACCCGTAGAGGTTCGTGGCACATCATCCCCCTCCGATGTTCAATGGAGAGATCTACAGAAGTGCTGGCTCTGTTCATGTGTGTGTTGAGAAGGCATAGAGGCTAGCGGAGATCGCCTCCGATGTTGCTCATGATCGACTGGTTTTTCCAAATAGAGGTGGTGGAAATTCCGCGCTGCGCTGAATCGCTTGGACCCTGTAGATCAGGCAACGACTCGGGCAGAGTCCATGGTCTCATTCATGGGCAAGATTTTTCTGAGACCGTCGCCACGCGAAGGCTCAGGAGTTCCTAGAGCTGAAGTAGGGGACTATGACCGTATTGGAGTATTTGGTTAGATTCACGTAGCTAGCCCGGCTTTTACATGACTACGTGCAAACACTGATACTGGGCTGGCGTAAGGAGATTCGAGAGTGGGCCGAGATTGTCCATTCGGTAGGGATTCTAGACTTCGCCTTACAAGACATGGACTGAGAACAGATCCACTCAATGATATAGAGAGAGAGATCAAGATGCCTGAGCACCTGATGCGCAGTAGCAAAGAGGAAGAGACGCCTTAGTCGGAGCAATAGAAGGTTTAGTTCACATGGTGAGTTCCAGATACACGCTATCCGTGCCAAGGAAAATCAAGGTTACTAATCAAAGTTGCAGATGGTGTGTTACCATCGCCAATGCACTGAATAACCAGCAGATCGCCTTTGAGACGTGGATCCCAAGGTTTCGTGAGACAACGCAAATTCCGGGGCCACGGCTGGACAGAGAGATATGCAGATGTTCCTATACCCCGGTCACTACAAGCCAAAGGAGCTAAGACGGGCCTCGTGGAGCGCACCTGCACCTCCTCACAAAGCCGTGAGAGGCCGACTACTGGCCAAGGTGTAGGACGAGCAGCCAGGTGGACATCGTGGGCCTAAGGTGACCAGCTTCACCATCACTGGCCGAGTCACCGTATCAACTAGTCATATGGCGCGGTTATCTCGCCAGCTGGCAAGAGTATTATTTTATTCTAGTGCATCATATTCATTTATCAATGAGACGGCAGATAGAGTCGGGCTTGTGTTAAGGCCTTAGAGGTTCCCTTGTATGTGAGTTCTCCCCTAGGGATTAAAGAAGCAGGGATAGGGATGAAGTGTCGGGTTGTGAGCGGAGATGTCGTGATTCTACTCACGCGGACCCGAGGGTCACGGACATCTCGTAGTTCGACGTCATCCTTAAAGATGGATCGCTGACACTTATCGTCATCATCGACAGAGCGTAGGAGGGTTACCGCCACACTGTGATCGTGACTGGTTGTATTTAAGTGGGCGGGCATGATATTTCGCTCCCGCATGCTGTACGAGTCCAAGTGTCGTGGATAACATGTCGGGCCGAAGAAGCTTCCGGTTCCTGAGATCAGCAGACCCATCAGCCCACCGAGTAGTTTGAAAGTATGAGGATGTTTTTCTGATATTATCGATTGCCTCCCTTAAGAAGCTGTGGTAGATTCTTTGGTATCGAAGTTACACCCCTCGATATTTCGCCCATCTCTACGACCGCGATAGATGACACTAGTCAGTTCCAAAGAACTCGTAGTCCAAATGCATGTGGAGCTAACGGACAAGGGGTTCGGTTGGGACCGAAAGTACTTCCACATGGGGCGCCCAGGCTCTATTTGTAAAGAAGAAGGACAAGACCCTTCGACCCAAGGTATCGGATTCATCGATGCCAAATGCTCACATATCAAAGAATCTGCATCATCATAAGGATTGATGACTTCGTTTCATCGTACCGAAAGGAGCACGAAGTCTATTCCCAAGATAGACCGCGTGACCGGTTACCATCGCTTGAGGGTTAGGAGATAGATATCCCAAGATAAACGCTCAGGACGCCGAGCATGGGCACTTCAGCTGCCGCTGATGCCCTTGATCACGACGCGCCACAGATTCATGGACTCATGCATAGGGTATTCCAACCCTATTTGATTAGTTTGTCGCGGGTTCGTGGATGACATTTGATCTACTCCCAATGTATGGGAGCATGAGGACGTTTGAGGATCGTTTTACAGTTGCTGAGAGATCATCAGCTATACGCCAAGTTCAGTAAGTGCGAGTTTTACTTTACCAGGTGAGATTTTGGGCACGTGGTGTTAAGCATCAGGCAGGGTCATGAGACCTGAGAAGGTCAGAGGCAAGATGAGTCGGTGTCAAGTCATTTTCAGAGTTGCTAGCTTAGATTGGCTGGATACTACGGTAGGATCACTGGTGATTTCTCCCGATTGGAAGCACCTATGACGAGATTGACCCTAAGGGAGGTTAAGTTCACCTGGACGACATGCGTAGAGGCATTCCAGAGTCAAGAGGGGAGGCTTACTACTACTCCTATTCGATAGTCCTGCATGTGGGTATTAATAAGTAGGTTGTGATACACCTCGAGGGCCTGGGACCGGGATGTGTTTTGATGCGTCCAGAGGGTAGTAGCTTATGGTTCCCGGCTAATCAAGAATCATGAGCGTAATTACCCCACATTACGATATGGAGTCGCGGCTTAGTCCCGCTTTGAAGATTCAGTGCCACTATTTATATGGCAAGTAGTTCGAGATGTACTTAGACCATAAAAGTATGAAGTATATCTTCACGCAATGCAGACCAATATGAGTAACCGCGAATGGATGGAGTTCCTAGAGGACTATGATCACCTTGCAGCCATACCACCCTGGCAAATGTGCGGCTGATGCACTCGGCCTAAGTCATGGGGAAAAGTATCGCTGCGAGAGCAAGCTTCCGTAATGGCGGATGCTCTAAAACCTGTGGGACAGCTCAGCTGGGCGCATCGCGAGCAGGTTCAGGGTACGGCTGGGAGTTTGGGAGAGCTACACCTGTTCTTTCGGAGCGCAGAGTGATTGAGTCCCGGGCAGGACGCGGAGATGAGTGTTCCATCGTAATCATGGGGCCAGTACAGTGATGAGGGTCGGACCGCCCAATGAGAGGTAGTCTTCTATATGGGGAGGATGGGTGGTGGTTCCTCAATTGATCTATTTTGAGAGAGGAGATCCTTAGTGAGCACCTTTCGCTTTGCTGCGCATGCGTGTGGCACTAAGATGTTTTAGGATTCGCCACGCATTTCACTGAGCTGGATGGCATACATGGGGACTTTGTTCATCGATGTATCACTGTCAATGTGTTAAGGCTGATACCGTAGCCGCCAGCGCCACTTGCTATCAGTACGAGTGGAAGTGGGAGCACGTCACGATGGATTTGTGACCCACTTGCCACCTAGACACCGCAAGGACATGATGTGTACTGGGTGATGCTGGATCGACTCACGAAGTCAACACATTTTCTAGTCGCGGCGGATGACCTCTCACATCGGGAGAGATTCTCGCCTGGCCATTCGAGCTAGTCCTAGCTACATGGAGTACCAAAGATCCATAATGTCGGATAGGAGACCGAGGTTTACGAATTGACTGAAGAGCTAAAAGGCTACGTGGGCACACCTACGACCATGAGTACAACTTTCCACCATAATGTGGTCACGAGGAGGGACCATGCAAATAGAGATATGTTTTAAGTACATCCAGATCAAGGGTAGTTGGGAAAAACACTTGCCCTTAGTGGAATCTCACTGGCAACAAATGGGGCGCATCGTGCTAGTATACATATGGCACCAAGAGGTGACAGGCGAGCCATGCATCACCGATATGTGTCGCGATCCAGGTGGGAGAGCCCATCACCGGTCCCGACCGACAGGCACAGATCCTCCGAGAAGGTGAGTTGATACGACAAATGGGCCTCACTGGCCGAGCTGGTAAAAGAGCTGCGCCTCCGATGTGCGACGCTTCAACCGAGCTCGAGGCCGTAGATCGCCTTCAAGGTGACGCCCAAGAGCAGGAGCGGTCGTGTCTCTGAAGCTTGAGGCGCCATCACCGAGGTTCTCATCGGGCCCTTCAAGATACCAAGAGGGTAGGCACCGAAGTATTACCGTTAGCTTTACGCCCCGCCATGTCGTGTCCACGAGGTATTTACGCCCATGTCTGCAGGTACACCCGCATCCAACTCATGTGAAGTGACTGGGAGAGATTGAGGTTGACACCTTAATGGAATTTCTGATATGATCAGCTACAGATTATGGATACCGAGATCAGGTTTTGCTACGCAAGACCGTGAGGCTGAAGGAGGGTGCTATGGAGATACCGTTGGAGCTGAGGAGTCAACGTGAGAGCACAGGACATGATGCGCTGCCCATCTCCTCTTATTTAGTGGATGAAGGTACGTGGTTTAGTCATGCTTCACTTAAATGACTAGTTTACATATGTTTTGGCATAGTGCACGTTGCATACGCATGTGATTCACAGATTGTATAGAATTTCGGACTAAATTCTTTTAAGGGATAGGAGAAAATGTAAAACCCGAGAAAAGGTCTGAATTCTTCTCAAAATAAGAAATGTACTGTCAAAATCCAAAGCATCTTATGTGATCCTAATAGATGAAACGGACTTCAATTCGCAATTATCTTCAGAAATCTGAAGGCCATGTCGGACTCGAGACACTGGAATTTCATCGCTTTTGAGGCACCGGGTGTCTGGTGCCTTAAGACTCATTATGGAGAGACATGTGGATGTGAAAAAATCACCTACTACATATACCCATGTGACACATGTTGCATGATTAGTGAGAGATGACACTGGCCAGAGATTGCCAAGTGTCAAAAAAAGGCCCTTAAGTCAAATAGTTAAATGAAGGGCCAAATGGAATTATGAAAAGATTAAATAAATAGGAAAGATATATCTTTCTCCAATTTTCCCATCGAAACGCAAAGAGGGTGTGGAGAAATCAGCTAGAGAGAAAGTGTGACTTTCTAGATTTCGCTTTAATTCAGGCTTCGCCTCTCTTCGGGCCAAGCAAAGTTGTTCTATGCAAGGGCGCATGGCACTCCACGGAGTCTCCAAAACCCAGGTAGGATCTTTCCGTTTGGTTTATTCTTTCGCTAAGAGCCATTTTAATGGACGGGCATTTGTCGAGGCTTGACGACCGTGTTTTCTGCCTCAAAATCTTTCGAACCGAGCGTAAGAAAATCCCTATTTGTGGTCGCGGAATGCGTCGAGCCTAGTGGTCTCTAATCTGCTCCGCGTGATATGTTGTGTGATTGTCGCTGGGTTATCTCAAAATGAATTGGCTGTGATTTTTATTACCCCATGTGAGCTAATTTGGTGTTATTGATTGTGAATTGAATAACACATTTATGTGTAATTGAGATTTTGCTAATATATATAATAAAATATATACATTTAATTGTTTAAAATTCAAGATAACGCATTCCATACGCACTCAGGGCACCTACTGGTGGAAAGAATATGACACACTAAAGGAAATGAAAGAAAACAGTAAATTGTTGCAGTTAGCCTTATGAAGATTTTCCCAAGAATCGTTTCGAGAGTTGTCCAAATGTTTCCATCTCTGCGGCGGACTCCATGACCTGCTTTGAGAATTACCCAAAGAATTTAATCTTTAGGGTTGGTCCAATATATTTACCGAAACTCAAGAGGTTTTCTAGAACAAAACCTTTTGTTTTGAAAAAACTGTATTTTGCTCGCATTTTGACTAGACATGTGCAAAGAGGAGTCTATGAGGACTCCATACACTGGATCAGTAAGGTCTCATAGACCACGATTTGTCAATGCTGCTTTAATACTACGACACGCTGCAGACTTCAGTGTAGTGAATCCACGAGTAGACATCATCTGGCATTTCGTCACCCCGGCTTCGAGTGTGGATCATTGTTTTGCATGAGGTAATAAGATGATGATGACGTTCACCAGAGGTCACAAGTTTAGAAGAAAGCTCTGATTCGTGGTTGACATTTCTTTTGTAAAACACATATTAGAACTCTAACTTTGATATATGTTTTGGTTATGAAAGAATGTAATAACTCTGAACTATTGTTATATAAGATATACTGATGGAGCAGCCATACGGGGCCCGCGGCCATTTTTGTCGCGAGGTCTCATAATACGCACACGCAGGTCCGGTAGTCACGTGTCAACGACACTTCGATTGGGGCGTCACACCAAGTATAGCGTCACGGTGGACGTATACCGGGCCATCCACACGTATGGTAGTCTTTAGTGCGGGACGGGTTTGTGTTCCCACTTGCGCACCCTTCTCTCCGATCCGACCCGACGGCGGTCCGAATCGACCGATGACGACCGGCCGAAGCCTTTTCTCAAATGCATTCATCAAATTCATTTCATTTCAAATCTTTGCGGAAGCGATTTCAGTTTCGGGACGAGCCCATAAACGGTTACAATTTTCTAATGCACCGACGCGCAACAGTGGTCAATCGCAGCATTTACATTGCAACATGTTGTCCAAAAATTGTAAACAAAGTATTGATACAAAATACTTCTAAGTTGAACTCCCATTTGTTTACAATACAATGACCCATCTAAATGATGAGAATGCAAAATGACTGAAAGATACCTCGAATTCTTGATGACTCGCCCTCGATCTGGTCCGCTTGCAATCACTCTAAGACTCACGCATTGATAAACAATACGCTAAGCATTTTTATGCTTAGTGGTTCATGTGCCTCTTATCCATTTCGCTCAATACAAATCATGCGATCTGTGTAACATTTGATATCGATATTCATGTAGTAAAGGATACTTATAAAAATACAATATTTAAACGTTTTTCGGTGATTTTCTGCTTGTGATTTCACATACCCATTATAGAATTGTGAGATCCACGATGCATTCAACACAGGAATCTCCCGGCTTGTCATTCAAGAGCAATGTGGTTTCACACTTAATATTACCGCCTCACATATGACCATAGACTCCGATATCCCACGATGATCAAATGCGAATCCCCAGTCTCCGTCTCACATTCAAGAGCAATGTGATTTCTCGCAAGATTCGCATACCGGCCTCTTCACATGACTATGTGAATTCGACATTCACGCATGCATTCGCTTGGTGAACCCCGCCTTGTTTGTCATTCAAGATAGTCGTGGATTTCAAGATTAGATAAATACGGTTACCTTCACACGAATTCACTGTGAATCTCACATGTCAATAATACATACTTCGGCTCAAATCAATTTACTTTTATGCAATATCCCTTGTAGCTCAAATACACGCGATACATGCTGGTTTATTTACCAAACATTTCAAATACTAATCATTCGAATCGGCGAGCAGGTGCCGGTATATTTTTCATAAGAGAGCAATATGAGAATAAAGAACGCAGAGAACAAACTAGAATAAAGATCAAGTATAGAACAAACTGGACAAAGATCGCTTATAGAACAAACAAAGAATAAAGAACGGTATAGAACAATACGAATAGAGAATGTAGAATAATCATAGAACAAACCAATTATCGACCCCGTTTCTTTCGATATCAACTTTAGGTCGTTATCAGCCACCCGCATTTCCAGTCAAATGCAATTTATTCACTGCAGTGGTTAAGCAAATAATCATACTAAACGACCGCTTGCCGGTACGTGAGAGGTATGGCACGCTTTTATCGAGTTCCAATCTTATTTAATCCCCAGAATCACTAATGAAGGTTCCTATAATATGCATGTATTTAGGCCCTCAAATACCGGCATATGTTGCATTCCTCGTTGACATGAATCTGTATGTTATTCTGGTGGGGCGTGACCGGCACACCCCTGTACTCAGACTCCAAGATATACCTGGAAATAACTGATTTGCCTTCATTTTCCACTTTTGATACCACTCTTCCTGAGCATAACTTCCCCATTCCTTAATCAAAATCACATCATGAAACTATCCAGTTTCAATCCTCGTAAATACTTGTATTGGTGGTTTGAATCTCAAATTGAAACCCTAGGTAAAATCCCATGAATTCACCCAAAGCGTCCATCAATTCTTCTTAACATCATATAATTTTGATGGATTCATGTTTATTTCTACTATTTGGGGTTTTACCCACATAATCTCGTAATAATTTAAGGGCTCAAGTGATTCTCTTCCACAAAACCCTAGACAAAGGAGGAATAATTCTTCAAACCAAAAGCTTCAAGAAATTCAAAACACACTTGATCCTCTAAGATGAAACATACCTTGGTTTTGGTCTTCCTCTCCTTCTCCTTCTTCTTCTTTCTTCCTCTTTGTTTTCTTTGCTTTCTTCCTAATGTTTGTTTAGGGCAAATTGGAGACCAAATACAATTAGTTTTATCTCCCTTTTTTATACTCCCTAATTCTCTTAATTTCAAAAGGTCCTTTATCATTAGCTACTTAGTAATCAGAACTTATATTTTATTTCTCTTATGGCCCATCTCTACTCCCTTTATGATTTTTATCCCATTTGTGGTCAATCCCTTGTCGTAGTGCCACAATTTTTCGTGTTCACTAAATTTATCATTTCATAATTTGTCAATTTATCAATTTTCCTGTAAAACACAGTTTGTCAATTTATACTTAATATATGGCCAAATTTTCCGAAGAGAAATTCTAGGGTATTTTTCAGCGTTACACCAACTAACCGATTTGAGAGAGGAGATCCTCAGGGAGTTCCACTACTCTCATTTTGTTGTGCATCAAGGTGGCACGAAGATGAACTGAGATCTTCGTCACCGTGGGATACTTCGGGAAAGGTAATGAAGCGGACACGCTTGAGATTTTGTTCGACTACGCCTCATGTGTCACAGTCAAGGTCGAAAGCATCGGAGCCAAACAGGCTACTTCAACCACAGAGGGGAAGCGGAGTTGAAGTGGGAGCACGCCATGATGGACTCAGACCCACTTGCCATGACATCATGGAGGCATGATGAGGTATGGGGGTGATAATGGACCGGCCACTGTGCCTGGGCGATATTTTGGCAAGTGGATGACCTCACACCGATAATTATGCCCATGGTATATTCGAGAGATTGTCCCACAAGAAAGGCTACTAGTGTCCATGGTGATTTGATTATAGATTCAAGCGATCGCACACTTTTGGAAGAGTTTTCCAAAGATCATGGGACACGCTTAACAATGAGCTACTCCAAAGCCATCCTCGCATGTTTGTTAGTCGAGAGGACCATACAGATTTTAGAGGACATGCTGCAAGCATGTGTCTTAGATCTTAAAGGTAGTTGGGAGGATAGCCACCCAGTGGAATTACCTCATAACAACATTTCTCTCTCTCTATCAAAGTAGATACGCATGGCACCCCATGAGGCTTTATATGGGAGGCTGCTGCCGATCCCGATTTGTCGACAGAGGCGGGAGAGCTTTCCATCACCGGGTCCAGAGATCTGACAGGAGACATCTGAGAAAGTGGATTTGATACCTAAGCTGCCTTCTCTCACGCCAAAGCCTTCTTCCACGTAAGAGCTACATCGATAGGCTTACACGACCTCAGAGTTCGGAGGTGGGTGATCACATCTTCTTGAAGGTGATGCCTAAGAGAGGAGTGACCAGATTCGACATGCGAGGGAAGCTAACACCGAGGTATATCGGGCCCTTCGAGATACTTGAGAGGGTGGGCACGCTGTATTTCTACTGGCGCTACCACTCCAGCTTTTCTATTAGGTCACAGGTTCTCCTGCACGTCTCCATGCTCGAAGTGTATACCTAGGATCCAACCTCATGTGCTGGATTGTGAGAGATTATCAAGGATACAAATGGGACCTTCGAGGAGGGACCAGCGTATGTTCGATAGCTCCGGGATCAAGTTTTACCACGCAAGACCGGTGAGGTTAGTGAAAGTGTTGTGAAAACACCAGAACTGGAGGCAATCGGGAACACGAGAACACGATGCGGGCCACCTTATCCTTTCCCTGAGTTTCCGAGACCTAAGGTGCATTGTCTAAAATTGGCACCGAATGGTTTTTGTCAGATATGCATGTCTTTGTGTGTACTTAATGGATGTGAATTCTGTGGATTGTAATACCTACAGTGGAAGAACAAAGCCCATGAAAAATTCAATTTTTCTCAACAGGCTCAATAGGGGTAAAACGGTAATTTTGGTTGAAAACTGGAAATTTTCTAGATCTCTGATGAAGAAACGAACTTCACCGTTGAATTCAGACGCGAAATCTAGCGCCTCCCGTCTAATTTTTTTGTTGATCTCATGCCTTAGCCTTCATTTCAGATCGCAGGAATGGGTGACACATGGCATGATCATGGATGTCAATATGATTAGTCCAGGGAAAGACAGCATGATCCATATGGTGCACTTTGAATAAATGGCTCACATTGAAAGTCAGGCAAATAATGATGTAATAAAGAAGAAAATAAATAAAGAAAAATAAATCCAAGAAAATACATGAGATGACAAGTGGCTAAGAGGAGTCGGGGAAATTTCCACTTTGATAAATTCGCTGAGGAAAAATCAAAAGGAGAAATAGAAAAGAGAGAGAAGAGAAAGAGAAAGAGAAAATAAAAATTAGAAAATGAGAAAAATGAGAAGGGAGCAAACAAATAAAGAAGGGAATTTGGTGGATAGGGGAGAGGAGAGGAAAATAGAGAGGAAATGAGAGGAAAGAAAAAACGGTGAGAGAGAGAAAGAAAAGGGAGGTTTTTCTGGTGTTCCGACTGTCAGAGCTCGACGGTTCGAGAAGAAAAGTCGATCCACGCTTCGTGAGCTACGCATGGGTACCAAAATCTTGGAGTTTCACAAACCCACTTTGGCAGGGAATTTTCTCGCTTTGAATATTTTAGCCTAAAAGCCAGCAATGGCATAGGTTGTCTTCGAGGTCGTGATAGGTCATGTGATTTAGTCCCAAGATTTTAAGACTGAATATTGAAAAAATTTTAGACTGTTTCCAAGTGCCCTGACTGCGGCTGAGGCTTGCTTTATCTTTGGGACTAATGTCTACTGTTTTGTTTCTGCGGTGTTTCGCCGCTGATTTGGTGACGAATGGAACCAAAAATGGTTTATGGCCGTGAAGGTACCAAGAGGTGCCTTGTTTTATATGGGTATGATATTTGGGCCATTTTGTGTGTTATTATTGGAAAAATAAATAATATGTTGTTATGTGTAAAAATCAAAACATTATGTTTCATGGATGGGCTAATATAGAAATTATGTATGAAATATACTATTCAATTGCGGGAATGTTTAGTAATGGCTCTATTGTGCATGTAGCATGACATAGCATGAAATGACGGATTGCATTTCATATGCATGATCACATTGCATCGAAGTCTATGTTGTCATTTTAATGTTATTCACCATTCTCGTGAATGTGTGGTGAGCTCGAATCGGGACAACGTAAAAATCGAGATCAGCCATTGTATAAAACATTAATAAATATAAATCATGAGTGTTTGGCGTAGCAAGATGGGGTTGATCCCTCCCAAGGTGAAAGACCCAAATTTATATGTGGTTAGACATGATCACCGGCGGTGAAAGCCCGTAAAAATGTCGGAAGGCTCGAGACGATCTTGTGGTGTGACCCCGAAAAAGACGTGGCTCATGAACAACACACGGGATTTGATAAAAAAAATTCAAGTCAAAATTGGAGGGTTGTCCATGTTTAAGTCATTGGTGAAACACACGCCCGTTTTCACACTTGGCCTCGCAGGAGAGTCGGTCGACTTTCGTTATGTGGGCATGAGGCGCCTCATCTCATGCATGACACACAATATTCCATATAGATCGCATTATTTATGCAATATGATTGATGTTTATGTACACCATTGCATGCATTTTAGGTGAGGAGTAGCCTCAGAGAATTTTCTAATGAAAGCATCGCTTCACCCCGGCCGTGGACCTCCTTTAGGTATAGGAGTGTATGCGGACATGGCGCCCTAATGACGTCATGGATGCGGCGCGAGGCCGACATGTGGCCTTTGAGTAAATTAACATTTTTGTAAAAGTGTTTGTATAAAAGGATTTTTATAAAATTAATGATTGTTATGGTAAATAGTCTACATGTGTCATGGTAAAAGGGTCATGATCACCTCGAACCGGTAATTATTCATTTTCTTTCATATTTGTATTTAAAATCTGAAATGAATAGGTCCCATGGAAGGGTTTATAGGGTTTGCAAACAGTAACTCTGAACATGGTAGTCGGTACCGACCTCACACAAAGACTTAGATATAAGACGACTTAAGATGGACCATGGCCACAAAGAACAAACGGTGACTTAAATTTTAGGCGTCACACAAACGCCAAAAATGAATTTGTGGTTAGCCTATTCGTGATAAATATATCATCCAATCAGGTTTCAGCCAGGCGCCAAATACACTAGATTATGCAATAGTTTCAAAATACAAAATCTGATTTTTAAAATTTTTTTTTTTTTGAAAAATAGTATTTTAATCCAAAACTCCATCCTTCACATATTATTGTATTTCAGCTCAGTTCCTTCTTCCTCCATCCTTTTACTCTATCGCTTTTTTTTTCCATCTACATTCTCTGTTTGCTTGCTGAGAATTTGTAGGAATTCTAGGAAGCCATGGAACCTTTCTCTGAGTTGATGATTTGCAAGAACGAAACCATGAAACCTTTCTCTGAGCTGGATCAGAGAATGAAAATGGTGTTTGGCCTGCTTAGTTCAAGTGATGAAATTTCCACCGAAATTTGTGGAAATCTTGTCGAAAACCATCTGAGTTACGATTCAGTAATTGTTCGTCAGAACATGAACTGCACCGAAATATTCCGGAAAAGAGTCTATGGTCATTCATATCTCCCTCAATATTTCAATCTTACGAAAAGAGGGAAATTTAATTTCGAAAAATTCCATGAACTTTCACTGAAATATTCCGAAAAATGGAATTTACGTCATTCAAAATAATATCTCATGATTTTGTCCCAGAATGGGATATTTCTGCTAATTTTCCCCAAATTGTCCTGATTATATATAATGTTGAATGGTACTATTCATTTTAATGTATTTATTATATACAATATAAAAATGGTAATTAATAAATTGCATTTTAAGAAATAAATTTTACCTTAAATAAAAGATTGTCCAAAATAATAAAATAAATGATAGCTTTCTTCCAAAATAAAAAAATAAAAATAAAACTAAAAACACGTCTTCTAATTCTAGAAGCATCTTTAATGAAAGACATCTTTTATATTAAAATTTTTATTACAAACAATTTTAATAATAAAATAAGTACAGAAACAAAATAGTGATTTAAAAATTTGAGGATTTATTTTTAAAAATTTTAGTGAATTTTAAATGAAAAGATTTTGCTATAAATATATCAAATTGTAAAAACTTTCTTTTAATTTAATATTTTATTATTATATTTATTACCTCTTTCATATAAAAATATTTTTTATAAGAAAATATGCACGAAAATACTTTAAATATAGTTTTTAAACACTCCATTTCTGTAATATATTATTATTATTTTTTTTACTTTTATACATGTTTGATAAAGATATTAATAGTGGAAGTGCTTTTTAAAATTGATCCATCATAGCTAATATAATCATATCTGTTTATTTTATAATAAATAAGTTATATCTGTTATTTTTTGCTGGTCGATAGGTATGACCTAATTTTGGGACCACAATCATGAATATATATTATATTCTCAAGTATTCAAATAAATTATTTATTAGTTTATCATAAAACTTAATATTAATTTTTGATGTAGATTTTACCTATTTAATTATAATTTTAAATACTTTGATTTACATGCCATTTTATCTATGATAAATATGTTCTAAGAATCCAATAATAATATTTAATAAGTATAAAATCCCATTCAAATCATTCTTTTATAATTTTAACATTAGAGTCTAACTAGTTTTATTGATTTCATATATTAAATTCTATATTTAAGGATTTAGTATTTTGCAACATAGGGATACAGGAATAGTTTCAGCAATATTATTTCTCATTGTTTTAAAGATGAATTGTTGCACACTCAGTACCGGGTAGTCCCATTGACAACCCTGGGTCAACCTCGCGAAATTTCTAGCAAAGATTTTGTGCACCCTCGATACTACACTATTGTGTTCAGGCTTACGGATCCATATTTCACAAAAACCAGGCAGCAGTCCCTGCTTCGGGCGGGAATTTGCCTGTCATAGCTGGGGTCCCTCGTATAACTGACTTATCTGTAGTCTGACAATAGAACATCTCGGTCCATCTTTGCCCACCAGTCTGAATTGAGCCAGGACACCGAAAGAGCACCTCACTCCCCACATCTTATCGGATCCATTATTCACATTGGGTCTGTAATATGAGCAAAACACTCCTAATTACGTACTAAGAGTCCGATCACGCCTACCATGGTCACAGGTCCGACTATTTAGACAATAGTCCCAAAAGAATTTAATTGCACTTTTATACAAAATATTTTACAAAAGTAATATCAGTTGTCACACATCTACCTTAATAATCACTACTTGTTTGATGCCTGCCTCCCCCGTACACCCCTGCTACCTTAAAGGGGTCCCACGACGGGATGAGCAATGTCCAATAGAAAAATTTTTCGCGGCATACATTTCCCGCCTAATGCACATGTAATAGCATACATAAAACATCTGTAATCCATACATCCATATAAATAATGCAATCCTATATAATGTTCCGTGTCACGCAGAGAGTAGACTCCCATGCCCACACTGGAGTCCACCCGACTTCCTCACACTCCGCAACGCAGCAGAAAACCAAACATCGTGTTTCACTGACAACCCTCCAATTTTAATTTACTTCAAATCCCGTGTTCCCGTGTGGCGACTTCCAGGTTTAACCGTTAGTGTTTCCTAGACGCTTTCCTTACACTTTCGCAAACTTACACGTCTGGGACGCATATGTCTAAATCGAGAATAAAAATTCCGCTGGGGTCTTCTTCACTGGGAGGGGGATCCGCCCTATCTTGTTTTTACCTAAACACACGTGATTTGCAGGTATTATTATTGTTTTACACAACCTGCGAGTTCTGATTTTGACGTCCCATTTCCAAAAGCCTTCACCACACATTCACCAAGAATGGTGAATAACTAAACCATGCACACACAATCCCACTCCGACGATGTGACCGGTACAAACAACATGTCGGCTTTACGTTATATACATGCTACATGCAACATTTATGGGCTCTGATAATTATATTTCCTACATATAATTTCCATTCATCACCATTTCCCAGTTATCGGTATCAAGATACATATATTAACATGATTTTTATCATGACAACAACATGTTAATATTTTCCAACAATAACATACAAAATGACCCAAATCTCTGGACCATAAACAAGGTACCTTCTGCCCCTTTCATGTCATGAACCATTTTTTGTTCCATTCACTAACAAATTACAATGATACTTTAAAAACTCAACAAAACCCATGACATCAATCCCTGATGAAAACCAAATTCAATACACCCGTGACTAATCTAAAATCCTGTCCTGACCCAACCAAATATTGGCTCTGGGATATCACTGATCATTCAAAATTATCTCGAAAATTGCCTATAATGTCCTAAAATAGTCCCGAAATTCATAAAATTCTACACTCAATCCCAAAATTTGGGACTAAAATTTATGATTGTTCACAACTCTATAGCAAACCCTGTCTGGCTGAATAACCTTTAGACTAGAAATAACCCAAGTAGGAAAATTCAGGAAAACCCGTAGAAAATTAGAAATTTTCAAATATAAAAATGATATTAATAATAATAAATTGGCATTTGTTCGTGAAGCCTAGAAATTTCGTGATTCCCTGATGATCTAAACAAATTGTCCCATTAAATTAGTCTGGTGAAATCTAAAGGACTTCGAAAAGTTTCGTTGAATTATGATACCAGACATTTATTATTTTCTGGGTGATAAGCCGCCAAGGATTTGCTGGACTAGATTTTTACGAAAATCCTAGTTTGAAATGGCTTGAGCTAAGTTCATTTAAAAAATCGACCGAAATAAATAAATTGTTTTAAGTAAGAATGCACTCGAATGAGAGATGAACACATAAAATAAATAAATAAATAAAATAAAAAGATAAAAGTCATAAAGGAAAGCAAGAAATGGTATGCAATGAAAGCGTGGAGAGAGAGAGAGAGAAAGTAAAAAACGAAAGATCTTTTTCTTCTCAAGATTCATTTAAATCTAATTTTGTAGGTTTTCGTCAAGCAAAGGCAGAGTCATGCCCACGACGGAGCCACAGGTGTCAAAACTTGGAGTTTCACAACTCCATGAGGTAGGAAGTTTTCACTTAGTTATTTGATAATAAAGGCCATTTAATGGCTCGGGATTTGAAGCGAGGTCGTATGAGATCAGAATTTTCAAGCATCAAATTTTTTGGACTGAGTGTAGAAATTTTTAGAAATTTTTAAATTGTTTTCTGGTCGGGCCCAAAGTCGAATTTGTGATCAAGTAATAAACTGTGCTGAATTTTTGGGGATCCATTTTTTCCATATAGTCTACGTGGATTTTCTGACTATTTAAGGGTAGTCCCTGACCGGTGTCGAGGTTTGGCTCTTGATCCGCAGATCCATGTTCTGTCTTTGCGGTAGCCACGAGAATAATTTAGTGATTTAACCTAGCGTGGCCCAAGAGGTGCTCCTGTTGTGGTATGGTCCCAGATTCAGTCAGTTTTAGCGTTATTATTGTTAACAATATGTCATAGATGTAAAATCCATGTTATTGATGTGGTTTGCAGATGTTAACATGGAAATGGTGCATGAAATGCAGAGCTCATATATGTATAAACAGAGTAATTATCCTGAATCGATAAATGTTTCCATGTAGGTCTTATCAGGCATGTAAAATACATCATGAAATGTCATGACGCAGATTTCATACGCATTTTATCACATCGTGGTCAAGTCAAAGCGTGGCAAGGCATCGTTATTCACCATTCTTGGGTAAATGTGGTGCGCGTAAATGGACAACGTCCAAAATCATAGACTCACGGTTGTATAAAAACAATAATAATAATAATTTCATGTATTTATAACAAGATAAGCACCCCTCCCCAGTACGAAAGACCTAAATTTTATTCTCGGGTCGACATATGGATCCAACGATGAAAGTTCGCAAGGTGTTTTGTTGTCAGCTCATTGTGGAGACCGAAATTCCCAACCCATAACAAATATTACTGGATCGATAAATTAAAATTGGAGGGTCATTCAATGGTTTGAGTCGGTCAAAGCAAACACTAATGACTCCGGTTTTTCACACTAGGTGTCGGCGTGCAGGTGCTGGTTCGGGACTCGGGTTGTGGGCATGAGGAGTCTCATCTCATGCATGATACGGAACATTCCATATATGATTGCATTATTTATATGGAATATGATTTGATGTTTTATGTATGCCATTGAATGTGCATTTAGGCTATGAGTAGCCCTCAGAAGAGTAAATTTTCTATCAAGAATGTCACCCCGTCATGGGACCCTTTCAGCATCAGAGAGCAATGCAGCAGAACGTTAAAATTCAATGTGTCGATTGCGAAGTATCAATGGTCTCGATGTCATTTTTCAAGAAGATTTTGAATAAAGAAAACTGTAATCATTCTTCGTGAATCTATTGTATAAATAGTTCGGTATGTAATTATGGTAAGATGGTCGTGGATCTACCTTTACGTTGTAATTGGCACTACTTTCATTTTTAGATTTAAATGTGAAATGAATGTATCTCTTAAAGTGGTATTGGAGGTGGTGCTCAGGTAACTCTGTCCACTAAAGAACAGACAGGAGTCAGATATTGGGATACGGACAAACTGGACCCCGGGCAGTGTCACTACTGTTCTTAATGAGACCCCGACGGATTATGGTTAAGGGCTGTGTCGTATGTCAGTAGAACTCCCCCTGAATAAAAGAAAACTCTTGTCCGATTCAGAAAACATAGATCCTCCTTATAGAACAGGGATCGCATCAAAGGTGGTATCTGGTCACCCGAATCCATAATTCTTCGAAGCAGCTGATCTGATATTGTCAACGATCCCGGCTCAAGGTCATTAAATTTTTACCTCGTGGAGTTTGACAAACTCCAAGATTTTGGTACCCACATCGTAAATAGCATGCAGGATCAACTGCCTTTGCTCGATTTAAAACTTAGAGAGAAGTGAATTTTTTTTCCCTTTCTCTGCCTCTCTTCTCGCTCTCACTCTCTCGTCGGTTCCTTTTTCCTTTCCTTTTGACTTTTATCTTCTTTTTTTTTTAATTTGGATACATGGCTCACATTGCGCCATGTGTCCATCTCTCATTTGGGTCTATTTATGCCCCGAAACAAGTTATTCTTCGCTTCAATCAATTTCAAATGAACTCTAGCTCAAGCCCATTTCACTTCCGATTTCGCAGAAAATCTGCCAAATTCCTAGAAATAACGACAACTTATCACCAGAAAATTTAAAAATCTCGATTGTCTGGTAAAATTCGAATTTAAATTTTTTCTGGGTCACTAGATTTCGGTGGAGACGAATTTCAACAGCAAATCTATTTCACTGCCATCCCGAGATCTAGAAAATTTCTAGGCTTCCCAACCATTATGACAATTTATTATTATTATTACCTGTTTGTCGTTTTGAAAATTTAATTTTGTTAGAGCTACACTCAGCCTTCTCAAAAAAGAGAATGTTTTGAATAAAAATATATAAGTTTTTTTTCAAGGAAAAAATAGTTAAAACAAACAAACAAAGGTAATATTAATAAAAATGGTATTGTGTGTTGTAAATAATAAATTTATAAGGTTCATTCAATTTTAAGAAATGTTGTGTGACACCCCATTCTCGGGGTCCGTTGACGTCTTTCGTTTAACTTAGTGTATCACTGAATATCGGGTAACCAACACAATTATCGGTAACGGCAGAGTCTCCCAGACGTGGGAGCTCTACCCAAGAACCACCGGTCCCAATCATTCACATCGTAAGATATATATATGAGTAAAACGGCCACTTGGGCCCATAAACAATACTCATAACCATACCAACTATATACCATATCATAAGAGTTAAATTTTATCATATTAAATATATTAAGGTCCCACTCAATGTTAATACATCATAAACCAAAAGCCACAACCCTGCTTTCTTCTAAAAGCTACCTCTATGATACAGAGCCGCTCCGCACGGTCCCCATTCTTAAAATAATAAATTCCTCCACGTGGTGAGCTAATGCCCAAGAGTGGAATCACCCTAAATGGTTTATCCACCTGAAGTATGCAATGCTCCAATGAAAACACACATTCAAGTAAATGCGCGATCCTACTCAACGGTCTACTGACCAACGCATACCCCGAGTCCAATTGCTCCTCACACTCGCCTAAGCCACGATGAGAAACATTATTTTCAAACAAGTATTTAGCGATCAGGACAACCCCTCTCGATATGGGTGAAAGTGGATCCCGACTGATGATCTATTTAAGGGATGTCCTCCACGTATATCAATTAGCCCGCATCCGATCATTGATATGTTATATGGACTACCCTCCGAAGTATTTTAATGGACACGCCCGATAATTATTATTAGTCAACCCTCCGAAAAACCACACTCTCAATAAACCACCCTGGCGTACTCACTCCTATCGCTCTAGAAGGCCTCAAACAGATGCTTTAATTTTACTAATAGACTCAACAGAGAGAATGAGATAAATACATGCAAATATAATATCAGGTATGAGATGCTTACATAATTTAAATCACACAATGATGTTATGTAATTTCAATAATCCACAGCACCAAAAAATTAGCTCACTTGGGCTTACTCATCAAACACGCAGCAATTCAACTTGAATTGTTCTAGCCAAACACATTTTCTTTGCCACAAAATTTATTTTCAGAATACTGTTTTATGTGAACAAGAAAACCTCTGTTACCTGCTTCACTTCCGCCAATCACCAACATCGGCCAATAAGATAACTCAATTTTGTTCATTTCCGCCCTATACATCACATAATACAATTTGTTCCACAACAATAATGATATTAAACAGCCCGTGGACAGCCACTACCCACACATATAGTCCCATAACATTCTAACAATTCATTCCAATATTTGGGACTGATCAAATGGCCACTCATGGCCGCAATCAACCTCGCAAGATCATAAATACACTTAAACAAAGTAAAACTCAAGTAGTGACGAACCCCTACCTTCACAGTTTATTTAAACTCCTGGGGTGTCCCGGAGCTCACTGGGCACCTCACCTACAGAGTGACTTTCCTTCTGATTGCCCTATAATCTTAGAGAAGTCACACTCTCTCTCACTAGGTTTCAAAACTCGAACCTACCGCATCCCCCCCCCCTCTCCCACGTTTTGGCCCTTCGTAAATTGGGGAAGACAATACTATACACTATTTCTGCCTTATTATCATTTAACTATTCACCAAATGCCTTCAAATCTTGGATTTCCGACATTTTGCACTATCTCAAATATCATTTCCATCATCTCTCTATCATGGTATGTATAACATGCGACACGTTATGTGCGACTTTCTTTGTCACATTACAAGTCGCTTTTCTACACCCGATACTGGATGTTCCTCGAAAACGCAAATTCGACTATCTCAAAATTCCGGTCGTGCTTGAAGCTAGATTTCGCGAGACGATTCCAACGGCAGTCCATTTCGTCATCCGAGATCTAGGAGAATAAATTCTGACTTTTACCGAAATTGGTTTATTTTACCTTTTTAAAATTGAATTTTATTTCTGGCCTTACATGTTGAATAACAGTAATAAAAATAAATAGGAAAACTTAAAGAAAAATATTTATCGACTTCACCCACACACACAAAAAATGATCTCATAAATATTATCTTATGCTATAATATATAATATATTATATTTAGGTTGTAAATATTATGTTACAGGTCGTATAAGGATTGAGCATTTTTTAGATAAGTACAACTTTTTTTTAAACTTTTGAGATAAGATAAATCAAAATTGAAAAAAACACATATATTTTGAAAAATTTTCACATGTGATGAAGATCGTAAAAAGAAGATTTTGATAGTGTGAAGAGAATTGAGAGCTCCAATTCCTTATTCCTTTTTGAGAAGGTTTTGATCGTAAGTAAACATTCTCCATTTTTTTATATTCCTTGTCCGTGGTGAATGCTTGAAAATAAGAAATTAATTGTGCCCGGTTGGGAGCTCATCAAGAGTTAATAGAATCCAACACCAACAATCTTAGATTCTATATAACACTTATGGATGGCTGGATTTTTTCATAGTTACCTGATTCTTTATTTTTTCTTGAAACATTATTCCTTTGATATGATAAGATTTCTAATTTCAATATTATAGATGCATACATTTTGATGATGTTTGTTATTTTAGATTTGCTTTAAACAATATGATGGAAGTTCTTTGGTGTTTGATGAAATGTTATCAATTATATGAAAATTATTAATTTATTCATTTAGATGTTATTATTAGTTATATAATAATAAAAATTAAAGCATCCTAAAAAAATATTTAATTGTTTAAAGTTAGATTTAAAATGAAAGGAATATTAGAAACTTTAAAATATATTAACTAAAATATTTAGTTGTTACCCATGATAATCAGTTACAAAATTTCTTACATTTAAAGATAATTATTAATTTTAAATTTTTCCAACAAAATAAATTTTTGTTTTAAAAACTATCTTGCAACAAAATAATAATTTTTGTTGTTATATGCATTGAACTTAGAAATAATTTAATTTATTATTGATTATTTTTAGCAACAAAGTTTTGAACATTTAGTAACAAATATTTTGTGGAAAATATTATCGGAGACAACGAACAAATTATGTCTCTAAAAAATCATTAGAGAGTAAACATTTTTATTTGTCACACAAACTTTCGCGAAGAGGATAAGGTGATGCTGATGAAACAAAATTATTTTTGTCAAAAGGGCTTTTGCAACAATATTAAAACTTAAGTGACAAAAACAAAATCGTTATTAATTTTCATATTTCTAGTAGTGATTTGTTATATATATATGAGTTTTGTTTTTGGTTGTGGAAGTTAGATATAATTCGAATATTCCAGAGAATAAGAGGCTTATGCTTGAGAAGCCTAAGGAGGATAGTAAGGAGGATAGATAGAAGCCTAAAGGTTAAGGGAGAGTTTTGCTATTCTCGATGAGATTCCTGCCAGTTCATCAAGACGAGCACCCTCGAATCCACATTTATTTCCTACAGAGCGCTGATTGACCCTTGGTTCGACACTCTTTGTTGCAATATCTTTGATGGTTTGTTGGGTATGCATGTATCTGCTATGTATTTTGATTTGATTGTTACTACTCCTATGGGAGATTTTGTTGTGACCAGTAGAATGCTTAAAAAATGTCCACTGATGATTGGTTATCGAGAAATGCTAGTTGATTTAGTTCTTCTTGACCTCCAAGACTTTGATGTGATTTAGGGATGGACTGGTTAGCTTAGTATCATGCCTCTGTCGATTGTTTTGGGATATGGGTGACCTTTAGCATTCCGGGTCAGTTTGAGTTCAGTTTTGAGGTAGTTTGCAGATAAACCACGCATTGGTTTCGGCCTCACGAGCTTATTCCTTACTTAGGAAAGGCTGCACCAAGGCTTTTCGTCATGGTAAGTAATGGAGAATGAGGTGAGTTTGGAAGATATACCAGTTGTGAGAGATTTTCTTGATGTCTTTCCGTATTATTTACCATCTTACCACCGAAGCCGAGGAGTTCATTATTGACGGAACTGAACAAATCAGATCTCTAAGTGTCTATAGATGGCACCTATGTTTAAGGAGTAATAAAGTTCACTTTTCCAGCATCCTTTCTAGAGTAAGGGTTTTATTTAACCCATAAATATATGGCATTTACTTCTACAACATGTCAAGCAATTTGGCTCCACTAGATACTTAGTGAACTAAAGAATTAATGAACAAAGGGCCCTACAAAGATTTTGTTTGATAACAAATATGCTAATACATTAACAAGGGATTCAATTTTTCATGGTAGAAAGCACATATAGCATCAAGTTTCATTATATCGTAGAACTCTAAAGATGAAGAAATTAGACATGAGTTTTGTGGTGATCATCATAAGACTGCTGGAGATATTTACAAAGTCATTGTTTTACATATTGATAATGAAAACATGATGTTTGTTGGCATTTGATCTAAAATGATCAGAAATCACTGTAATTCAACCAAAGTAAATCCAATCATTAACAGGTCTTATATCAATTAGATTTCTTGGTTTTATAGAAATTAAATTTCTAGTAGAAGTGTGATTAGTTTATTATAAATAGGGTTATCATTATGATTGCTTGAAACATAGAGTTGATGCAACATAGTCACATTACAACATTAATAATATTTTTTTAGAATTTTGTGAAGAGTACCCAATTGCATGGGTTCCAACAAAGCTTAAGCATACTCTACATTATCTCGGAAAGCTCCTCTCCTACGAGATATTGTAGACCCTCAATTTTGTCCCTCAACACTTGCAT